>OZ037788.1:22502708-22610022 GCA_964035525.1 Porites cylindrica
CGTAGGAGAAGGGACTCTTCTCGACTCCCGATCTGAAAGGCGCATTCTTTTCGACCAGTTGACAAGCTGAACAATAGCTCCAAAAGAAGATATCGTTGCTGTAGAGATGCATATACTGCTGAAAGTTATTCGTCTAGATATATCAATCTCTTCTTTCTTTATACAGTAGATGGAGCTTCCTCGAAGGAACGCCATGTTGATTTTTGAGACACTTGCCGGGAGGGCCCTAGGCCGTTAGAATGTCCCCACCGCGACCCAGAGCGTACGAAAACGGAGGAAGACTGCGCCGTTGTTGGAAGCCTGATTAGCGCTTAACCTAGGGTTAATATTAACCCGGGTTTCATTTTCTTTTGTTCAAAAGCATTTCCTCGGATAATTTTCTCTGTTATTTTGAGCCACTGAACTCATGGGCTACTGCCTCCCCAAGATCCTAGCCCCTAGTGTTGTTGCGGGAGCCGGGGGGGGGGGGGGGGGGAGAAACTCCGATAAAAATATAGAGAGAAGCGTAGGGGAACGGTACTACCGTAAATCCTCTATTAAGCCCCCCGGGGGGCTTATTTTTTTTCCAAGCACTTTTGAGGGGGGGCTTAAAAGAAAGGGGGGGCTTATTTAATTTAGCGAAACGCATCACCTGAGCAAAAATACCGTGGTATGAGACAGAGTAGACTTACGCGTTGTACAATTAAAGTCATTGTCAAAAGTATTTAATTCACTTGTGGGAGCCTAAAAGTAACAAAAACAAAATTCTTATTCTTCAAAAATGTGCTTTCGGCCTCATGTTCTTCGGCAATTTTTATCAATAAACCATAACTGATAACTTCTGGTTAATCGTTAATTTTTTTGTGAAGAATAAGGATTGGGGGAGGGGGAGGGGGAGGGGGGGCTTAATAGAGAGGGGGGGCTTATTAACTTTCCTCTTCTAAAAAGGGGGGGGGGCTCATTAGAGAGGGGGGGCTTAATAGAGGATTTACGGTACTCAACTGATTATTTTGGTACCTCTTAGAGTTGCTCTTAGAGGCTGAGTGTGTAGGGCCAGGGGGGTGCTGTGGGGTTGTGCCGTCGAAATTTGCATTCTTTTAGGGTGGATTCCCACCATTGCGTGCCTTTAATTACAGACGTGAATTTTGGGCGCGCAGATAAAGCAGAGGCAACGTGTGAATCGTATACGTAAAGGCGATGTTTAGCGCAACACAGCGTTGCAACATTGTTGCGACATTATTTCGGATGGTTACAACATTGTTCCAACGTTGCAGCGCTGTGTTGCGCTAAAAATCGTCGTTGCGAATCGTGCCGTGTAACATCACCTTAAAAGTTGAGCTGGGTTCACCGGGCGCGCGAGGCGGCACCTTTCCCCATCGAAACGTTAGAGTTCAAAGGCACTGAGCTTGCCTACCTGCTTTGATCACCGAGGGCGTCACAACTCAAGCTTAAACTAGTTTAAAATTTAACACTGGTTTATCCGGATTTACATCACAAAGAGAGACCGAGTGTCCTGCTGACTTTTCCAGTCCTTCCCCGATCGTGGGAGTCGCGTTTTTTGCAGATAGGTATTTTTTCAATAGCATGCTATATTGTGAAGAGTGTAACGTGACAATCGTTTCAACAAATGTGACGACTATTGGAGGTTCATTCTTCTTCTTCTTCTTCTTGAAAACGGGAATGCAGCCCTTATTACAACAAATAAAAGACGAAAACAGCTGCCACATGCACAAGCTAGTAACGTGCAGTAAATGCGTTTTATTTTTTTTGCTTTTAATGACCTACTGAGATTGATCAGTTGATAGATGCCATTACAGGGGCTTTTATTCAATGAATCGCCCTGAGTCTTGAACCTATTCATCCACTGATGTACCTAGATTAAGACAAGAGCAGCAGAGCGATTCTAAGTCACGAGTCCATGGAGAGAGTATATTGGAGTACTACGGCTGGGAACATTCCAGTGAAAGCTCGTCGACACATACTACTCAGTCTTTCCAAGTGTAAAATAGTCTGAGATAAAGGCCGACATTAAGTCGCAACTCTGCCACTGTAGTTTCTTCCCGAAATGACGCCTGAGTTACGAGCGCAGAATTTCCATATTCATGTGATGTCACTGCCCAGATCTGAGTAGTGCTTCTGATTATTGGTTAATCCAAATTTACTTAGTAGCACCAATCAGAAGCACTGCCAAGACTCGGGTAGCCTCCCCAGCAGGCGTTTTTAGGAGAGCCCCTATTTCTTCTCTCCCTTGTCGGGAGGGAAGAAATACGAGCTCCCCTCAAAACGCCTGCGGAGGAGGCTAAGACTTGGGTAGTGACGCGTCATCAGTATGGAATTTCTGCCCTCTTTCCTCAGACCTCATTTCGCGGGGAAACCAGTGGTAGCGTCTCGAAATGTCGGCTGTCTCCAGTTCTCAGACGTTGTGTAAAATAATGTCTGCCATAGTGAGTTAATTTCCCAGTAAGGTCGTCCTCACAATGGCTTCAGTAACACGGTAAGGATCGCAGTTGGACGATGGACGTCTATCCTCTAGGTACCCCTTGCCATCTTCAGCACATTGCCTAGGAATCCGCACACTCGCCCCTCGGTTGGCTACCCCATGAGAAAAGTTATCAATCGACGAGGTCTCGTGGTGGCCAGTAAGGCGTCGTTTGTTGTCTTCCCCCTCGTTAGGATCATACATTCTGATGTGGTAGTCGTGTTTGTTGGACAGCTTTTCAATAGCATCGTATATGTGCTTCATTCCTCCTTCTTCTCGCATTGCCTGTGTGCTGCAAATGATGTCGTTAAAGTAGTTTATTGTTAGTTTCTGATTTGCCTCCCTTTTGCAATTTCTTCCCCCAGCTTTTCTTGCTTGTTGCTCAAAGGAAACTGGGAAGCCCTAAAGAGATCCCCACGCAGGCAGTCCCCCCCCTCCCCCACGCCCCGCCTGTCGACCCCAAACAATACGAAACGCCTGGAAACGGAACAGGCCCCTCTAAGTGATAATTAAAAATATGAACTAATCACCGTGAAGGGGTTTATTAAAAGACTGTTTCGAAGGCAAGCTCTTCGTTGCCTTGAATTCATTTTCTTTCTACTACATAAAGTGCTCAACAAACCACAATCTTTACGGACATTAAACCAAGCCGTAAATTTCAAGAACCGAAAACTAAGAATGTCATCTATAATTGTAAACTGAAAACCCCAATACCCTGCTCGTATATCCATAGTGTAACTTCACGAGGCAAGGGCTTTTCAAGTATGCATACGTGACCTCACGTCTTATTTACCTGTAGTTTGTGTGTGCGCCAGCTCCATTCCAGTCCCCTGGAATAGGTTTGGGATCAAAAGTAACTTTAATTCCAAAGTCTTCAGCAACACGATGCAATATAAACCTTGATATCCACAAGTGGTCTCCCATATCAATACCTTCACAAGGACCAACTTGGTACTCCCACTGAAACAAAAAAGACAGACCGTGATGAACATGCACATTCTCCTAACAGGTCCTCGAGAAACACGCTAGTTGGATTGTATCTCTGATATTTCTCATCACTAACCTGAGAAAACAGCTGAGACTTGGCGACGCCATCACTGATTTCCTCGTAAATAACGTCTGAGGATTAGATACTGATGACGTGTCACTACCCAGATCTTGATCGCGCAGCGTGGGAAATTTGCTCTAACCAATCAGAAGCACTATCCAGATCTGGGTAGTGACACGTCATCAGTATGGAATTTCTGCGCTCGTTCCACAGACGTCTTTTGATGAGGAAACCAGTAGTGGCCGGCTTCTCGAAAATGTCGGCTGTTCTCGCTCGATTGGAAATTATTACAGTGAATGTTACTCAGTTCTCACCTGAGCCGGCATAACTTCAGCATTTGTTCCTGCAATTTTGACACCCGCATACAGGCAAGCACGATAGTGAGCTTCAACCACGTCACGTCCAAACACATTTCCAGTGCCAACAGCACAGTAGTAGGGTCCCTGTGGCCCAGGGAACCCACCCTTTGGCCAGCCAAGAGGATGACCATCTTTATCAAGCAGAGTGTATTCTTGTTCAATACCAAACCAAGGATGGGCGTTCTGAGACAAATGGAAAAGTTCAAAACAGTGATAAAAACTTTAAATCACTGGACACAGAAATTGGGAAAACTCAATTTCTGAATGCGAATTACTGGAAATTCAAAAATCTGCAGGTCTTTTTTACGCCTCTGACTTTCTATGACCACAGACTTACTATCCTCTGCCTTCGTTGACTAGACCGCAAGCTGAGGAACGCGAAACATCCCTCAGCGGTGATGAGCGAGGAGAAACGTCTGTCGTTCGCAGGCTATCTAGAGAGGGAACCGTTTACAGTACAACTCATAAAACGGGCATAAATTGGCTCCGAAACCACACAGGAACGAAGAAACACACATTTTATGCAAGGGAAGCTGTTTTTTTATTGAAATCCTTCCATTTTCGTAGGTCACAGAAACGATAGGTTTTTTTTCCCATACGAATCCTTATATTACGAATGTTATACAACAATGCCTATGCTCCCCGATGCTCATATCTCGAGCTTGGGCTACCTGTGGTGACTCTGCGACTTTTGGCACGAAATTAATGTCCTTCTGAGATCAAAAGTACTACTTAACATTTGAGCTAAGTGTTATCATACCTCTTTAGGTTGTTTTATTTTTTCAGATCATTAGTTTCACGCAAAAGTTCACATATTCTAGCTTGGTTTATCAAAACAAATCAAAAGTACGCAGATTTCAAGCTTGTTCAGTAACTTGGGTTTAAACATGAAAATGTAGGCTTGATACGAACAAAAGCCACTCAAAAACATCAAAGAAAGAGGTCATGAAACCGATGTCAAAATCGTTGTTATTTTATTTTCATTTTGTCATTTTTTTTCCAAAGCCCGCTTTACGGATTTGTGAACTACAAAGCCTTGTTCTCTTGCCAACAGTTGTCGAAGCTTGCATGTACTGTGTCACTGAAAAAAAAACAACAACAACATCTACCTGATATCGGATGTTTGGTGGATCCACGCCACGTGAAAAGTCGCACGTGAAGTTTTTAGTTCAAAATATCGCACATTTCTGGTTATTCGAGGCAAGAAACTAATTTTATTGAAGTTAAAAATAAAGGTTAGTGCTATTTACCTCCACCAGTTCAGTCTCCATGACATCAAGACAGCTTTTCCTGGTGTTTGTTTTAGTTGGTTTGTGGTTAAATTGATACGTCTCGCACAAAACCAACTTGTTTTTTCCTTGCCTGAATGGATCTCGGAATAAAGCGACTGGATGAAGATAAACATCGCTGTTACAGCCCTCAGCCTGATAGGTACTAGAGCCGTCGAAGTTCCAGATTGGAAGGTCTTCTGGTGTCATTGGTTCCATGTTGAGAGTTTTCGTCTTGCAGCGAAGATTTTCCCCAGTTCCGTCCACCCACACGTACATGGCTTGAACACTTTCTCCTTGGTCGAGTGTCATATATTTTTTGGAAAGGGCTTTGCTGTGATCCATGATGTCTGATCTAGCTAAAACGACAAACTTCTCTGACCTTCCGACGTCCTGACTGCTCCACTTGCCGTGATTGAGCTAAAGTGACTTTAACTGTATTTGCAGAGTTTATATGACTGGGGCGAAGTGTTTGAGAGCCAATCAAATGCGTGCAATCCATCAGCTGTTTTTCAGGTGACCGTTTTTTTGTTGTTTACTTTTGACGTCATTGCATTGATGACACGTGTACACATGTACACGTGAATACACGTGTATTTTGCCGCAAGATACTGCTCGTGACTTCGAAAGGAAGTATAGCAGTGTATACCGTATATAACCCACAAACTTCTTGAATTGAACATAGCTTAAGCTACTTTTCATCGAGGCAATAGCCCTGCAATAGTATGGCGTACGTGCAACAATGTTATCTTAAATGAATTGAGTAACTGGGGTGACTTTCAAGTGGTCTCGGGCAAAACTCGCATGCAATATTACATGGGTTGGGGGGGGGGGGGGGGTACTTCCTAGTAATAGGGTAGCAGGGTTCTATCTAGGATTTATTATTTGGTGGAGAAGTCCCGAGTGGCCGAAGGCGACGAGCTTCCTAGGGGGGTCCGGGGGCATACTCCCCCGGAAAATTTTTGACAATGAATATACACTGAGACGCAATCTGGTGCATTTTGAGACACAATTTTGAGAAATGTTTCAATGTGTGAACTGACCTCGTTGCGACTGGATGATTTTTCCCATACAGTTACTCATATACTAACAATATTTTGGGGGGAAAGCTTGGTATTTTTTTTGGGGGGGGGGGGAAGCTTCTACCCCTCAAATACCGGTCCTAGATAGAACCCTGGCAGTATGGGGATGTGCCGCTGGATGGGGTTGCATTTTCATCAGAGTTACTAGAACGGAGTCGCACATTTTTGGGGTTTGGGGGATCAGAAAATTCAGGTAGGTAGGGATCATGAAGGGTGGAAAGATTTTCACTTCGTTAAGTTTAACCAATGTGTCATTTCATTTCATGATCACCTAGTTTAAATGCTTTACAAGGTAGATGCATAAACAGCCGCGACTGTTACTAAGTTGGGATCGCGAAAATTACATTTTCCCAAAGGTGACTACGATGGGGTCCCCAATAGAAGCAGCACATACCCAGCAAAAATTAACCCAAGTAACCCTTCCGGATTTTACATGAACTTACTTTTTTCCTCTTTCATACGATTTAAGTTATCTTTGAGCTGTGCGAAACAACTAAGGACGAAAAAATCGTTTTTGATTTGCCATTCCAAGTGCTAAAACTTGTTTTGTTAGAGACAAAGAAGAGAGCACAACGGTTTACAAATTTCATCGTCACGTGATATGTTATTTATAGAACACAACCAACAAAGCTATTTTTGACTAAACGAAAACTTCACAGACTTTTCTGCAGCACATGTTTATTTTTTTTGTTCCTCATGACTGTCATCCCACCTTATTTTTAATTTCTTGTTGCTATCACGCAGCATAAACAAAATATGGAAGGGATGACCTCGGCCACGTGACCTGTGTTGTGTTATTCCAAATGCATGACCTCAAGCAGGAGCCCATGGGCAGGAAGATTCCCCAAATAATATGAAAAAGTAAAATGGAGGCATTCGAGACGAAAAGCCGATTGCTCTACCAGGCTATGAACGGGGCTTATCACCCCAGGGAATCGGAGTTAGCCGGCTTGCAGTCGGGTAGCCTCCGAAAACACCCGTTTCTCCTCGCTCTTCGTCGCTGGGGACGTTTCGGGCAAAGGAACGTCCCCAGCAGGGAAGATCGAGGAGGAACAGATGTTTTCGCAGGCTAACAGTCGATGTGAAGCCTTGTCCTAGCAGTCGGATATGGTGCCCCGACAGCCAGCGCGAGTCCATGGGCGCGCGTGCGACTGTCCGCGCGTGCATGAACTCTTTAGCCGAGATGGATTGAGACTGATAGCTTCAGTTCGCGCTATGCAGCCAGGCAAAATGAAAAAGAAAATGGCGGACAAGTAAACCCTCATTCATTTTTGGAGATATCCACTGAATGTATCGCTTATTCCCGTTCTACATCGTTGCAGATATTACGTTAAACTAAACTTCTAAAATGGCCGAATTTCAAGCGGTAATCATGGCGGCTGGCACAGGCTCGCGAATGTTTCCTTTGACTGAGAAAATTCCCAAAGCTCTCTTGCCTGTGGGAAATTTACCAGTGATATGGTATCCCATCAATTTGCTGGATAAAGCAGGCTTTGAGGGTAAGGAACATAAATTTTTTGTTAAAGCTTTCCTATGTACACTGAATTCCTGGTGACAAAGTGCTTAAAAATATGTTGGAAATCTTACCTTACCCAGAGATTCCCAGAGTACATAAATGTTGTGGTTCAATCTTTTTTTTTTGGGGGGGGGGGGAGGGGTTAAATTTATTAACTTTACTTTGTTTCGTTATCAGACAGACAGCCTTTATTTTAGCACGATGATATTAAAAGCATTGCAGCTTATGGGGTCATGAAGTAAGACAGACAGACAGCCTCATTATGATACATCACCATAACCTAAAACAAAGGGAAAATGATTAGCTGGGTGCAGGGAAAAAATTGACAATTCCGTTGCTTCCACCTCATCAGTTTTTTCCTTGTATCTTTTTTGCGCTTGCCATGTACAAATTAACTCGATCCCCACCATCTGAACGCCTG
Organism: Porites cylindrica; assembly: GCA_964035525.1. Lineage (NCBI taxonomy): Eukaryota > Metazoa > Cnidaria > Anthozoa > Scleractinia > Poritidae > Porites > Porites cylindrica. The sequence goes on from OZ037788.1 coordinate 22,510,861, forward strand.
GAACAGGCTACATAACCCTCTCCCTATGCATTTCTCATTCTCATATGTGTACATCATGCATAGACTGTCATTGGTACCCAGGAAGGGTAGGGTCTATTTTGGGATGCAACCACTGGTAGATGAGTCACTGGCGACACTGAAAAGTGCTGTCAATTTTTGCATTAGTGACTTTGTCTAAAGAAAAAAAAATTAAAGTTGCTGATTTGCAACGCCATCACTGGTTTCCCTGCAAAATGATGTCTGAGGAGTAAGCAAAGAAATTCCGTACTGGTGATGTGTCACTACCCAGATTTGGATGGTGCTTCTGATTGGTCGTGCTGCCAGGGAATTTTATTCCACATTTTGGGGACCCTCATTAAGGTTTGGCTGCTTACATGGCCTTTAACTGGGAACTGATAACAGTTAACAACAATAACATGTCCATGTGTTGATTTTTTTGCCAGAGATCATTATTATAGTGCTCGATTCAGCACTCACACAATTCCATCAAATTTTAACAAGCCTCTGTAATCCAAAACTGAAGTTGGACTTTGTTACCATTCCTGATGATGAAGACTTCCAGGGTACTGCTGATGCTCTTAGGCACATTAAAGACAAAATAGAGGTATGTGCCTTGATTTCTGTGTGGCAAGTGTAAAGAAATAGTGTCTTACATGGTGGACTTTGTCAAGTAATCCCTCAGTTCACTAGCCTGTGTAGTAAGCAATTTTCTTGGAGTGGCTAGAGGATAAAATTTTGTTGCAAAGCTGCGAAACATGTAGCATCTTTATCTCTGCTTCAATGAATTAAACAGTTGCACTGGATCGCAGTTCGATTTTGTTAAGATCAATTTTCCCCACGCAGCTGCATAATAAAACAATGCATTGGCCTTACAATGATGTAAATTCAGTGAGATTTGCAGTCGCGCCATATCAAACATACCCCCATAGATTCTGTTAATGAATTGGTTATTTGAAACATGAATCTGTTGGTCATTGCCGCAGCCAGAATCAAATTAACATCTGCATTCTTATATGCATAATGAGCAGTGAAATTATTAACCTCTCTGTATTCAATCAGATTGAAAACTGTTTGGATGGATAAAATTTCTTTGAAGACATTTACATCAAATTCAAGAAAACAGAGCTGGTATAAATTTGTCATAACTAACTTGTGTGTGAATTCACTGCTCATCACACATGAAGGAATGCAGACATGAATCTGGAATCTACCAACTACCAATGGTTTCAACTTTTAAATATAAATAAATTCATTAATGGCAAATTCTAGTGTACTACATAATCATATGACTCATTCAAATACTTTTTTTTATTGTCAAAATTTTTGCAGAAAGATGTTTTTGTTGTGAGTTGTGATCTTATCACAGATGTTGCTCTTCATCATCTTGCTGATATTCATCGCAGCCATGACTCCACCCTTACTGCTTTTCTGGCTCCTGTGCCTCAGACGAGTGCAGACAGAGAAGCTGCTAATAATCCCAAAGCAAAAAAGAAAACTGACACTTCAGGTATATACTTGCTGCTAAATACGTGTTTTGCTGCAGAGGTGAAATACTAATATTATAGTAGAATTATATTAACCCTCTATTAGAAGCCCTAGGAGTGTTGAAAGCATTAAATTTGTCCTTGTAAAATGAAATACCTCATAAAACAGAGTGCTCACTGATCAACTAAGAATTGATTGTTAATATATAAAATCATTTGTTATTTCTTTATTTGAACAGGCCAGCTTGATTACATCGGAATTGACTCAAGAGAGAACAAGCTGTTGTTTTTCAAACCTGAAGCTGATCTAGATGAAGCGTTAGTAATAAGAAAACCTCTTCTAAAAAGGTACAGTTTCCGTTATGGTACCTGAACCTCTATCGCTCACACAGATATTCTTGGCTTCATCTTGCTATACACAGCTGTAGTCAACAGTCAGTCATTGGACAACGTGCAACTAAATTGACCCACATGAAAAATGCCTCAGAAATTAAACTGACTATTATTGAAAACAGTTTTGAATCTTTGGGAAAATGAGCTTAATTCCAAACTAAAACACCAAAAATCTAAAACTTCAGTTATATCCAGGAGAATTGGAGACTCATACAGGAGATTTGGAAATTTGTGCCATACAAATCACATACATATATCAGGGAGACCCATAGATAATCTATGTTTAAAATAGAACTCTGCAAATTAATGACTGGCACTTTTACTACACTACAGCCATTTTTGCTGTGTATGTAGAATTGGCCACTAGTTTATGAGGATGTTTCTGTATTGCTGAGGACATTGATATTGTGATAGAACTAACTTTTGTGGCCGTTGTGGCAGTGGTATTACTTTGCTTATACTACTACATGAGAAATTTCTGTAATTTGATTGGCTTAGAGCAGTGGTATTTCAGCTTAATTTGAAATACCTACATGTGAAAACCTTTTGTGGGTAGTAGTATAAACAAATAATAGCATGATTTGTATGTGATATTTGACATAAATACCACTTGTGATATTTCAAAATTGTCTCTCGAAATATCACTTGTGGTATTTATGTCAAATATCACCACAAATCATGCTATTACCTATGCAAACAAAAATATTGATCCACTTTTATAGATATCCTTGTATCAACATTGTAAAGAATCTAATGGATGCACATTTATACATAATCAAGAAATGGGTGGTGGATTACCTGACAGAAAACAAGTAAGAGTTTTCCTAAGGTGTACATGTCAGAAAATTAACTCAACTTTGTAAGATTTCTTTGTGAAAAACTTTATGGATTGAACAATGTTTTAATTTCAGGGCAATCAGCTCAATAAAGGGGGAACTCATTCCTTATCTGGTGAATAAACAGTTTCAAGAACACAAAAATGTGGACAGAGAAGTCACTGGAACTGTAGAAAAGAAGTGTCTCAATCAAGAGTCAGGCAATAGTAAAATAGGTAAACACCCTTCGGGGGCAGTTAGTCAGGTTGATAAATCTTACAGTAAACTTTCACCACAAACATTTTATTGACCCTACTAACTGCCCCTGGGTCTCCAAGGATCTGTATTTCTCAGCTATCCTCATGGCTGAACTTCTCTCCTGGTCTTTCAAAATACACTGAAATGTGCTTTCGGTCCCCTCAAAATTTAACTTTCTTAATGAAAAAGGGACATCCCCTTTCTTATACCCCCTTCCACATGTGGCTGTGCCACATGAAAAAAAAAACCTTTCAATCTTCTCTTATCAGCCACTTGATTTTTCCCCTTATACCTTAAAATTTTTGGAGAACCCTGATAAAGCTTGTTAATCTTTGCTTTCTTACCAGATATTTATGACTATGTAAGAGAGGGTGACATTACGTCATATACCAGAGAGTTATCCTCCTGGAGTGGCACACTAACAGATATCGACCATAGCAACACCATCAGATGTCATGCGTTTCTCATGGAAAGTGGAACGTGTCTGAGAACAAATACTGTGCCACTGTATATGGAGGCAAACAGACTGGTATTTTTTTTTCTTTCTGTGCACTTCACTTAGAAATAATTATTGGCAGATTAGATTATAACTTATCCTTGGAGAGTGAGTGGAAGTCGCTCATGGTGCCACAATGTAGTTGTATGTTATATGTTGTGTGGAAAGAGTTAAATGAATGGTAGGTTGCAGGTGTTTCAATATTGAATTTAAAGATATTTCTATTTTCCTACTATAGATATCAAAACTTTTGCCGTCTCTGACGGCAAAGGAAATCCCATTGATTCACCCATTGGCATCAATAAACCCTAAATCACAGGTAGGAAATCATTTAATTATATGGTGCATTGAATCATATATGACAGGTTTTGCTACATGTACAGTGTATGTGCTAAGAAGAATGACTCAGTAATATTGATTAACCCAGTGGTTGTTGGTTCTCACTGCTGCTTCCCCTCCTTCCAACCTCAAGACATATTTCCTTCCTTCTACCACTTAATATAATAAATATTTTGCTTTAAAACTCCGTTTCATAATAATTTTAGTTTGATCAAACTTTAAAGGCTGGTAGTACATCAAACTGCAAAATCGCTTCACTACTCCACCTCTGGATCTTAGAGTCTAAATGAAGATTTCTTTTTCTATTTTTCAGGTGGGGAATGATTGTATGTTGGATGACAGCGTTTCAGTGGGAGAGAAAGTTTCAATAAAGAAATCTGTGATCGGTAAACACACCACCATTGGAGAGAAAGTCAAGATCAGTAACTCTGTAATCATGGATCATGTAACCATCAGAGACGGGTAAGTCAATAATAATATTATTATTACAAAAAATGCCAACCATTCCTTTCTTCTGATCTGTGAAGACTCAGGGACAGTCAGGTAGGGCAGAAGGATTCACTTTAAAAGTGCTGTCAGTTTTTGTCATCGTATAATTTTCACCTGCCCCAACTAGGTGTTGCTCTTTCTGACTTTCTGCTAGTGCACAGTGGATCCTTTTAAAACAGTGAAGTGGCTTGAATTATATTATTGGTGATGAATGTTTTTTTTTTTTACACTTACAGTCACACCAGGTAAAGCGTACCGCCCCTAGATTCCATTAATGAATCCATTATTTGAAAAAATGAATCTGTTACTGTTGTGCCACAACCAGTATTCCAAATTCAAATCTGCATTTCTGCATGCATAATGAGCAGTGAATTTTTAGCTACAACTTCTCAGTTTTTGGTTGGATTGAAAAATCTTTGAATGGATAAAATGCTTTGAAAGTATTATTTTATATCAAATTTATGAAAACTGAGCTGGCAGAAATTTTATAACTTCTTCATGTGGGAATTCACTTCTCAATGACAATAGGCATGCAGGAATGCAGAGATGAATCTGAAATCTACGATTACCAAGTACCAATGGATTTAACTTTTGAATACAATTAAATTCATTAAAAAATCAATTCTTGTGGGGTATGCTTGACCAGGCTTGACCTTAACATTCTGTTATTATTATGGTTTGGCCTTGCTAGATGCAACATCCAAGGGAGCATTATATGCACAAACGCATACATCAAAGACAATGCGAGTCTTAAAGATTGCCAGGTTGGAGACTCGCATACCATAACAGAGGCAGGTGAGTGGTTGATTGAGGCTATTTAATTTGATTTTATTTTCTTAAACTAATTAACTAATATTATAAATTAAATAATTTTTAATGTGAGCCAAAGACATTCTAGGCTATGTGGCAAGGGTTCTACTTAAAGGGAAAATAGCTGTTTTCTTTTCGGGGAAGGCAAGTACAGTATACACACATAGCCTTAGTCTAGGCTGCTTTTTATATCATAGCTGATAAAGTATTGGGGGAGGAATGTATGATGTCATAGCAAGAGCATTTGCCTCACATCAGTGTGACCTGGGTTCAAATCCTGGTGTCAACGCCATATGTGGGAAGAGTCTTTTGTTGGTTCTGTCCTTTGCTCTGAGTGGTGTTTTTTTTTGGTACTCTGGATTCCCCCCCCCCCCCCCCCCACCTCAAAAACCAACGTTTCTTAATTCCAATTCGTCTGTGAATGGCCAGAACTAAGACAAAGAACCACTTAAAATCGTGGATGTGCTACACTGTACCTCAAAATCATTATTGATATTATTTATTATTTACGTAAGTGTTTGTGAAGAATAAATTCTATTAAACTCTCATCTGTTTTTTAGAAAAGTCAATTGTGTAAAACTTACACCTTTAGTTCTTTTCTTTTTTGTAGCTGATCTGAAGGGAGAGGCCCTCACTGCAGAACAAATAATGGACTTTGAATGATAAAGAGAAAAATAGCTGAACTGAAACACTCCAAAAGAATAACTGTTTTAACAGTTATTCTTCTTTTTGGCCTCAAAGATTTAAAAATCTTTGAGGCACTAAATAATTTATTGTTATCTACAATTCTGTATTCTACATAGTTAACTATGCAGCCAAAGTCTTTTTAGCTTGCATGTGGCATTTTCACAAACAGCTGCAGTACCCCCACGCTTCATACATTGAATAAATATATTATTGTTTTTATAATATTATTTACCAAGTCTATTATTGTAAATTATTTTGTTGATATTTATATCCCTGCCCTTTGAACCCAAAATTTGCAAGATATTTACAGTCACTACTACAAGAACCATATGATAATATTATTGTTACAATATTCCTATTAATATTCTTATCAGCATTATAACACATAAATCCCTTCTTTGGGGGTTGGCACTGTTTGTTATCAGCTGATAAATTAACAGAGGTAGAGGTGTGTGGAAAAGGAACCTAAGTGTTGGAGAGGTTGCCACTTTTTACCTCGTTTTTGCTTCTTCCCCCCCCCCCCCCCCCCCCCCGCCCCTTCCGCTGCCTTCAAGGTCAGTGTTGGACAAAATTTAAGTGTTTGGTGTGTGTAACTGTTGTTCTGTTATATTGTACAAAACTAAAGTGTTTGTGGACATAATTGTTCTGTTGTATTCCAACATTGAATGAATGGACAAGGGAGTATTTAACAAAAGGGAAGACTGTATCTTTTGAAGATTTACATAAACAGCATAAAATGGAGCAATGATGTTGTCAAGTTGTACAATCTTAAATTCCCAACTGATTAGTCCTTGATTGTAGTTATCACAATTCACTTGGGTTTTTTTCTTGTGGGCACCCTTCAGTTATCAACAGTGGTCCACTCTTCTTCGTCTGAAGTACCTTCTAGAGTCTGTTTCAAAATCCTGTTGAATTCCTTAGCATTGTCAACATGAATGTCATGGCCAGCATTTTTTACAATAAAGACTTCTACCTTGGAATTCTCTCGATTACATTTGATCTCGTACGCAGTGCGATGGTCAAAAAATGTCGACGATCCGTACATTATTGTCATTGGAATATCATCGGGAAGCTCTGAGACTCGTTTTACCATCGGTGATTTGGCCCACATTAGGAAAACATTCATGTGTCGAAATGCGTCTTCCCCTGAGGGAGTCTGAGCATTGCAGTGGTAGATGTACTCGAGCATCGTCTTGTCTTTCCAAAGCTCCGATTCTCGTTTGTTTGTGTCAAATTGCGCCAAGCGAGCAATCCATGGTCCGAGCGGTCCAAAAACTCTAAGAGGGGAAAGCACATTACAGGTATTTATAAGGAAATTGGAAAAGTGAACCCATCGTGGAAGAACATCATATTGCTGTTCAGAATCGGGATGTCGGTCGACTATTCCGCCAGGTAAAATCGCGAAACCCCAGGGGTCAGAAAGAAGAAGATGCTTGATTCTCTCAGGATATTTCAAAGCATAAGCCGTGACTATATACCCTCCTAGGCTATGCCCAAGAAGGATAATCTTTTCCAGTCCCATCGCCCTTCTCCATTCTTCGATGTACTGAACAAATTTGTTCTCAGCTTCTTTGCAGTCGCTTGAAAACACGGGTCGGGAACTTCGACCGAAGCCTGGTAAATCGAACGCAAAGACGCTTCTCTCTTCACTCAGGTCGGTGAAGTTTTGGGCCCACCAACAGACACCACTAATGAATCCGTGGACAAGGACAAGTGGAGGTTCCTTTGACGGCGTCAGATTCACTTGAATGGTCCACATTTCAACGTCGTCGCTCACACGAATAAAATTACCGATCCATGGTCGTTTTATCCGCTTCAGAATTTTGGACTCCGCGTCTTGAAGTTTTTCCTTTGATGTGGGAAACCATAAGCTTGATACCCAGTCGCAAATGGTTTTCAAAATTTCGCTCATCGCTTGCAGAACCGAAATTTCAATGACCAGTATTGCAAAAACCAAAATTAAATTTGAGGCACAGAGCAGGTACAAAGTTTGTTTACATCGTATAAATATTGGAATCACGTGACCGCAAATAGCGCCACGTGCTGCCAAATGTGGACACATGAATAGTTGACCGCCTTCTCACGCGAACATGTTGCAATGTTTATTCGATCCGATCCAAGTGCAGCCTGCACTGATGCGCGATATATATATATATATATATTTTTTTTGTGAAAAACCCACAGAGCTTTATTTGTTTTGGGTGTGGCCTTACCTTTTGAAATATTCTCCTATAATGCGTGTGAGGAGAGGGGATCTTGACTGTGGCATGTGAAAACTGACGGTTAAACTGAAAATCACACCGAAACGAAAAAAGGAGCAATATGTTACAAGTACCTTCTGAATCAAGAGTGTACATAACGAGCTCCTATAACAACCCGTTCAACGTAGCAGGGCAGATAATTATGCACTTTGCAGATTCACGAACGGTCATAATACACTCATAAATAGAATTTATTTTAACAGTATGGCTTACTCGCAAAACGGATTTCCTTGTGACCACCGAGGGTAATATTTTGGGAAAGGATGGCAATGTTTGGAAGTCTCGACCAGCCAGTCGAAGCCTACAGCTACCTGGCCTCCCACGAAGGTGTTTTTAGGGGAGGGATGATAAACAAGCTCCCCTGAAAACGCCCATGTGGGAGGCTAACAGCTAGCTAGACTGTGTAAAACAGCCCCCACCCCCTCTAAGAGGTGAGGGGGCAGCTGTACGCAGGCTACAGCTACCGAGACATGGACCGACATGAGATCAACAATTTCTTTTTATATATTTAATGGTGTTGACTGTCTGTAATAATGATGATATTTTAAAAAAATGATGATAATAATAATAACAACAAGAACAACAACAGATTCCATCTGTAATCAAACAAAGGGGGACTTGACAGGAGCCCGCATCTGTTACCGAAAGCTTGTTTGCTGGGAACAGATAGAAATACATAAGAAAGGTGGCAGACACCCTACAAGACAGAATGTCACATCAGGAAATGAAGTAGTTTAAAGACTAAGAAAACCGTGTGAATTGACAGTAGTAATAATAATAATAATAATGATATTAATAATAATAATAATGTTGTGACACTTAAAAGCTCAGAGGAGCTCGTTATTATCCACGAGCAGCACTATGTCATAAAAAATAAAATGTATGCATTGTTGGTTTGTTTTGTTTGTGATGGAGGGTGTTTCAGGGGCAGAGGGGGAGAGAGAGGTAAGACGCTCTGGGAAAGATTATAGCGAATCAATATCAAAGCTACAATGTAATCAAACGAACATCACTCACTCATCAACTAATTTAAATACCATTTTAATAAAGCTAAACTATTCTTAATACAGCGATAAATCTCTTAACTATTTCTTTACCTACAAAGGAAAACAAAAACCGAATAAATTTCTACAAGAAATGGAACTCTAGTATTCGTGTAAGATATACTACAAATGTTATTTATAATTACAACTGTCATTAGTAAATAGATAATGCATTCATGTAATAAATTAAAAGTTGCTGCTTTAAAAGATTCCAAGTAGAAAGCTATAGTAAACTATTTCCACTACCATGCCTGGGAAATAACCCTAGTAGCATTCCTTAAATAGTTTTCGTTTACCAACAGCAACAAGTCCACAAATCACAATCCGTCAAGTTGCCCACGGTTATCAACCCAAAATATCATTAGGAACATCATGGCGCAGTCAGCTCATAAAACTCAAAGCATACAGAGGCACGTGCTCTGCTGGTACCCAGTGGCCCGCAATACATGCTTTTGTCATTGGGTCTTACATTTCACTTTAAATGCTTACACTGAGAAGCCTGGTTTTTAAGCCCGGGGAGGGGCTCAAACAGACATCACAGCATTTTTTGTAAATTTCCTTATGCACAGCCTTAAGCGATACCTGAATGAGCAGATAGTGACTTTCCACGCCAAGTGTCCTCAGTGAGACCAAAATCTGCAAATTACACCCTTAAGTGAGACAATGAGCATCCCCATCACTTTTATAATTATGGAAGTCCCCCCCCGGTTTTTAAGGCTCCCTACAATCTTTCTTAGAGCTCAGCCTTGAGAAAAAAGGAATAACTATTGTAAGGCAACAGGCAAAATGATTTTTGCGTGACTTGACCACAAAAGAATTCTGGGGAATTAAATGTCAAAATAATATGCATTAAACATGTTTGTGATTAAATATGTTAACTCGTACTAAAGTTCCCGTTTACAAGACTTGGGCCAGCCATTTACATTAAATAACTTAATCTGTCTCTCCCATGATTGTTGTTCTGACTATAGCCTCAGTAACTCTGTATGGATCACAGTTAGAGGCTGGTCTCCTATCCTCAAGGTATCCACTACCATCTTCTGCGCACTGGCGTGGAATTCGCACACTGGCACCACGATTGGCAACACCATGTGAAAAGCTATGGATGCTGGCTGTTTCATGACGACCTGTCAGACGGCGCTTGTTGTCTTCTCCTCCCTTTGGGTCATACATGCTGATGTGGTAGGTGTGGCGGCTGGAGAGTTTCTCAATGGCTTCATAAATTTGTTTTATCCCTCCCTCTTTGCGCATGGATTCAGTGCTAAGGAGGAAGAAAATAAGATAAGATCCATGCTATGGCAAAAATAGTTAAATTCTCCTTAAAGGCCTTGGGCATTACCAACTTTGTAAGGGGTATGAGTGGGTTGAAAAGAGACAAGTAAACTGTTCCGGTGGGTAAACTGTTTCGGTAAAACTTGAATTTTTTAGTGAAATCTCTTCACGAGAAACGTATTACAGAAAAAGTGTGAAGAATATGTATTTCACTGCTTGGCTTTTAGAGGAAAGGTGACACATCTGTGGCTCTAGGTTCCCTGATTAGGCTAGAATTTGGCTTTTAGGATACTGTGGAAGGGGTGGGAGGAAGGGGGACCAAGAGAACCTACAGAAATACCCTCAGAGCAGTGCAGATCATTTACAGGAAACTCTACTTACTTTTGAGTTAGGGGGCTTATTACCAAACGGACAACATACTGGCCCGACAAAACATGGAATTGCTGTTTGACCAGAAATGGTACTAAAACAATTCAACTAACCTGTAGTTGGTGTGGGCTCCTGCTCCATTCCAGTCTCCAGGAATGGGTTTGGGGTCAAAGGAAACTTTGTAACCAAAGTCTTCAGAGACACGATACAAGAGAAATCTGGACATCCATAGCTGGTCTCCCATGTCGATTCCTTCACAGGGTCCCACTTGGTATTCCCACTGGAAACAAACAAAAAGGATGTTTAGCATGACAACGTAACAGCTTTCAACAATACTTTTTCGTATTGTGGAATTATCTTGTTATACTTCAGAAATACACAGCTACAAACAACCTTTGCTCCTCTTTGTTACAATCCTTGCTCAAGGTGCTAGCATGAAGTCATGAGCTTCAACCACAGTTGGTCAGGAATGGAAGAGGCTCTATTAATTAGGCAGGGGGTGAGGGAGGGGGGGTAGGTATGTATCTGGTCTGAATTTCAAATGTGGTTGTTTCCGGTTATTTTTGTTGAGTAGGCCATGTCCCTGTCCATATTTAACACATCTTAATGTCATTTGTCGCCATTTTAACTAGTCTTATGTCACTATTTCAAGGCCATGTCCCTTGTCAAAATTTTACCCTAACAGGGTTAATAGAAGGTATGGTTGATACATTAATAATTGCAGTTTTAATTTGTAGCTTGTTTCTATATTTAAGTTCTAGCCCAGTCTATGTCACTGTATAGCCCAGGGGGATCAAATTGCCTTAACTGCCACATAACCACAAAAGACACCCTATTTTCAAGAAAATTACATGACTGTCAGCCCTCAATTTGTAGTAAATACGTGCTAAATGACCACAACTTTGCAATATTTACTATAGAACTGACTAATCTCTGAATGTCTGAGAATATTCAAAGTTGGCAGCTAAATATTGATCTAAAATTCAAGTCCTGACCTGAGCTGGCATAACTTCTGCATTTGTTCCTGCAATTTTCACACCCGCATATAGGCACGCACGGTAGTGAGCTTCAACCACGTCACGTCCAAACACATTTCCAGTGCCAACAGCACAGTAGTAGGGTCCCTGTGGCCCAGGGAACCCACCTTTTGGCCAGCCAAGAGGATGACCATCTTTGTCAAGCAATGTGTATTCTTGTTCAATACCAAACCAAGGTTTGGAACTCTAAGATGAACAATAATGTTAAACATTAATTTTATTTATTTATTTAAGTACAGCCAACATACTCCCAAAGTAAAATTACGCCATACTGGCTTTATTTTTTCCCAAAGAATTCAGGAAACATTATGCAGGTGCACAAAATACTCTGACAAAATTTTGGAAATAATTGTTTTTTTCTCAAGTACAGCATTTTGCCATTGACTTTAAAAAAATGACCTTGTCCTCATATTTTAAGGAAAGTATGAGTTATGATGGGGAAAAAATGTGTTGTGGCAAGCATGCGAAGCTGAATGTTTACAATACAACTTGGCACAACGATTAGCCAAGAGACTGAAAAGCTGTTTGTTTGTTATGGAATATGTTCTTTCAGGGACCTGTTCCTACATAACTGGGACAAAGAAAGTTTTCGTTGGACCACAGTTTCCTTAGTATAGGAATTTATTTCGTCAGTGAGATTTCAATGAAGAGCTTGAAATATTCTACTGAAATAAAAAAAAAGTTGAAATAAGGAAGCCAATGCTAGCTAGGATTGTTGGTTATGATGTTCAGGATATCACCTTAGCTGCTTAGATCAGAGGAATTTGGGTAACGACAAAAGGAAATTGCGGCAGCTTGGTAGGATAAACGTAGTGGTAAATGTAAATGTGCTGTCTTTTGTCCGTTTACACGACAACATTTTTATACCAGTGGTCAAACCACACCGACCAAAGACGCCTTAGGAACGCCAAACATGTAAGCTATCCCAGCTTATTGAGAAAATGCAAACATTTCACCCACCTAATAAAACCTCTACGAACGAAATTGATTCATTGCCCTTTTGAAACAAGATGAGTTCACAGTCGATAACAATGGAGCACGTACAATATTTATGATTTTTAGCAGCGCCTTAACCTTTATCCTTATGAGCTTATTGCCTCTATGATTAATCTTCGCTAACTGCCCATTACTCTACCCAACATTAAGTTTACCCACCACCCAAGGGCCATGAAAATAAGAAATAGATATTATGTACAACTAAGAAATGCTCCGAAAAAAACACTAAGTTTCTAAAACAACCAACAACCAATGATGATGTGAAAGAAAGAAAGAGAGAAAGACAGACGAAAAAATTAAAACAGCATTACCATAATAACAAAATTAATAATCAAAAGGGTTCAAGGTCTACGTTGTCAGTGAAAACACATCAGCTACCGCGTAGATTATTTGGAGAATGGATTCCACGAACACTTCTCGGGTCAAGACCCGTCTAGTCAAGCGTTTGACATTATTTCTCTGCTCTGTTAATTATTTTATTTTGGCGGGCTAATTTCCCGCCGAAAAGCGATTTACTAGTAGAAGTAGTAGTAGTCTACAAAAAACAGACTTCATTAAATAAAGCTTTGACATGTACATTTCTATCTAGGTTTTCTTCATTTTCATACTGAGTCATCGAAATTTAAAATGGCAAAGAAAAGGGCGATTCGAAAAAAGTAAGGTTAAACATTCAAAGTAGCTCAAGCTTGTGTGTCGAACGCCACGTTAACTAACCTTGACTGTTGGTTCGTCCATGGCTTGTATGCAGGATAACCTATGGTTCGAAACTCCCGGCTTGTGATCGAAGTTAAGAGTCTCGCACAACACGATCTTATTCTTTCCTCGCCTGAAGGGATCCCGAAACATTGCGACGGGGCGAAGATAAACGTCGCTGTTACAACCTTCAGCCTGGTATGTGCTCGAACCATCGAAGTTCCATATCGGGAGTTCTTCATGACTCGATGGTTCGGAATCTACTGTCTTCGTTTTACACCGCATGGATTCGCCGGTTCCATCAATCCAAACGTACAAGACTTGAACTCGCTCGCCTTGATCAAGGCTCATGTATTTGTCGAGAAGCGGCCTGCTTTCTGTGGCAGTCATCTTTAAGGAGTATCTGGGACTTGTTAAATTGTCAACCTGAAAGAAAAGACAAAAGGTAATTCAGGTATATAGTGGCAATTGCTTTGAAGCGAGGAATAAGGCTGAGATCACGAGAAACAAGCCGGTAAAACTACCTTCACGCACTAGCAAACGAATTATGCCACGCGGTTATCGGTCTACGAATTTATACATTCACTAGTCACATGTCTCAACAAGTATTTCCGTAAAAACCGGGTTCACGGGGGCAAAGTTCTCGTACCTTCTATGTGCGAAAACCAGAGACGAAATAATAATCTAACTTCTTGGAAGAGGAATGTTAAAATATCATGGAATTATCATGAAAATAACTTCACGTGAGGAGAAATAGTTGCTTCGATCGATAAAAAACAGATAAATTCGTATGATCTTACCAAACGCGTGCATGCATGTTTTTCACGTGATATTTTTTTTTTGTGATGACGCATGACGGGAAATTTAGCCTTGGAGAGCATCCGGTTTTTTCCAAGGGAGAGAAGCGAGGAACGGAAGGAAATAGGTCTGCGGTTTGCGGGCTAGGCTACGGAAAGTTTTGCTTGAGCTGAGTGTCTCTTTCGCCGGATTCTCCGAGAGTTTTCACAGTAGGCTCTTGTATTAAAATCAGGAGCAGTTCCTGGTTGAAATAGATGACTGGTTTTGCCATACTTTAGAATCAGGGTCCTGACAAAATCGCCATACAACCAATTTTAATCCCGTTCCTTACTCTTTCCAGCTGATTTTGACTTGCCGTTTTACAGCGTCCAATTATCAAATTGTAGGCAAAAGGAATGTACTGAAATGTGCTATGAAAGGGAATTATGGCAAATTTCGAGCAAGCCCAATCACGCAGTTTGAACCTGAATTCGACCCAGCAGAAGTTAACAGAGGAACGCCGGCAGAAAAAACAACAACAACAACAGCAACAAACAGGACTGACTTCTCTTGATAACATGCAACCCACTCAAATATTTTTGATACCCGTGATCAACTATGCAGTAATATCAAATAACTGCTTTTGGAGGGTATGTATTTACAGAAGTAACAATTATGTTTAGTCTGTCCCCTACGAACATACGTATGTACAGTACGAACATACAGTACTGTTCTTTTCGCAAAATAAGTACTAACGCGGACATATCATTGTCCCGGAAAAACCTGCTGCGTTCGAAAAACATGATGACTTCCAACCAAATTGAAGATCAAACGGATATATGACGGACATGACGTCAGGGCGGTAAAAAAAGTGTTTTAAAAAAACCCTCAAAAGTTTTCCCGAAATAAAGAGTATGGTATTATGAAGGTTCCGCATTCTTTATTAAGCGCAAAAAACCGCGTGGCTGGATGTACATCGATGCGTGTGTGCTGCTTTGTTGCTTTGACATTCATACTTTGTCACATACATAAAATTACAACATGATGAGATGTTTCAGTGTACGAAAAAGAGAAAAACAAAGCAAAACAAAACAAACAAATAAAAAAAGCAGATAACAGGATACCATTTCTTTAGCTGCGAGCAGCTCATTATCTGCGAGGGGGGAGCTGCTCTAATAGTTGACTGCAGGATGATGGGCTCCTGTTGACGGCAAAAAATTTACTTCCTTGATGACGGTTGACGTGATTTAGCCTGCGTAGCATGGCGGTTTTGTCGAGCCGGGCGCAGGAGCGGTGTAGCCGCGAAATTCGCGCGCGAAGCCGCGAGAAAAAGTTGCTTCCGCCCCAATCTCCTCGCGGTTTCTCTGCCCTCGCCCGCCTTCATTACTTAGCGCGCCCAACCAAAACCGCCACGCTACGCAGGCCAGACGTGATTCAGTCTATCGGCAGGCATTGCTGCTTGAATATGACGTCATTTCCTCGAAAATTACAAAAATGCGAAATATCTCGAGCTGAGGCCGAGGGCACTTAACTCTTGTTGGTCGTCAGTACATAACTTGTGCAATGGATTACTTCTTTTGATGACCAGTGTCACGAAGAAACACGTGAAAGACGGCTTTGCGGATCACCACATAGGAACCGTGATCTAAATGCAAAATTTCCTTCTGAGCGCGTTACATATTATATTGGACACTGTTTTATTGCCTTTTTAAAGATTTTTTAAAGACAAGGATCTACGAACAAATTTTGTTTAGTGCTCGATTTTTTAAGTTTTTTTTATCATCAAAAATTAACACTATAAAAAGAGGTTAATTTAAAAGTACATGTGCACAGACGGCTGGTAAGGTCAGACCTCCCAGTTAACGTTGTCCTTCCATTCTCGACGCAGAAAAATTATTGGGAGCACTAATAAGATCTTTTTGAATTACAGACCACTGTGTATCTCCGGAAATTTGGTATGTTGCCTTTTAGACATCATATGAAGTCAGAAAGATTTGTCAGTAAACGACGAGTCAAAGCGGACACATTCACCACTTTCATATAGCCTTTGTTCAACGTTTCAAAATTTGCGTAACCATTGGGATTACATCACTAATAAAATTTACTTATTTTGATTCTTGTCTTTTTTTTCTTTGATGTTGATATTTTCTCAATAACACGATTGATTAAAACGAAAAATACTGTTTGTTTTTAGTCAGTGTGAATAGTGTTTCCTTTTGATCCAGCTAATGTTTGATTTCAAAAATTTGTCTCGTTCGATTTCTTAAATGCATTTTTGATTTCTAAAATTTGTCCGCCTGATTCCCGGGGTCTGATTCTTTCAGAAAATGTTTGATTTTCAAAATGAGGTCGTTTGCGGATTTCTCAAATGATGCTTTTGATTTCCAAAATTTGTCGCGTTTGATTTCCCAAATGGCACTTTTGATTTCAAAATTTCTCCAAGAGAAGATAAGCAGATTAGCGTAAAGGTCCGTAAATGCCCGCCGCTCGCTTCGTCGCCAATTGACGACCGTATTATGGAGTGAATAGCACAGACAGCCAGATAGTCTGCTACACAGCCGTTTTTAGTGTCGTCACGCAACGGAGCGTTGCGTGACGACACTAAAAACGGCTGTGTAGCAGACTAACAGCCAGACTGCTAGGCAATGGCAAAAGGTGTAATTTAACCTTTTGACCCGGGACTTTACCCACTGTAACAGTGGTTGGCAGTGTAATGCAAAACCGGCTTTTTGACTTACTTAAAGGTCACGTTTCGGCTAGCCTAAGTATCAGGCCTTCCTAAGGGGCTAGGGGAGAGGAGATTTTAGATGGGGGAGGGGGTAGGGGGAGAAGAGAAAGCTCTCTCCCTTTTTCGCTTCCATCTTCCCCCTTTTCCCCAGAAACGCCTGATACTCAGGCTACGTTTCGGCCGCCAGGTTAGTGATTTGGTAAAGAGCTTGGGTGACCTGTGATTTTTGCAAGGAACCTGGGAATCAGTGTGGAAAAACTGGTACTGTTCCCTTGGTAACCGCTCTGCTCGCTGTTTACCGAGAAAATGGCGGACATTTTGATGTAACAGGGAGCAAAGCAACATTGCACGTCCTTTCGGGCGCTTTTACTTTGCAAAATGACCGACATACTGTGTCGGTGGCTTAACGAAGATGTTAGGCTGAGTAGAATTATAGGTAAGATCCTTGTTCTGTTGCTATAAAGTGTATATACGAAAGTAAATTGACTTCGCCCATGGTGAGCTTCATTTTGTTATTTTATTTTTCACCCATCCCTAAATCCAGGTATTTTTGTTCATTTATCGAAAGTTATTGCAATCGGAGTTTAAAAGATAAAGCCAGTTGTGAATGGAAATATCTTGACTTATAATCAATCCAGCTGATCATTCCTAATGTCAAGGCTACCCTTTTGAATTAGCTTATTTCTTTTGACATAAGCTTATTCTATATTTCCCATACCAACGTTTTTATTTCACGCCTGCTTGCCTCCCTCTTAAGTTTGCGTCAAAAACTGTGATAAGTTGCTTAGCAATAAAAAGAGACCTACACGGAGCGTTTCTCTTCTTTTAGATCCAACAAACATTGCTAAAGAGTTCTCTACCGGATTCTTACTTGGAGAGCTACTGAACAGACATGGCTTACAAGAGGACTTTTCAATGTTCTCTCAGAATACGTAAGTATAAAAAAAATGGTGCATCATTACACTGGCAAATGTAAAATTATATTATTTCCATCACTATTTTATTAATGGTTAAGAGTTCTTATTTGCATACATGACTAATAATGTAACCTGCATGACAGAGGGAACAAAACTTCTAGTTAGGTCCATCTGCGAAAAAGAACAAATCTTATTCTGTGCCCCACCTGTGTACCAGGATTTGAGTGTGAGTCGGGATTGGCCTGCTAATGTGCCCATCAGGTCTAAGGGAAATTTGAAATGCATTCAGTAATTTGTTGAGCCTGTTGGGAGCCCTTGACAAGGATTTTGACACTGCTTTGAACACAGACATTAATTAACCATGGTTTAGATTACTCCTGCCACACAGGCTAGACTAATTATGTGTGAAATTTTTTGTAGCACTTCTGATTCCAAGCTTCATAATTTCACACGACTGGAGCCCACCTTAAAACTGCTGGAAGTACCTTATGATACCAATGTGGTAAGTTAATGTTTTTTTTTTTTCATTTCAGCATTTCATTTTTTTTGTGTCTAAAAGTTGTTGATAATGCCAGCCAAAATCTAAAATAAGAGTAATATTTATTGATCAGTCAATCATTAAAAACTTTTTTCTCACTTTACTACATTGACTGAGTCCCGACAGGTGTCAAACCAATTCTCTATAATTTGGAAATCATTTTTTAGATGCCTCTGCCATTTAGGCTAAGTATCTAGGGAAACCTTGTGATGAGCAAGGTCGCATAGTATGGTAAAAAATGACATGCATTACGTCAGACTAGTTGTACATGAACTGTTAGGATAAGCTATGCTACTAGAAGCATCTTATTTGCAATGCACAACAGACACCAACATAAGACGGACAGTTCCAGGGCTAAAGCAAATGTCTCAGGTCCCTGCTGTTTTTCAGTCACTTTCTGAGTCTTTTTTTAAAATGGACACCTCTCTAAAACAGACACTATTGCAGTAGTGTCCATCAGTGGTGACTGGCTGTATACATAAAGTTACATTTGTACATTATCTTGTTCTTGTAGGCTCGAGCTATAATGAATGAGAATCACAGTGCTATCACAAGACTTATGTACCAGCTGTTCATATCACTAGGGAAAAAGTCTGTAAGTAACATTGTATAAAGATGGTGATAGAGAGCTGAAAGAGTACATTGAATGGAATGAAAGCAAGGCTTCTTAGAATAGCATTACTAGCTGTGCACATATCAATTTTGTGATTTTGTGAAATAATTGTGATAGGCCTTTTCTGAGTTGCCACATGCCTCTGTTTCAAAGCGAGGCTAAGTGTGAAGCCACTGATACGAAAATTATTTTTTTATTCTTGTGCAAATAAAACTCATTTTCATAAGAAAGGTTTTCCGCTTAGCCTCGTTTTGAAAGTAAGAGTTTTTGGAACTTGGAAATAGCTGATTCCTTACTGATTGGTTAATAGTATTTTTTTCTTCTCACAACAGAAAGCGGGATTGACTGGAGTTGCCATGGAAACTATGAGACCAAGTGGTCCAGTGAAGCTTGAAAGCATTGAGAGTGGTCTTTATAAAGAGGTCAGTGCAAAAAACTTAGATGTGGCTAAGTGAAATTTAGGCAACTGAGGTTAATCTCAACCAATGAAGCCAGCAATCTCTTCCTATGGTGTAAGTGACCTGCGGGTGGTTGCAAGGGTCACTTGTGTGTCATGTGATCTTATTGCATTTGCTTCATTTGCCGTTTGTGTGGAGCACTTGCCTTGCTTTGTCTGCAAATCTTTGTGGCACAGTGTTGCCATTGCTACCCCCTGCTGCATCTGATTTGTCTTGTCTCCCAGCCAACTTTTAAGGCAACAGTCCCCAAGCTCATCCTTACTGATGAGTTTGACTGTGGATTTTAGGCTGGACACACTAAAGCGTACAATAACATTTTCTGTCATGAATTTATTTTCCTCTTTTTTATGCTTTGTCTTGTATCAAAGAATCAATTCAACCTTCACTTGTTACATTGTTTTTGGATGCATTTCTTGCTGAATCTTTTAAATCTTGGAGAATAGCTTTACATAGTAAAAAAAGTGATTACTAGCTAGGATTGTACAAAAAGCACCAAAGTTTACATTTACTTTGTCTTACTTAGTAAGCTTAAAGGCAGTTGGCGATTAAAAGAACAGTGCTAATGTTTTGCAGAAAATGTATAGCAATAATACAGTATTTTGTAAACTTTTTAACATGATGTGTAATAAATTTGAAATGTTAATTTTATCAACATATTAATTTTAGTTCATGAAATCAACAACAAAAAGTTAGGCAAATAATGTTCAAGAAAGCAATTCTTTGGAATTTACTTATTATATATGTTAAATCTCCATCTCTCACAATGCCCATAGTCAAGTCACTTTTTATTGTCACTAAACCAACTCAGTTTTTTGTCTGTTTACCTTAGAAAATTCCCCTGAAACAAGACAGCCTTGATGAGACATCTGTTGAAAGTTTTGTGCGTGAAGTCACAATCGAAGAACTCCATGAGCAAATTAGTAACTTGGCTGTTGATGTTGTGAGAGATTTGCAAGAAATCTCATTTGATGTAGTCCATGATATGAAGACTGTTGTTTCGCAAGTCCGCGAACTCAGACATGATAAAGAATTAAAAAAATACGCTAGGCATGTCATGAAAGATGTATTAATTACATCAAGGATTGTCATGGATTTTGTTAATGACCTCGATAACATAATTCAACTTCTTAAAAGTCAGTTTTCAAAGGCTAAAAGGTAGAATAATTGTCTTTTTAAGGCATTGCTTAGAGACCTAAAAGATATTATTATTTTGTACGTAAGGAAGTAGCCAATTTATTTAACTCTACAAATATTTTGAGTCAAATCTGGTATTCAATGACCTGTTAAGTCTCTTTATTTAAAGGTTCTTTCTGTTTTTTTGTATCTTAAAAAATAATAACAAATTTACATACTTGTACATATAAGTGTTAAAAATAAAGGAAGCAGAAATGTTTGTTAGGATGCTGAAGCCGAAACTGTTCACGCATCTGATGCCAAATAAAGACGACTTTGCAACCTAAATTCAGAAAACTGCTGTTAGTTTTCTATCAAAGCCATGTAGACATTGTGCTTCAGTTAAGAAAATAGTGTTGAAGCATTTTCTGAAGTCCAGCCTTAGACGTTGTAAAACCATGACACCATTGACCTTAGATAATTGTCAGGATTAAACTAAGTGTATCTTTTCTCTTTTCACGTTAATGGTAATTAAAGTACAATGTAGATGGGAGTCCCTGAATTTGACAGCCTAATAGCTGTTTTGGTGGGTTGACTCGACCTGACCGCACACTGTAATTTTTGCCTTTCCCAGGGTGGCTCGGAAAATCGAGATTTCACCGTACTTTAAAATTCATACTCTGTGACAAGACATGTGTCCCTGAATTGCTAACTCCCTTCGCAGACTTGGAGTGCTACTTTTGTTCTGACTGCCCCGCCTCTGAATGAAGCATTTACATCTTGAACTTCAAGGCAGCTTGAGTTCTGACATGCTGTCAGGTTTTTTTTTTCGGGGAAAGCGGGAAAGTCGGCGGTCGGAGAAAAGGAGAAAAAAAAAAGGCATCCTTTTCCCCTCGTGTCCCAAACAAAATGGAAGTTACTACTGACTTTGAAGTGGTGTACCTAACTGTACATCGCATACCACAGTACTCTCAATGGGGTACTGTCAAGTCAACCAAATCATTGTTCTGGCCAACCTGGCCAATTATAACAAGCGCAAACAATTAAATGAACCAATCAAAATTGGAAACGTAGACACTGTTTTTTAAATTAAGTGAAGTGAAAAGCGCGGGGAAAAAAGCCGCGGGCAGCGAGTTTTGGATTTGCTTCTTATTGGTTAAGAGGTTACCCTGGTCCCAGAGAACGGTGCAAGAGTTTTTAAAATATCCCATTGTGTAAAAAACGAAGGAGAAGAAAAATTAGGAAAATAAACTTTTAGCATTCAATTGAAGACCGCTCACGACAGTCTGTGTGTGTGGACAATTACGTTGTCTGTCGTTTTGATCCACGAGTCAATAAAGAAAACATATATTTCGAGTCTGTATTTAACCATTTAAATGACATGAAACCTCAATCTGTAATGCTACATTCGCTTGTTGCTATTTGTGTTTCAGTATTTTACGAACGATTTTGCTTGAATGTCTTTGCGTGTCCTTTTTGTGTATTAAAGGGGTTAAACGCCTTCATTATCAACAATCAAGGTCTTATAAGCTTCACTGTCATTGTCTATCACAGAGACTGAAGCAGCTGACCAAACGCCAGGTGGATCTGAATTTTGAACAGCTTGTTCAAAGATATCAAGCCAAGCAGAAAGAACAGGAGGAGAAAGCTTTTAAAGCAAAGTATGCCTTACGCTTGTCAGATTTGTCACTTCACTTACTGGAAATGTGTAGCGAATAGCTAAACAAATAGTAGTTTGCACCATCCAATATTTATGAATCCCTTACTTACATGCTGCCCGCTATGTAGCCTTTGTTGCCACAGAGCTGTTATCTTTGTTCTGCTTTTTGAGAAAATGATGCCGTGCTCTGCCAGACATCTTTACGTTAATTCAGTTTCATCGGTCTTGCTCAGATGTTGATTATTCCCCTACAATTCCACATCATTCAACAAAGTAGCTCATTTAATTTTTTACTATTCGATGTGTAAG
This sequence comes from Porites cylindrica, assembly GCA_964035525.1. NCBI lineage: Eukaryota > Metazoa > Cnidaria > Anthozoa > Scleractinia > Poritidae > Porites > Porites cylindrica. Next base: position 22,533,416 of record OZ037788.1, read on the forward strand.
AACTCTGTTATTCCGTCCTTGTATGCGAGTCCTTGTAAAGGAGCCCATGGTTTTTAAACACTTTCCGTCGGTTGAGTAGACTGCAAAACATTTTCGTTTTTGTAAAGGCGCGAAACGCCGGTGTCACGTGATTTTTTCGCGCGCAGCGCGTGTGGACGTGTGTGGTCACTCTCCGTTTTCACTCTCACTTTAGACCTTTCGTTTAACCGCTCGCGTGCGCGTTCTTACCCTAGCCAAAAATACGGGCTGTTTTGCAGTCTATCGATTGAGAGAGTTTAAGAGCTGATTTTTACGTTTATGGGTCATTTGACACAGCGCTCTAGTTTCGTTGGGAATTAGCGCTGCGGCGTTGGTTCTGTACGGGATTTACAATTTGAAGCGGAGCATTGGTTGGTGCGCGGCCTCAAATCCTTGTTTTGACTTCTCTCCTTTCCCTGTAGCGTTACGTTACTTTAAATACCCGTAAAAATGAGCTTTGATGGAGGGAGGGGGTAAATGAGCCGCACCCTTCGGTAGCCCGCGAGCAAGCTCTCCGGGGCGTTCTTTTCCCGCCTCATTTTTGTAAGTCTAATAAGCAATGTTACGAGTAACCGAAGTAAATTAAGGACCTTTTTAAAGAACCCTTCGCACTTTCTTAGGTTTCATGAAGAGGAAAGAATGAGGAAGTATCTGCAAGGTCAAAGACAACAAGGCTTAGATAAGGTAGTGTCCTGCCTTGGATATTGTATCTCGTTCCGTTTTAAGACAGCATAGAGGATCGAAGCCAAGCAGTATGGTTTAGAAAAGGGTATTTTTTCAGGGAAACGGGCTGGGGGATCAATATTGAGAAATCTAGTTAAGCTGAAATAGGTTTGCTCTCAAGTAGGTTAAGAGTTCCAAGTTTGTGCGCCACATTAAGTTTCACAAATTTACTGGCCTCCACCTCAAGGAGCTGATTATCTTCAATTAGGTACAAGAATAAATAGAATTAATGTACACGAGGAAGTAGATACTGAAAAGTGCATGATATAAAGCCAGCTTTATCGCTGGAATTAGTCCTCTTTTGTGATAACTGCAAACAAAGGGAAAGCTATCAACTGCATGCATGTAACGCGCGCAAACATTAATGCACTCCTATAAGCTGACAGGGTTAATTGAATTTAGATTCTTTTTAAAATACTCTATTTTTTTTGTTGTTCCTTTAGTCGCGACAGATGAAGCAGAAACAGCTTGAGATGATGGGGAAAATAAGGTAACAGAAAATCAAATGTTCTTTGATTGTTATTTATTCCGTCCTTAACTTGTGACAAGTGCTCTTTTCACAATTGGCCTTGTAACGTTAAGGAAGTATTTGAGACTGATATTTCTGTTTTTCTTCTTTGTCACACAGGGATGCAAGTGTTAAGATTCCTAAACCACCAGACTCTAAGGTAAAACAACCAGACTTTTGTTACCTTTTTACCCACAGAGGGTGGGGGAGGATTGTCGGGCGGGAGGGGAAGGTGGAGGAAATAGATTTTTTTTCCTTTTTTTCTTTTCATCCTGTAGATGTCGCCGCCGTTGTTTTTGTTATTATTTTTGGATCAAGAAATTGACATAATGAAAGAAAAGGAAGAAAGAGAACAACGTACAAGAGAAAACGTGAACAAAAGAAAAATTAGCATCAACAACTAAGACAAAGAAAAGCTGTGCCGCACTCAAACAACTTTCGATCTGGTAGTGTCCTTCGCACAAAGAACGGTCAAACACAAACGGTCGTTCTGAACTAATTAATGTAGGCAAAAGTGTGGGTTTTCAACGAGAGGGAACTATATCCCTATATCCATCGGTTTTATTATTATATATTTATAAATGCTTTATTATAACACATTTACATTGAAGTGCTTTAGAAAAGAGGATACATGATTGCACATACATAGGATATCGCTGAACTAAATATTAAATATCCAGAGGTGTTTGTCTTCACGCTAAATTGCTTGTTTATCTTTTCCTCCATAGAAAACGACTCGATCTCGAAGTGATATACGACGTCAGAAGGAAGCAGAGGTAATCAGCACTAATCTAGCCCGCAGAATAGACGCTATTTTTCTCCTTTTTCAGGCGAACACGAACCGGACGTAGAGCGGGCGCCTTCCCCTGCCTCTCTTGTCTCGCGCTCCACTTCTTCTTCTTGCAGGAATTAAGGACAAGGCTATAGTACTGTACGGTCAAATCTAACTCTAGTAACGGTCTCCATCGCCCACTTTTTTTTCCCCTTTGGACAGTCCATATATCAGGGGCACCCAACGAGGATATAGTTCAAAACCACTTAACATAGCATTGTTGAACGTAGTTTAGTATTCAAACGGTAGATATAGGCATATTTTTATCCCCTAAAAACTTTTCATCTGTTCGGATTTCCTAGCTGAAAATCTAGTGATCCGAATATTATAGGGATAAAAACTTACCTTCTCGAAAACTTCAGCCAGAAAAAGGCTCCCGAAAATTCTAGGTGGCCTTTTTTAGGGTCAAAATCCGTTAAAAATGGGTAATTATACCATTTTGTCGATGTTCGAAAATCCTAGGAGAGGCAGGCAAGCAAGAAATTTTACAACAAATGCTCCGAAAATTCTAGATCTCAAATCGTCTTCCGAACAGATATTTTCCCGAAAATTGCCGTTGGGTGCCCCTGATATATGCACTCCTGTCTTAACGTCCGCACAATGGCCACCCGAAAGACTCAAAATTTAGAACTACATCAATGATTGCTTGAGGGCCGACTTTAAAAGTGAAACATGAATATATTTTGATCTACTTTACTTGCAGGAGGTGAAGGAGAGCATAGATGCTTTTGAAGCGAGTTTGAGGGCGGTTATTCCACCAGCTAGTCCAATTGGCTTCGAGGGGTGAGTATGGCTTGAAACAATAAAGAGTTGCGCATCAACTGACATCAAGCCAGTGAATTGTTTTCCCGCGAAAGGTATAAGTATTAACGGTAAAGTCAGCGACCGCGCATTTTCCAATGCGAGCATTCTGATTGAATAAAATGGAAGCTCAGTCACTTCTCTTTATAGAAAGCCGCCTTTTGCGCGAACAGCCCACTTAAGAACGTTGTAAGCTAAGTCCAAATAATCCTAGAAAACCATGAAAGAAACATCTTCACCAGGTTTTTGAGAACAAAAAAACCCTGCAGTTTAAGCCTGAGGATTAATGGTTCATGCGTCCTTGAACACTTATGATACTTCCACTCAGATTTGGAAGCGTCTGCTCAACGTTGTTTATCACAATACAGACTACTATTTCTCTTGCGCCCCAACCATAACTTATAACTTCATTATGATTTGCCGTGCTTGGAAGATAAATCTCTATTTCTTGTATCCATTTTCATTTTTTTAGAGAACAATCTAAGCGTGAAGTGGACACTGAAATTGACGCTTTTCTCAGTGGCTCAAAATCCCTTAAGAAACCGGTGGATCCGCTGTCGTATATTAAAGTATGTTACAAATAACTGATTACACTTATGATTACTCTCTACCATATTTAAGACTGAATGGCTCGCGCTGGCTACCGGGAAATCAGTAGTGGCCCGCCTGGCGGGTAAAAGAAAAGGATATATTCTCACGTAAAGTGAGAAAGACGCACAGAGTGCGCGAAGTAGAAGGGAAGGAAAAGAAAGCTCCACGTGCGCTTGAGTCCTCTCTTTCTCCTTCTTATGCGAAAATTGCCAGGAGACATTTTGAATTTTAGTCATTGCTACAGATATGTTAGTTTGTTATCTGAGTTAACACTGAGTGAGCTTTGTTTTACAGCCAACATCAAATGAAGGTTACATCAACAAAATTAGAACCAGACTGGAGGAGGATTCAGTTGCTAGGAAGGTAAGCCCTTGAAGTTTTCCATTTTTACTCCACGATATCTTCCCCATCCCCACTCCCCCCAACCAAAGTTGGATTGTGTTTTGTCTATACGTTTTTAAGAAACTGCCCACCTATCCCTCCCCTAAGCCAACATTTTGCCCTGAGTGAGAAGTAAGTGTTGATGTTGGCTTAGGGGAGGGGTAGGTGGGCAGTTTGCCAGGAACGTATAATGATCTGTATTGTTTAGAGGGGGGAGAGCGAGGTGGGTGGGGAGGGAAGGCTCGCTTTTTGCCTAGAGTTTGCAAAACTTGAGAAATGTTGTCAAGGGCATTGTGTCTCTACTAATTTGCTTGCCTGTTGTAGGTTGCCTTACTGGCAAGTACACACTAAAAGATGTTTTTGAGGCCGTCATATGTTTCGATTGCAGGAACGAGAGAAAAGAAGAAGGCGGGTTCTTATTGAACAGATGAAGGCACATGAAGCCCAGGAGGTGAGAAAAACGAACTTAACTAACGTTGGAAACGTCCGCTTTTCAACAATTTGCTATTTTTCGCCTTAGAGGGCCTGGTTGTTGTTCCCAGTTTTTCGCAGTGAAACTCTTTGGCTGGGATGTTGGATCGGTTTATCCTGTTTTAATAGAGAGCTTTAGATTTCAGGACGAGGACGAGTACGAGATTTAACTTTAAGTTTTTTCGCGTATTGTCGAAAAATATTCAACCCGGAAATCTTCATTGTACTATTTTTCACCTGAAAAAATTAGTGCGGTTATTTTTAGGGAAGAAGGTTTAGCCCTCAGTTTCCGGTTGCAAAATGATAAACTGTAAAATTTGATAACTTGTTCCCGTAACTACGATATTCTTGCTAAAACTTGTAGTAGAATAACGACGGCTATCACGCTTTCGGATGTTACTAAAACGGGGAACGGGGAGCGGGGAGCGGGGAACGGGGAACGGAAGTCTGGGAACGAGTTGTCAGCGGAAACCTCCATAAAAATCCAATATGGCCGGTAAGGATCAACGACCCGGTAAGATCGATGATAAAGAAGCGTCGAAACAACACTTAAGGTCGCTATTTTACTAATGAACTATATGCTCATGAGGTGCTTGAAATAATACGGAGGTAATAATGTCATGACATTTTTCACCTTTTTGCGTTTTACTAAACAACAAAATATGCTCCAACAGCAGTTGAAAGAAGCTACAGTCGGGACAAAAACCCTCAAAGCACAGCCATATTTGGAACTCAAGCGAATCTATACTGGGTCTAACTCACAAAGCAATGAACTACTTTTGCTTGACACTTTTCGTAGGGTTTTGGCTTAAATACATGCTGAAAGATAACGTAGATCGAAGCAGCCAGGTGTATTTCCTCGACAGTAATAGTGTAGCAGTGGAGCTCCTTCTTAGCTGTAGCGTTTTTTCAAGCCCAAATTAAAACATGTTGGCGATGAGATAAAACTGTAAGTCTAATAATATTGTATTTACAATCCTATGATGAGAAGTAAGTGCAATTGTATTATTTGAAAAGATAAGATGGATCAGGTTATTTAATACATCAATAAAAGGCAACTTTAAACATATTAACGGGCAATGTGCCAGGAACATCAATCATACCTTGGTCTTAAAGATATCAGTTGTTTCAAAGCAAATGGCTATGCTGTGGTTTTATTTAATTATAACCTAGGTTTAAATTTTGCTTCCCTTTGTTTGGGGGTACGGTAATATGAATTTTATGATTATGAGTTCAAAACAAAGAGAATAAAATTCAAACTTAGGATAAAAGTGAACCACAACTGAGCTGCAATATTAAGTGTTGCAAGTATACGTGGGGGAAGTACTTTGAAGTCTTTGGTTGGAAGGTACTTTCTAAAGGCTAGCTGTTAAAATATGCATGGTAAGTATACTTCCTCTGTTTAGCCCTCTGGATGCTTTTTTTTTTTCTAGGGGCACTCCTTTAATGTTTTTGCAGAGGGGAGCTCTGCTTCTCTTTAATGAACATTATTTTTACTGTGGAGAAAAATATTTCAAGCTCAGTGTAAAACTGAATGTGTCAGTGACTTAAACCAGTTAATATTGTCAAGCTGCTTTATTAGCTTGATTCAGTAATATTGCAGTGCACTGACCTACCATCAAGCATCACATCATCAATGTTGCAGAGGCTGGCAGCTTATTAGAAGGTGGTTGATAAGCCTTCAAACAAGCTGTCTGTAGTTTTGGAAATAAAGAGTCTAAGGTCTCACACAAGTGATGGGACGCAAAAGATTGGAGTGCCGATATGTTTTTCAGTAAAAACGCGCAACTGTATGTGTATAGTTTCCACATTACGCTTACTCAATGTATGTAAAATAACACAATAGATCTTGCTACCCATTTTCCCTGATTTTATTTCCCCTCCAGGGGACATAATTTCTTTTAACATATTGGGGTTTTCAAAAAAGGGGCAAGAAGCTTTTAAATGAATTTTAATTCATTTAATGAAGCACAGTATCAAAGAAATTAAAGAGAAGAATCAGACTAGAGTAACAGTAACCCAGAGAGGAGGGGGGGGGGGGGGGGGGGGGGTGAGTACTCACCAAAGAGGCTCTGCCCCAGGGACCAACCCTTTACCCTTTGTATGTACCATTTTAGACAGAAAAGGTACCCGTTTTGTATACCCTCTTGTGACAAATGGTACCCCTTTCACATACCTAATTTTGAACGCTGCATCCCTTTTTAACTGCTGTAAATACACCATCTTTACAAAAACAGGTTTTCTTGTCTCTCACATCCATAAAATGCATCTGTGACTGATCTCATTTTGGTCCCTTTCATATACTTCAACTATAAAAACCCCTTCCCTTTCATGTACCTGAAGCCTGAAAAAGGCTTCAGGCTCTGTTTAGGCCATTATAGTACCCCCTCCTCCTGCACCGAGAACAGTACTTGATACAGCGATATTGTATGGTATGAATTGCACCAAACGTTTCGTGCCCATGAAGAGGTACTTTGATTATTTTACGACATATTTCTTCAAAAGGGAGGGGTTTGGGATCTCATTCTTAGGGGGGCGGGGGGTTAATTGAGGATCTGCAGTGAGTGAGAATGTTGCATTCAATGCCATCCAATGGTTTTGATTCAGGAAAGGGTCGTCAGGGGTATTTCGCAGAAAGACAAATGGCCACTGTACGACTTTGAAGCAGTTACTGATTAGGGTGAGGAAAATGAGTGAATTAGGTTCCATTAGGGTCATTATACTGGTCTATACTGGGCAAACTGACCTGAAACAAATTGTTTCACAAAATAATAAAATGATATTATTTTATTTTCATGGATCAGTGAAACACTTCAATATCATGAATGCTTGTAGTGTAGTAGATCTAATAATATTAAAAGCAGAACCAGATTGTTAAAGTAGTCTTACTAATTATGTGATGACGTGGTCAATAACATTTTTCAAAGCAGTCATCTCTATCAAAGGAAATAGAAGAAGTTTGCACACAAGCTACTTGACTACTTCGATGTATGTTATCTATCATGGAAAAGTAGTTAATTGCTTTGTGGGCTAGACTCAGTATAGATTCGCTTGAGTTCCAAATATGGCTGTACATGTGCCTTGAGAGTTTTTGTCCCGATTGGCTTTTTTCAACTGCTGTTGGAGCACATTTTGTTTCCTACGGATAGTTGTTTAGTAAAACGCAAAAAGGTGAAAAACGTCATGAAGTTATTACCTCCGTATTATTTCAAGCACCTCATGAGCATATAGTTCAAGTAAAGTAACGCCGTTATTGGTTAAGTTTGTTTCGACGGTTCTCTATCATCGATCATCGGCCATATTGGATTTTTATGGAGGTTTCCGCTGACAACTCGTTCCCAGACTTCCGTTCCCCGTTCCCCGCTCCCCGCTCCCCGTTCCCCGTTTTAGTAACATCCTCACGCTTTCCCACCGAAGTGACGCTGGTTCTCGTAAGAGCACTACTTAGAACTGGGAAAATCTCGTACTCTTAGTCGTCCTCGTCTCAGAATCTAAAGTTCTCTACTGAGGCCCTGCCAGGGGGGACTCCCATGTCGCTCGTCTGAATTTTAAAACGTCTCGTGTCGGTGTTTATTAATGCTTCACGTCGCTGTCGGAAATTGAACGAAAATTCTTTGTCTTTGTCGGAATTTTAGAAAAGGGGGATAGCGATGGGTTTTAAAGAAACCATTGCAGTTGAGCAATTTCTCAGTTAACCTTTCGCGTATAGAACACCTATACATCGCCATTCACAATTAAGGGTGTGTTCCTTTCGGTGAATCCAGAAACGGATTTGGATCTTAAAACGGATTTCACGTTCCTTTCGGCAAATCCAAATTCGGATTTTTGATCTGGTGAATCCTTTTTGAAAAAGGATTCACATTGGATTTGAAATCCGAAGAATCCGAATCCAGATTAACGGATTAGTCATCTACGCTGTTCCATTCACAGTGGATTCGAAATTAGTCAGATGATCCAGCTGTACTTCCAGTTGAAGTATTCCCGTAGAGTTTCCTAATTGCTGCCATTTGCTGTAAAACATCTGAAAACACTAGAAGATTGTTCATGGTGGTACAGTAAAATGTCCATGTGCTGACCATTTGTCGCTAAAGATTGCTTAAAAACACAAATAAGTGAAAGGGACAAATAACTGCTATCTTTCAGGGGCACCCAACGAGGATATCGGTTCAAAACCACTTAACATAACATTGTTGAACGTATTTTAGTATTCAAACGGTAGATATAGGCATATTTTTATCCCCTAAAAACTTTTCATCTGTTCGGATTTCCTAGCTGAAAATCTAGTGATCCGAAAATTCTAGGGATAAAAACTTACCTTCTCGAAAATTTCAGCCATGAAAAGGCTCCCGAAAATTCTAGGTGGCCTTTTTTAGGGTCAAAATCCGTTAAAAATGAGTAATTATACCATTTTGTAGATGTTCGAAAATCCTAGGAGAGGCAGGCAAGCAAGAAATTTTGCAACAAATGCTCCGAAAATTCTAGATCTCAAATCGTCTTCCGAACAGATATTTTCCCGAAAATTGCCGTTGGGTGCCCCTGATCTTTCTACAAACTCGCTCTTGGACGCGATAGGCACTCGATCGTGTTACGTAGAAAACCGAGCTACGAAACTGGATCAAACTGAGCCGACAACCTTTAGATAATTTTCAACTTTAACACGCTACTTTCTTGATCTGTTTATGTTCCATCGTCGTTATTCGAACTGCCGACCACAAAATTCTGCACGGTATAATCGCATAATTTGTCAAACAGTAGAAAACATGTCATTTCTTGAGAGGCTCAGGCTGTCATGCATATTGCACGCGTTTGCGAAAGGTTACCAAGGTCACAAATCCAATTTCGGATTTCACGTTCCTTTCGACCGCGAAATCCGGCAAATCTCGGATCAGAAATCCGTTTTTGGATTCGCTTAAAGGAACAGTGTCAGCACACCCTAAGTGATCCACGTTCAACATTTTAAGACTAACTGACCTGATAAATCGTACGTGAAGGCCGGTTAACGGTGGTCTACGCTGTGCGGTGTTTAAGTTACCTGGTCCCTGGTCTCTCCACCGTCGTCATCGTCCGACAGAGGTCGACAAGGATATGAGAAGTTCAGAAACAAGCAAAGTATTCACCATTTTCACGTAGACCATAATTCACCTTGTTTACCCCCCAAAACTTTGCATAACCATTGTTTTCGATTGCTTTTGGGACGACTGTATTTTTCTGGAGAATTTGGAAACATTGGTTATGCAAAATTCTGAGGGGGAAAACAAGGTGCGTCATGGCCTATATGAAAGTAGTGATTACAAGAGATGTAAAGCGAGCGTAAATTAAGCTATTTGACAGACAACCTAGTCCCAAGGTCTCCCAGGAGTTGTGCGGGGTTGCGTAAATGACTACGTGACGGGCCAACGCGACGCGCTCAGGAGGGTCTACTGAAACTCCCTGACGAGAGACAACGTCTGAAGCGCAAGGAAAATTGACGAAAATTACTTCTTCTAGACATTCAGACTGCTGATAAATTAGCCAAACCACCGTTCTTTGTCGCATATTCTCGGCTTTGCCGTCACTGTCGCAATTTGGCAGCGGGAGGTTGTCGCTTGTCGCCATTTCATTTTAGGCTCTGTCGCTACTTTTTGGGTCATGTCGCTTGTCGGAATTTACCCTGGCAGGGCCTCTCTACTGGCCTCAGCTCATCGCCGTTTTTTTTCCTGTTCACTTTTTGTTGAAGAAATGATAGACATATGTTAAAACAGTATATTTGCACTTTTGCAGGAGGCTCATCGTGAAGAGATGCTTGTGAACAGACTCATGAGGCAGTCGCAGCAGGAGCGAAGAATTGCTGTCCAACTTATGCAGGTACGAACTGGTAATCAGAAAATTTAATGATTATTTCATATTTAAACAAGGGGTGATATTACAACTTCGTTCCTCGGGTCCTTTATCTTCCTTCCTCGAGGAAGGAAGAGAGGGGACCCTAGGGACGAGGATGACGATATGAAACACTATAATGCATCTAATTTCCCGTATTAAATAACCCCGACACTCGAGATTATCATTGAACACTAAGGAGGTAGGAAACTCCGCTTTATTTACTGGCGGGAAATGCATGTACAGTGGTTGAAATGCGCGGGAAGACTCGCTGCAAAGCTGGTAACCTGTGCATAGACCACTGTTATTTCCTTTGTGATAGTAGCACGGCGTTAACACCGACTAATAGCCTCCCATACAGTCGTTCTTAGGGTTTCGTCACGTGTTTCTTTCCCAAGAACGTTGGGGAAGATTGAGTGACAAGCCAAAAATACTTCTGCGTGGGAGGCTACCCGACTAGTGGCTGTTAAGGAGACTTAAACATTAGCCCAATGACTTCGTGACTTATTATCTACGCTTGCGCATTTTATGCATTGAGAGTACTCTGCCACTTATTGAGCTCTTTCGTATTCAATTCGATACAGGTTCGCCATGAAAAGGAAGTCATTCGACAAAACAGGTATTGTTGCAGTAACTCTGTGTTTTTGTTTAAATTCTGATCGTAGGTTAGTTTTCATACCATACCTTCGGTCTCTTCGCTTGTTTCTCGTAGGATTTTTAGAGAAAAACAGTACGCAGAAAGGAGGTTAAAAGACTTTGACGACGCACTGACAAGAGAAGCGGTGAGGGATGGAAATGTTCATATATATTTTTTTGCCTTTTTTACACCAATGTGACCGATCTAGAGTCTGTAGGACTTCCAAAGAGTTCATTCTATATCCAGATTTGTGTCACATGTATTAAACTGATTTAACAATTATTTTCTTCAGGAACTGTGCCGTCAAGCTAAAATAGAGTATGCAGAGGAAACCAGAAAGGCTCAGGAACTGCATGATAAAATAAAAGCTGAGATCGCAGAGGCCAAGTACAACAAGCATTACAACATCTGCTGGGAGGTGAGATCAGTTAATCATAAGAATGAATACTTGGTCTTGTGGATTTTGGTGTGAGTATGCTCGATGAACTGAGCATAGACCAGCCTTTCCCAGGCGTTTAGATAGAACTCCTTAGCCTTAAACAGGCTAAGCACAGACGGAAAAACGTGTTACCCCCTGTCCATCTATTTCTTACATCCGTTTTCTCGAACAAAGTGCCTCACTTTCCCTGTATTAGCATTGCAGTGTAGTTCCGATGATGTTTTGTCGTGAATGAAGTTCCGATCGTATTCTTCTGTAATGGTAATGGAGACAGGGAGATTGGATGGTGCATTCCCCTCCCTCACCCCCTAGACTGCAATTATGCTCCCCCCCCCATATCTCCATATCTCGCAGGTTACCTCACCCCTCTCCCGTCATTCATATACACTGGCTGCTCAGTCGTCATGATTTGCGTGCTCCGCGGAAGAATGACATTACATCTCGATGAATGGGGACAGCGCCAACTCTTCCCGCACCCTACTCCCGCGCTCGTCTCCCTTGCACTTTCGTCCTTAATGTTAAAAAGTTGCGACAAGGAGGAGACGAGTATGGGGTAAATGATAACTGGATATGATTATAGACATCTCCCGCATTCCGCTCCAGTGAGCAAACACAAAGAAATGAGGTCGGATCAATTTAGGTTTGTGGAAAACTGCCCACCCACCCCTCTCTTAACTCATCGTTAACGTTGTGTCTCACTTGGGGCAAAATGTTGGGTTATGGGAGGGGTAGGTGGGCAGTTTCGAGGCTCAGGTGGACAATTTCATACAAATCACCGTATTGTGTCCACCTTAGCGTCGAGTTGGTGCCTTTGTTCACAGGAATGCGGGAAAGCTCTATTTAATAACAACATAATTTTTTTCTTTCTCCTTGCAGGTATTGTCACAGATTGTGGACTTTTCCTGTAAAATTGGAGAGTACAGAGAACTAACTGAAAAGTATGTCATCAGCCTGTTTTTTTTTTACGAAGTTCTTTCTCCCAAGCACCTGTTACGGAATACAGTCGAACTTCCACTAATGGCCACCTCTCCGCAACGGCCTTATTTTGGCGGACAGTCCATACATTCACTCTTGTTTCGACCTCTCTACAACGGCCACGTCTCCACAATGCCGACTTGCTTCTGTCCCCAGGGTGGCCGCTGTAGAGACGTTCAACTGTAGCAGGTAACCTCGTTCACTGGGTTCTCTCCTACCCGTCCCTACGGAGCGAGAGAGAACCTGGGAACGGGGTTGCTGTAGTAAGCATTTTGATGAAAGTTTGGGTTAAAAGATGAACTTATTCGCGTCCATTTTGTTGCAGACTCATTCCGCCCAAGATGTTTAGGGAATGGAAAGCGCTGTTTCTTGAGGGACTTCCCATTTACGAAGACGAGGTAGTGTCTCTTGCTTTTTATTCGTTGAATTCTTCATTTAATAATCGGGAGCAAAGCCAAGTATTGTTCTGGTGTTGTGGATTCGTTGTACGTATAGCCTGTGCGCAGCCCGCTCTTTTCGTACCCTGGGTGCTAGAAAATTTTCGTGCGCGATTTCCGTTTTCCGTCAAGTCTTTATCGTGACCCGCGTGAAAGGGTCAAAGAAAAAACAAAAAATTATTTTATGCAAATTATTTGGGAACTCAATTTACAGCGGCGCAACACGGACGTCTCTCTTGAAGAGAGGGGTGGCCGTACATAAGTTATGTATATAGTCACTGCGTGGTTTTGGTTTAGGACAAACCATAGACTTTCTCGAAGTCCTTCGCTTCTCATTTCCGGTTCCGGTAGTTGGCCTCCGCGCGAAGGACGAGCTCTCGCTCTCTTGCTTGCTTTTGCCGCAGAGAACATAAAAAACCTACCGCTCGCACTTCGCGCTCGTGAAAAAGTTTGAGCTCGACTTGTAGGCAAGTCTAGACAAGGGTGCGGAGGGAACTGGGTTACTTGAGCTTTGATCTTGTTTAAGCCAGTTGTGTCCGCGAATTTATCATTTACTTTTCTATATTTAATTGACCTATTCTTTTCTCTTCGAAACGTTTCTTTTCCTTCTTTCAGCCGGTTGATTTAGCATCCAACACTGAACTCGCCAAGCTTAGGGAAATCGAAAAAGAGAAAGAAGATTTGATGGACGAGGGAGACTTCTTGGAATACAAGGTGAGTTGAAATATTACAGACCGTCGAAGAAAGCACAGGATTATTTCCACTGCAGCTATGCTAGTGTTCTCGCGCTCGCATATTTAAGAAAGCGCGCGCTACGTAAATTACTCTCTATGACGTAAAATTTTATAGAGAGCAACCGCGGCAAAATGTATGAAGAAGCGGTTTTTGTTTTTTCAGGAATTTTTTTTCAAGGACTTCTCGCTGTCGGTCTTCAACTTGAACTGCGCAAAGCTAATTTTTTCAGACGAGAGCAGATTTTCATCTGTATTGAACTTCAACGCAGGACATTTGCGCGATAAAAAAGTTATTCTGATAGCCTCAAATTTGGATGTGCGGCGAACGAAATCACAAAATCGAAATTTGCAACTTGCATAGATTTAACTGAGGCAATGTCGGCATTAAAAGATCAACTATATCATTTCTAAGAATAATCTTAATCAAAATTCAAGTATAAGGTACAAAATTTTTTTGATATATGAAGAAAATAAACATTGCTATGCAAGAGTAGTGCCAGCGAGGTTTTATTTGAATGGCCGGACGGAAGGATTAGAGCTCATTACATGTCTCCGCAATACACTCTGAGAGTGAAAGAGTTAACTGATTGTTCTTTTCTTTAGAATTTAGTAGGCGAGTGGACTCCAACAGAAGAGTCGGACCTCAAAGGACCTCCCAAAGATAATGCGGTTTTGGGGCATATCATCCACAGACTCTTTAACATCGTTTCACCGCCAGAGGTAAGTTGAAGCTAAAGCAGAGGGAAACCAGTCGCTTCGATACGAACTCAAAAAGAGAAACTGCACAACAATTTCAACCAATTTCAGAAAAGTTTGCTCGTGAACAATTCAAGAAAAAAACATTTGGGGTGAATAATCATTGTTCCTTATGCCAAGTACGTGAAACTATTTACACCTCGACTCAATCAACTTGATTCGTTTTGTATCGAAACGACCGGTAAATATTAAGTAGGGTCCCCTCGTGGATTTGGGGTCCGTCGAGTAAAAGCATGCAGGGTGTTTATGATGTGCTTGTCTTGGCCAACTCAGTGCTGTTATGATGTGGCAGTGGGAAGCTGTGAAAGATTTCGGTATGGCTTTTAATGAAAATAACTGCGCTATCATTGTACCATTTTCATTGTTTATTCTCTTAAAGATAAAGCTCTTGATAGAAATGTCTACGGTTATTGTTAAAAGCAAAAACCAATTGCCTTCGTTTAGTTTTGCTGTATTTGAAGTTATGATGAAATGTTATTTGTTCTTCTCTTTTTTTATAGCGACCCCCACCTCCACCGGAGTTTCCTCCATTTCCGATCAAGGTCTGTTTTCTTGGAAAGTTTTTCAGTGGGAAAACGTCAACCATCAATAAAATTCTTGAAGGTAAGAAGACTTGAATGATCGTAGGTCTCTGAGAAAATGGTAATAACAAAGACTCTTGAAGTACAGCTTGTTTGGTTCAGTGGTATGAGTTGCGCGATTTTCGTAGCCTGCGTAGCAGGCGCTTGGAAGTAGTGACCGAAAGGGAGAACGGGCGCGCGAGGCTCCTTCTCGCGCGCCCTTTTTTTCTTGTGCCCACTACTTCCAAGCGCCTACGATTTTCGTGGTTTGGTAAAGGGAGTTGGTCTTAACATAGGGATGGGTGGGGTTTCTTGATAAGCGAAATTTCCTGACGGAGAAAGTTTTTTCTTTTTCTTACCTCTAATATAGAAGATCATACGATAATCATAAACAACGCTTCTGGCTTCAACGTTGATGCCCCAAATTGTTTCCATTGTCTATTTTGGTTCTCTTTGTATTGGGAAATCAAAATAAATGCTGTGACCCTTTTCTCTCATTGTAGGCCACAGAATGGTGCGTCTCTCTGTCGACGATCTTGTTGCTGAAGCTGTAGAGGCTTACAAAAACAACGAATGCATTGAGGAACCACCCGAAGAACTTCCCGTGCCGGTGAGAAAATTTTGATTATTTATCAGGCATTTTCGCGGTCAAACGTCCCGCGATAGAACAAAAAATAGATCCATCCTTTACACTTAGTCATAGGAAAGCTAAAGATCGTGTCATCCGGGAAATGTTTGCTTTTGAAATCCGGACTCCTAGGCTTTGGAATCCGTAATTCATCTCAGGGAATCCGTAACCCCGCTTTAAACGAGTGGAGTCAGAGTCCTCTGCTGCTTCTGCTGAACTAGGTCAAGAAGGCTCTAGAAATGCCGTTTGTGCCAAATACGAAAGAGCGTGCACATTTACAGGCCAGATTTGCGTTACAAGTTGTTTTGTGTTTGACTCATAGGATGAAGACTCCTCTCCCAAGAAAGTGAGCATCCAAGAGCAGGCTGTAGGGGAGTCACAGGCTACCTCGCCACAATCAGCACTGGTTGGGGAGGTCAAGGAGACTGGAGAAGGAAAAGGTATCGTTATTTTGTTGGAGTCTTGGTACTCAACAATCAGCCCACACCACAACGTAACAGCTCCAAAATAATAAACAATTATCTGACTAGAAATTTATTTTCAAGGGCAGTGTCTTGGTATTTGATGTTTTCTGCAAGAAAGTGCCAAAGAAATATCCCTCTAAAATTCTTAGGCTGTCTGTCATTCTATTTGCACCAGAAATTTTGTTTTGGCAGAGATTGTTTGTGCGGTATTGTTTTGATAAGGGGATCTTCTCAAGATAACGTAGCGGTTTTTGTTCATTTGTCGCGATTATCACGGGGGTCCCCAGGGGAGGGTGTCGTTTGTACTCCCCCGGCTCATCAATGCAGACATCGTGTCCACTATACGCGATATCATTACCACAAAATCGCAGAACAAATGACGGAAGATTTCATTCGCGAACGACAAACAAGAAAAATAGCAAAACAAATGTAGGGATAATAGGCGTAAAGACGCACATTCATACGTTAACAACAACAAGAAGGTTTTTTGGATATCGCGCGGGTTAGTGTGACAGAAATTTTAATCTCTCTTTCCTTAAATTATAGGAAGTGAAGATCCAAACAAAATCGAAGAGAAACAAACTAGTGAAACTCAAGAAAGTGAGGAGAAGAGAGATAAGACTAAAGAAGAATTGGAGAAAGAAAGTTTAGAAGCTAAGGACGACGAGAAGAAAAC
Organism: Porites cylindrica; assembly: GCA_964035525.1. NCBI lineage: Eukaryota > Metazoa > Cnidaria > Anthozoa > Scleractinia > Poritidae > Porites > Porites cylindrica. The sequence continues at coordinate 22,549,903 of OZ037788.1, forward strand.
ACCTTCGAAACCAAAAGAACTGGAGCCTGTGTCATCTAAAACGAAAGGACCTACGGTAAGTGCCTGCCTTTCTGAAAATCCTTGCAATAAGGACACCTGTCAAACAGGAAAAAGACAAGAATATATATAAAAAAAATGATCAATGAAGAGAGATGAGTTAGGGCATCTGTTTTAGTTGTCTTACTTTCGTTGTTGGACTGGTGGTGTCACATTTTGTCCATAGCACAGTATTTATCTGTGAGTGTTTGTAGCGGGCTACGAGTTTAGTATTAGAAGTGGATTGCAACTTGACAATGTTATTACCAGCGCTCTGTCACCTTGTTTCCGATAGAGTCTTCAAAAATCGTCAAGAAACTTTCCAAGTCTTTTCCCTTTTTGTTTGCTTACAGAAGTCTTTTCCGTTTGCTCTCGGCCTGGTTTTCACTCAACCTCACGGTTTCAACGCCTGTATTAGGCTTCTTGAAATATTAACTTACTTTTAATATTCTTGTCGCTGCTCTATTGAAGCCGTTTGTGTGTAGTCACTGTGAGCATTACAACGACAGCAACAAATTATGGTCGCCGGGCTGAAGAGCTCTTTCTCATCTTACTTAGCTTCCAGAAGAATTCGTCTTTTTGGGCATTCTCTCAACTCAAACACAGGTGAAAGTATAACTTTGGTTTCCCCTATATTTTAACAGCTCACAACTCGCGCCAAACTTGGATCAAAGGCTTATGGCTTCCTGAAAAAAGGGAAAGCGACCCCAGACCAGTTGTTGGTTGACATCATGGTTGAAGCCGTCAGGTAAGCATATCTTCTTTTGTAGCCTCCGAACAAGCTCTCCACGGGGCAGTCGCGAGAAGTCACTCGAGAGCCGCACGCAAAAAGAGACGCGCACGTTCTCTCGCAGCTTGCTGCGCTCGCCACAATTGTAGGGTACTACGTTTTTAGATCAGGCTCATATTCCCTATTCTCTCACTGATGGCAGGGGTCACCTCTCATCTGATTTTTTATCACCTTTTGAGGGGCAATAGATTGGTGCAGGCCTTTTGTACTTTTCTACGTTCAGCTAAGTCCGGGGCTGGGTTCGAAGATGGAGTTGGGGATGCTGTGCTAGGATAATTCAAATAATCATTTGATTTACGACCAAAATAGGCGATTTTCTAAACCCGTTTTTACGCCTGCCTTCTGAATGCTGCGGCTTTCAATTTGACATCCCAGTGCTCTATTCTGATTTTGAGTACCTTGAAGTGTGGTTAGTGGGGTTTATATCACTTAGAATGACAACTCTTTTTCGTTTGAAACTGAAGAGAGATAACGATGGTATTTTAGTTTCTGGTCTCGAGATCCTAACAAAGACAAGATTTGTCAAAATCTTAGCCCCGTCAGGCTCTCGGATAGTAAAGGCGTGGCGAAAAATAGGTCTAGGGTTTTCACTATCGTTGCACATGACTATCTTGGAACCTGGAACAGGCTGTCAAAATCTGTGTTCGTGTAGTCCGTTTATGTTCATCACAGGCAGGAGATTTTCATTTTAGAGGCTGGCCTGCAAAGACTTTTTTTAGTTTTCCCTGATAACAGTAATATGATTCCTTTCAAAGGCAAGTACCTGATGGGACTGGCTGGATTATGGACGGGTTTCCAGGTACTATCAACCAGGCCAAGGTAATTGTTTAGTGCTAACAAGAGATCAGGCTCTATTTTCGTTTCGCTTGGTACATAAAATTCTGGCGATTAGTTAAGAGAGAATGTATGGAAGCTGCTAAAATTGGGCCTGATCTCAGGTCAGTTTAATACTAATTTTCCTCTATCACGAGAATAAATTTCCTTTTTTTTAGAAGCCATTAGCTTGATTGCGTGCCTGATACCAAATAGTAACAATGCTTCTGGGCCTGGTTTCTCGAAAGATGGTAATGTTTGTTCCAGGGTTAAGCCAAAGTTTAGTTTTCTTGTCGAGGAATACGTCGAATACCTGTTGCGGTAACACAAAGTGACACTTAAAAAAGTGTATAGGAAGGCAAATACAACCGTGGATTACATTTTTAAATCTTAAATTGGTGTTTACTCGCCTTCAGAAACCAAGTTCCAGATGTCTTGCTACGAAATTAATCCCCATTCTGTCCATTTGGGACGTACTGAATTCTTAATGTGTTTACAGAATCCGATTTCGCTCTGATGGGTTCAACCATTTTTTTATTGCAGTTGTTGGAGAAAGCTTTAAGTGGATATGATGCACAGAAAGAAGCAAAGGATGCTAAAGCTGCTAAAGAACCCAGTAAAGTTAGCAAGACAAGGAAATCCCGCCTCGCACCAGACCCCCATCCACCTACTGAGGTATGTAGCCTATGTGGAGACGTACCCTCCCCTGCTGGAGGGGGGCGGGGATGTACGGCTACACATAGTCATGGGTTGAAAAAAGCAAAGCGCATTCGAGCCTTTCAACAAACCTTTGAGTGTTTGGATATCGGATGAAACACTCTTTCTAGTGTTTCGCTTGTCCTAAGGTGGTGACATGCGTGGTTTTTCTACTGTTTGGAAAAGCAATTCGAATACTTAGTGGTTCTTGAAACACTTAACAAATTCAAACTTTACAAAATTTAATTAATGCCAATGAGAATCCGAGTTGAAAACTTCCTTCATGGTACTTTTTAATTTTCCTTGGTTTCCACTTCATTAAACAAGACAGTTTTGAGAAACGTAGGTTATATAACATGGAACAGTATGTAACCAGAATGTTGATTCCTCTCCAGACCCCTGCGCCCAAGAGCGGCATTGACTTGGTGTTGCTATTCGACCTGTCTGATGACATTGCGTTAAAACGAGCTGAAGGAAGAACATGTAAGACTCAACAAGAACTTTTTTCATCTCCACCGCGGTTAAAGTGATAAAATCATTTAGTTGGTGCCATGTAATAGTTATGAAGACACGCTTAACATCTTTGTGGGGAAATGTTGTTGCAAAGTAAAATATGTTTTAAAATCTTTGTGGGGAAATTTTGATGCAAAGTAATATCTTTTTAAAATCTTTGTGGGAAAAATTTTGTCGTAAGGTAAAATCTTTTTAAACTCTTTTTGGGGAAAGTTTGGTTGCAAAGTTTTACGAAGCGTAACCATCCGTCAAAACTAGATTTTTCTTGGCTGCTTTTTTTTCGTTAACGTACGTAACGCAGTTCGACGTTCGAAGTTCGTCCCGTGGTGCTGTTTGCTTTAGGCCGCGTTTGTATGGAGTAACGATGTCCGCGGTAGAAAGGTCACTTACCTACACGAGCTATTCTGGATGAGCCAACTCTTCGTTCATTTCCTTACAAAATGTGGTGAACCGTTAACATGAGAAACAAAACTTTGAATCGGCTAAAGGGGTGACCCACCTACAGTGTAGGTCCACATAAATACTTTGGCTCCCCCAGTCAACTCGGTCAAGGCAAGACAATTGGAGCACGGAGAGCGCTGTTTTAGACTATCAGAGAATGCGCGAGCGCTGTTCGGCTGGAAGAGAGGGGCAACTTTTTTCTCATACAAGTGCTCGCTTAATAAGTTGACTGGACTGGAAGGGTGGTATTGAAAGGAATTAAGGTCTATACTTAAGATGTGTGTTGTTTTTAGATAATCCCTCGACAGCTGATCAGTACCATCAGGAATACAATCCACCAGTGGAAGGTAGCTACACAGGAATCAACAAACAGGAGAAAGTTGTACCTGTTACTGATCCCTCCAACGATCGCGAGCAAGTCCAACAAAGGTATGTGGTCAAATTTTAACACACTGACTGTAATTATTCTTCTCTACATCCTTTTCTAGTCAGCGCTTTTTTGTTTGGATAACTGGGAAAATTGCCCACCTACCCCTCCCTTAAGGCAACATTTTGCCTAAAGTGAGAAGTAAGAAATAATGTTGGCTTAAGGGAGGGGTAGGCGGGCAGTTTTCCACATTCAATTCAGTAGAGAAATTGTTGAAACGAAAGGAGTATTGTACTGTCTAATAGTGTCTAACCCCTCAATGACACTCACTCTTTCTTGTATGTGCGATCTGCGTGGGTTTTATACTATTGGCAGCAGCTGAGCTCACCATACATTGATTTGCATACTGTCGTTATTGCTTAGAATCTTTGGCTTCGTGGACGGCTGGCCTAAGCTGGAGAAGTGGTTTACAAAGTTCGGAATTTTTCAAAGAATTGATGCTAATACTAGTCAAGGTACGTGTAACAACAAGACTGTAGTTTCTAGCGTTATCACTCCTTCTCTTTCCCTGCCCCCACCCCCGCCCCCTACCCCCGCCCCCCACCCCCGCCCCCTTCCCCCGCCCCCCATCCCCGCCCCCTTTCTGTTCTTATCAATTTTATCGATTCTACTGTCTTGTCTATCACAATGCTATGACATCATCATTCCAGTAGTTCACTCTAGCGTCACTTATAAGATTATCCACTTTCGTTTTTTGTGTGTGTTTAGAGCAATTGTATGACGAGGTATCCGGGTTATTGAACGAAACTTACCAGAAGCTTATTGCACCTCCCGAAGAAGCTCCATCTGTAAGTAACCATTTGAAGAGTTTCTATGAACACGTTATATTTTTGGGCATCTTACGGCCGCATTAACGCAATTATGAAAATCAAAAGGTTGAGTCAGATTTCGTTTATAGCCAGTGTAACCAACTTTAACAACTCCTCCTTGTGGCTGTTTCCGCGAGCGAGTTAACATGAAGCGAATTCGGTGTTCTGATTGGTTAACCGAGCGGACAATATGAAGCGAATTCTGTGTTCTGATTGGCTACTCGATAATACAAGTAATTTGAGACAACGTGGCCTTTTCCACGTCAACGAAAAACAAATGTGATCAGTTGGTGGTGTCAGTGTCTCTGAGTGATAAGCTACAAACGAATCTTTTGCTAAGATAGGTGTTGTTGATTGATTTTTCCATAGGAACCTTCCGTACAGCCTGGACCTACAACTGAAGGTAACAATTGTGTAATAAATAAATAAATATTTATGGTTCTTATTTCTGCGCTCATCACCCTGGCCATTTTGTGGTTTCGCACGAACCTATGGCGGTGTTGTTTCAAATTGCATTGTGGGACTGTTATAGGTATTTCAAAGCTGCGCAGGAGATTTGTTCAAAATTCTTCCCCCAAAACAATTCCATAAAACAATTTGGCCCACATATTTCCAGCATCAAGCGCAACCGCTGTGTATCACTGTACACAAGAATCACTGAAGACAACAGCTTTTGAATTCCTTTTCAACGTACCATTGTATCAAATGAATGTGGCAGATAAAACCAAGTTTTTATGGACATAAAGTGTTTTTCGTTTCCTAGGCGAGCAACCGACTGCAGCTCAATCCACACAGGGGGAGGTTCCTCCCATTGAGGGTGTGGGAAGTGAGAGCGCAGCTGCGCCCCCTGAGACTGTCCCTGCACCGTCCGAGGCCCCCTCTGAAGCAGGTGTCAAGTCCGAAAGCAAATCTGAGAAGGGGACTTCGAAGAGTAAAGGAGATTCCAAACCAGGTATAGACAATGAATGACGTAGAAAAAGAGAGTTTTGTGCTCTCTTTAATCAAAAATAATACTTTGATATTGCTCTGATTTATTAATTGTGCCCTGTGAGGCGCTATTTAGAATTTTATAAAGAATACCGCATTTTACAAGAATCTTACGAGGTATTCCTGTTAGAATTCTTATGCATGTTCTGATAGTGAAAAGAATGCCAGCCTGTCTTGATTGAACGGCTTTCACTGCATTTTCTAATTCTAATTAACAATGTATTCTCTTAGTTCTCATTACAGTCACCCTGGCGTGATGGTCGCGTTTTCTTATCCCGGAATTTCCTAATTTTCACTGAAGCCTATTAGTAACAGTCTGTTGCACTTGTGATTTATCTTAGCTGCTTTATCAAAGTAGTAAAGGGCGCCACCGTTGATAGTTATTAATCAGCGTGCAAGAATGACCTTATGTCACTGATTTTAGCCAATCAGAAACTTTTTTTTTGCTACTAAGTGCCTTCACATTTTAGTACCACGTGCCAAACAACAACAACAAGCAACTTCATTAACCGCAAAGAAAACATAACACAAACAAACTTGTACAATCATCAAATGTTTTTCATAATCAATGTGCTCTTACTGTGTTTCTTTTAAAGGTTCACCGAAGTCACGAAAGAGCAAAAAAGATCGTTCACCCTCCCCACAGGCGTCTAAGAAAGGCACGAAAAGCCGCAGCCCCACCCCTCCTAGTTCTAAGAAAGGCTCAAGATCTGGTTCGAAGTCTCCATCGACATCAAGGAAAGGCTCACGGCCTGGATCCAAAAGTTCAAGACCAGGATCGAAGAGAGCCAAGTCTCCGAGTACGTAACATTATCAAAGTAGAAACGGGACCTTGTTTTCTTAAAATCGCCACCTTCAATTAAACAAGGAAGCTTATGAACAGTAGAGCATATCATACCCATAAACGTAACTAACAGAAGGCTAGTCTTTTGATTGGTGCGTTTATTCGAGAGAAGTCTGTTCTTTTTCTCGCAGATAGGAGAGGGACGCATCTTTTTGCATGTAACAACTTTCCCACGCACTCGTGTGTTTGATTCGCTCAAACAAAAAAAACTCCGAGGAAAAGAAAGTACCACTTTTAGTTTAAGTAAATCGATATTTTTCTGCTGAAGGCTTGAGAGTCATAATTTAAGTCTTCAAGTAACTTTTAATAATTAGTGAATCCTTGATCGATTGTTTATAGAAAAAGGTGCAGAAGAGGTTGAAGAGGAAAAGCCTCCTGAACCACAAGGACCTCCCGAGCCGGAACCTGGGTCAGAGGACTGGGAATATGTTGATCAGCCTATTGAAGTGGTTTGTATTCTGATTAGTTTTTAATCTTAGCTTCAGCGTCGCCGTTACCATCGTCATCATTATCACTATCACTAACACCACTGGTCATCATCCTCATCATCTGCATGGTCGTCGTCGTCGCCGTCGTTGTCGTCGTCGTCGTGTCGTCGTCGTCGTGTCGTCGTCGTCGAGGTCCTCCTCCTCCTTCTCATTATCGTCATCGTCAACGTCATCATCATCATCATCATCATCATCATCATCATCATCTTTATCATAATTATAATCTTCATATTTATTTATCTTCATTGTCCTCCTCCTTTGCCCCTCCAGAAACGCCGTCGCCGCTAAGCTATTACATGCTTCCTATCTGTAAATTCCAGTTGTTACAGAAACCATTAGACAATTCTGCTCTTGATTTTGACTTCTGGTCTTTCTACAGGATTTCGCTGGTGTTCTAACCAGCCAGTGGGAGAATTCGGAGGAAACATACATCGATTCGTGTAAAAAGGTGTTTGGAGAGATAAGACGCGAGAGGGAACTGATTCACAGATATTTCTACGGCACAAGGTTTGAATTGAGAAACTGTTATTACTCATAGGTGGAAAAAGGACGACCAATTTAAATCACACCCGGAAGAAACTCCATGTTTATCATGCTGTCCAAGTTCGTTTTTACCTTTGCTTTGTTGGTGAAATGTTAAGGTGTGATCATTTAGCCGAAAGCTATATTCAGGAATGCTTTTCTGTGGTCCTGTTTATTATATCATACGACGGAGTTATTTTTCTAGTCTAATCTGTGTCTAGTCTAATTCTCTTCGGTATAGAGGAGGCTAAAGAACCTAACGCCCTTTTACTGTCGCATTCATTTATGTATTATGTCGTTCCCTTACCAGGAAAGATTTCGTAAAATTTTTAAAGAGACCAGACGAGAAACAGGAATACGTTCAACAATGGCAAAAGGTAACGTGAATGGGCGTAGTTTTTGACTTCCCAATTTGCTTGCAGTGTTTTTTTCAGTCAGTAGAGTAAGGAAAACTGAACAGACAAGTCAAAAGGGCTGGAGACAGCGAACGATCTCGAGAGAAATTGGGATCTGTTAGCGTAAACGCCACCCCAGTTTACTTCAGCTTGGCCACAAGACAATCTCTAAAGATACTCTATTCTATTTCCTGGTTTTTTCCTTTTGTTAGTCGTACAACGAAGTTGCCGAGGACATGAGAGGAGATGAAGACACCAAGGCTGAACTGCATCAACAGCTAGACGTATGTTACATTAGTCATGTCATATTTTTCAATATTTGCGTTTTTGCCAGTTTTTCACCTCAGTTTGGCTGCACCGTAGAAGAAACCGGATTCAACGTAATTTTAATAATTACCATTATTCTCGTGTCTTTATGTGATATATATTCTCTTACTGATGTATGAAAATATTTAACTAAATTCGACCTGTTCGAAACAATGTACTGCATGTCATGAAAGCTATTAATCATCGTGGATATTGTGTTGTCTTCAGGATCTTTGCGATCGGCTGTACGACATTTGCGACAACCGTAAGGAGATGGCTGAGAAAGAGCGGCAATCAGTAATGAGTGAAGGATGGCTGGAAGATCGGTTGGGTCTCCTCACTAACTTCTACGTAACACTCATGCAAGCTGAAGTGGACAGATACCAAGATACTGTTAGGCTGCTTCGGGATTACTACGTCGGCATGGAAGGTACCAGAGGGAAATAAGCTAAACCCCTGGGAATAACTGTCTCATCCTTAAATAAGATGGGTTATATATCATACTCAACACACTGGATATTGAGAGTGGAGGTAGTCAAACCCTTGCATAAGAGCGTCTCCCCCTGAAATAGGCTGGGGCTTATACCAATCAGTGGCGGATCTAGGGGAGGGGCCCGGGGGGCCCGCCCCCTTATTTTTAGACCAAACTGAGGCCCGAAGGCCCCCCCCCCCCCCCTTATGGATCCGGCACTGCCAAAACACCTTCAGTTCGCTGCATCATTAATTACCCTACAGGATCGTATAGAAGATTCTACCGCAGATAAACAAACTTCGGCACTATGGCCGTATACGAGGACAATGTCAGATTGTTCCGACATTTCTTTGATTGTATGGAAGGTATTGAGGGCGTATTACTGACAGTGGCTGTCTATGCTTTTCAAACGTCTTTCTGTCTCAGCTTTTGGGGAATTTTAATGATATGTGTACAGTTGAACCCTGTTTAAACTTACAGAAATGGGTAAGAGCTCGACCAACTTAAAAAATGCCTCTTTTGGGCTTAATAAAACTAAAAAGCAAAAGCAAAAGTTTGTGGCAGTGGCATAAAAGCGTAAAGATGGGAGAAAGATGATTTTTTTGTCTTGAAAAGCATAGTTTTTGAACGCTTCTTTAATTTTAGGTAAAATACCAAACGAAGCCATCTCTGAGTACGCGCGCTTACCACTTGTTGAACTACCGCTGACTATAAGACCGCAGTCTGCATCGTCTAAGTCAGGAGGAAGCGAGAGTGTGACAAACCTAACAGCAGCTGAAAAGACTGAAGTGAAGAGTCCATCAGGCAGGAAAGAAAAGGACAAAGGAGGTACAAAGACTCCTGAACCCACAGAAACACAAGAAGAGGAGCAAAAACCTCGGTAAGTTGCGCTACCTTTGATCCTAGTCACTTGACCAATTAGTGAGTTGATGTCTCTGTAGCGTGACGTGTCTTTATAGGAATGTACTGTTGAGTGACTGTGTGACAGCGTGACAGTAGCGTCCCATAGTGCGACTCACTGCTATTGGAGTCGTCACCAGAGTAACGTAACATGATACTGGCTGACTCTGATTTCACAGTACTCTTATTAAAGGCTCATTCGTAAAAGGCGGTGCCGGTGTAAATAGAGGGAGCTCTGTCAGTCTACTCTTTTCCATAACATCCGGGCGTGCTTATCGGGGTTTTTTTGGTACTTCTTCGCAGCATCCCTTTAGTGCCCAGACGCCCCAAATCTGGAGAACCAGGTACCGGGAGAGGAAAGGACAAGAAAGGGGACAAGAAAAAGGGCCAAGCAGCTGACCCTGACAAGCCTGAGACGCCCGTGCCGCCTTCAGACCCGGATGAAAAAGTAAGCGGCCAACTAACCTTCTTTTAAAGAGTAACAGCCTTTCCCGGACTAATTACAGGTTCCAACTAACAGACTATTAGCCTTGCTCAATCGAAGGAATTGTCATACTGTAAAACTGCTTTAGATAATCTCCAGCCTTTTAACCAGTTCTGCTCGCACCTCCTGTATATTAGCTGATTGCAATCCTTAGCTCAATCAAAAACAGAGGACATTTGCAAACATATTTGGGCCATACTAAACAGCTATCGTCTGACTTTCACCACAGTCAAGTTCTTCATTTAAACGCTTGACGTTAGCAATTACTAATTATGCTTGACGTAAGGTTGTACCGAACTGGCGCCAGACGTTTTGCGATGGTCTACAATTTTTCGTGGTTTTTGTAATCGATTCGTGAACGTTGTAAGTCATCAATCTCTAGAAAGATCTTCGTCTTCTAAGTGTATTACTACATTCAAGAGAAGATCTTGAGTATTTGTAACGTTTGGGTCTGTACACATTTTTCGGTATCTAACCAGACAACTTTTAAGAAATGATTCTTTAACTTTCATGTTTTCAAGTAATTCGTTCCTTTTTTTTTCCGCAGCTGGTCTTCGATGCGTATATTGTGGCTCTGACGATAATAGAGACCATGGTGAGTAGTTGACGTTAATCCTTTAAGTATAACGGAAAAAAAAACGTTTAAAAGTTTGCCTTACTACCTAAACGCCAGATGCACTCTTTCGTCAGTCTCACGGAACTCAACAACGTAATTACTGCAAGCCCCCAGGCGAGCAGCATCCTAATTTTTGTGTGTCCTGTGATTTCTTGGGAGTCCTGTCGCTATATAGTCGTCAGGATCTTTATTTTTGTTTGTCGTAACACTCTTATTTGTAATGTCGCTTAGTTTCGCTCATTGTGGTACGCACAATCATTTTCCAATTATAGGCGCAGAGAACTCGATGTTGTAGTACTCCCTTGTATGCTTGTATTCAGCCACTATTAAGTGACCCAACAAAAAGGTCTGTAATAAGCAAAATGAGTATTGTGTGTACGTCCACCAGACTGCTAGCAAGCTCTCCTTTTGGTGGAGTCGCGAGAAGTCACGCGAGAGCTCACTCACGCGTACTCTCGCGGCTCGCTTCCCTCGCCATGAATGGAGAGCTAGCTAGCGGGCTAACCAGATTTTTACCCCAGCGGCACAAGTAAGTAGACTTTGGAGTTAATTTGTGTTCCTGTTTTCTCCTTACCAGGCACAAATAGACCAGACGGAACAAGAAGCCGAGGCTATAAGACAAGCAGAGCTTGAAAAAGAGAAAGAGCGCGAAGCATTACAGAAGAGAGCAAAGGAAAAGAAGGACAAGAAAGGAAGAAGGAGTCCAGGAAAGGGTGGATCACCTTCCAAGACTGAGACTCCTCCCCCACGTATGTGCTATTTGTTATCTTATTCCTTTCAGGTTTGAGGCGCGTGAGACTGGGTCGGTGCTATATATGTCAAATTGCATCATGGGACTGTGGATCATGGGGACAGCGGATGCTATCGCCTCTGTATTGGCTATTACAAAATTGCGCGGGAAACTGGGTCAAAATTCGTCCCTCAAACGGTCCCAGTCTCATGCGAAACAACAAAATTTGAAGTTGCACGTGAGACTGGGTCAGTGCTATGTCAAATTGCATCATGGGACTGTTTTGGGGATGCTATCGCGTCTTTTATTGGCTGGGTTAAAATTTGTCCTCCAAACAGTCCTACAGTGCAGTTTGGCACCGCACTGTCAAAGTCTCCGCCCAGATTGCATTATTGAACTGTCTTGGGCTATCTCTTCTTTCATTGTCTATATGATGCAAAGTTGTCCACGAAAATGGGTCAAAATTCGTCCGGGGGGAGGGGGGACAAGGAGTGTTATGGGAGATGCGCGAATGGCGAATGAAAGGCTAAGGGGATACAACAGGAGAAGAAGATTAAAATCGTGTTCTTTTATTCACGCCTTTTAGACTTATATTTTCTACAATTATATTCTTTACTTTACAAAGCGCCCCCAGAGGAACAGGAAGGTCAGTCTGAAGAGGAACAACTCAAACAAAAGACAAAAGAGAGAGCAAGGAAAGAATTCCTTGGAGCAGTTGCCTCGGAAGGTAAAAATAATTGTTAAATGTGGCTAGGTATTTCGATTCATTGCGCGCGCATTTTCGCAAACAGCTCGCGCAAACTCGAGTGTTCTCGAAGGTCTCGTGCCGTGAAGTACTTTTATGACGTTTTAAAACACTTTCAACACTTTTGTGCATGAATGCTAAGAAACTGGTGATTCAAAGGAAGTGTGCACCTTTCAATGGCGTCTATGCCCGTTTGTGTTGTATTGCATGTTTTGTTATACTTAAGCGTTTTTCGTTGTTATATTTTGCATCTCTTTTTTCCCATATTTTTATTGGCAGATGGTGGATTAAAAGCTCGTCTTGAGATGATCAAGAACCATGCAATTACGGTACTTCAAGAGCTTAAGGTAAGATTTATTTCCAAACTTTTTCTTCAAACAATAGAGCGTTCTACGGTGAAGTGTTTAAAACGTAAAACTCTGACCAATCACAGCGCAAACCTATCTAGCCACTTACCAATCAGAGCTTGAAGAAAATCCCAAAGCGCGGGAAACGCTTATGAACAAAACACATTTGGTAATGGCTTTACTCCTCATTAGTGGAAAAAGTGACTTTCAGCCAATCATATCGTGCAGCATTACAAAACCCAAGGAATGTTTCACGTTGCCTCATAAAGTTTTTTTCGTTATCTACTTCAATTCAGGGAAAGGCCGACTCGACTTACAAGGACATGGATGATTGGTTAGGAGAGAGGTTTCTACAGGAGGTGGAAAGGTAACTTGTGATAAAAATGTTAAAGCGAATTACGTCTCAAGCATCAAGGTCCAATTTTGTCACCGAAAAATTAACATGGCCTGTTGTTACTTGTTTTAGCATCAAAGAAATGGCGGAGAATGTTCGGTTTGCTCTCGAGAAAGAAGAAAAGTTGCAAGAAGAGGTTCTCCTGGAGGACAAAGACTTCATCGTTGATTTGGTAGAAGTAGTTTCTTTTCTTTGAACAGTTATGGATTCCAATTTGAGTAACATTTTGACCTGCTGTGTAAGGTTTGCTTTGCTAACCATGGGGCGAGTTTACACTAAATACCGTAATTTTTTTTCACGTATCGATGAAACGTTTTATTATTTGCCTTTCTCTATTAAGAGGCTTCTACAGTATAATATTGTTGGCCTTTTCAACAAATCCTCATACGTTCATAATTGCTGTGAACGTTTCATAGACAAAAAGACCTTCGTGATACTTTTCTCACGGGTAGCAATTTCCACGTGCGGTCGCGCATTTCACTTCTACTATCCCGAGGGAAAGTGAGGGACTACCCGTAGTCTATGGACAAGTACTTTTCCCGTGTGTGACATATATACGCGAATTTAGGCTTTAAACGAATTTTCATGAACACTATCTTTGCTGGTTTTTATCCAGGACACCAAGACCTTCAAGACTCCCACACCGCCCCCTCCTCCAAGCCCTACTGAGGTACCACAGAGTGATATCTTCACTGTGGCCCAGTTGCTGAACCTTTACCGACAGGTTTGTAAATGAATTTTATTCCACTTGATGACCACATCACCTGTAACCACGGCTAGCTGCTTCTTATTCACTTCACAAATTTTCGTGTTTTTTTCCTCCTTTTTTGCAGCTTGTGAAAACGGCTCCAAGTGGTGTCATCTCTAATCGCGCCTTTTGTGATACGATCATGGACATGACTGCAATTACGGTGAGAGCTCAGCTTTTATATTTATTGAGCTCTATTGATGTGCTTAGTTTTTGATCGCAGTGGTTCAAGAAGAAGCTAAAAGAGTAGCATGCGTGACAAGCGTTTCAGGGGGAAACGAAAAGGGGAATTAAGGCGTAAGGCGCGAGGAAGGAGATAAGAAAAGGATCCCTTCCCTCCTTCTGCGCGCGCATTTCATGTTCTCGTGCGCTTTAGCTGCCCCTTACCCTTTTCCTTTGCCAGGCAGGCTACTGAAACTGAAAGAGCATGGTAGGATGGTAGAGTGACAGAGTTAAAAAGCACTACCTTCCTGTAATGTCTGCCAAGTTTAGAATTTTCCTGTGCTCAAACTGAGCAATGAGGACGAAATTAACTTATACAATGTACAGAATTTGATTTATCTCTTTTCTCTCTTTGCAAGAGTTGCACGGATAAAACCTCCATCTACCCATTCGCTTCAGGGGGAAGTCAACTTTCGCAAAGACTTCTGGGATTATTACTAGGGACAATCCCAGAAACCATTGCGGGTCATATCTCGGCTCCAGTTCCCTTGTCCTTTCTAAAATGGCGTGTCGTCTGTTCCTTCTCTCGATTGAATCATCGTCAGTCTTTCTTTTATACGTCAAAGGCCATCCATACGTGCTAGTAAAGTGCTTGTTGCTGTTTTTGTCATCCTTTTTTAATGACTGTTTTTCTAATCACAGTACGGGATGGAGTTGCTTCCGGACTCGTGGATGAACATAACTCAGCAACAGGTGAGATTCAATAAAATATGAGATTGAGTTTAGCTTGTGTTGAGAACGTCCTTGGAGGTAGAAATTGTCAAAGGAGTAGATTGTCAGTCAGCGCTAAGTGTCACAGGAGATTAACCCCGAGGGAACACTACTGTGACCAGGAATGGCTGTCTGTATCCATTCTGGAACGCTGGTCATTATCGTCCCTGTGACTTTTCATTCATATGCAACCAGCCTTGGTTTATCGCTGATTCATTGGGACACGAAAGAGGTCTATTAAAAACAGAGTTCACTCACACAGAGGCTCAGGGAAGGGTTGCCCGTAAATGTTAGGGATGGGAGGGTGGGAGTGAAATGAATAAAATGTGTAACTGGGGAGGGAGGGCTTCAACATCGGCTCTAAAACTGAAAGCTGACACATACTTTATCTCCTTTTGGTTGGAGTAAATTCGATCCCAGTCCCCTATAGGGTGCGTTCTTTTGGGATAATCCGGATCATGAGCAGTGATCCGAGATCACTCGGATCATGGTAGATCAAATGAACCGATGAATCCTTGTCCAGAGTGGATTCATCAGTTCATTTGATCTAACATGCATGATCCGAGTGAACTCAGATCACTGATTCTGATCTGGATCATCCCAAAGGAACACACCCGTAGATTTCACCAGAACGCTCTGAATCCACAGTTTTTTAAGGATTTCAATCAGTTCCTATCTTTTACGTTTCTAACTACAGTTGAATACCTTGATTACAGCTTCAAGACGTGAGCACAGTGCTTGCTTTAGAAACGGAGTTTATCGACTGGCGGAGCTTTCTGCTCGCAGCCGCCCAGCCCTGGCCACCAGCATCAAAGATGGATCTTTTGTTGACCTTGGAGCGCTGTGGAGAGGTGGATACGAGGCTTTCGGGGAGGCTAACACAAGATGACTTTGAACAGGTGTGACCCTTCACCGCAGATTTAAGAGTTATAACCACTTTGTTCTGCATAATAAACAGTGCCACAGGAAAGTACTGCTCTGCAGCTTTCATTTGAATGGTAACACTTTGGGATTTTATCCACGGACTCAAATGTTAAAACCACCTAGTATAGTTCTAGCCTTCAACTCTAGTATTTCGCTTGCAAGATTAAAAGCTAAAACCACTTTGCCCAGTGTAATAGACAACACCGCAGGGAATTACTGCTCAGCAGTGTTTGCTTGAATTACACGTTCTTACAGTTTTCAAGATAGCACTTTACTCTAGATCTCCTAACTTTGTAGGACCTGGGGGCCGTTGTTTGAAAGTCCCGGTCACGTTTTTGGCCCGGAAAGCTGTTTTGTGTTTGCCGTTTTTGCATTCACGATCAACGTCTCAATAATTTTGAAAATGATACAATAAAACTATCAGTTAACAAAGCAAAATTGAATAGGTTGTGAGCTAGTAACTGTGCCACTATTCAACAGGTTGAATAGTGATTGATTTTAACATTTCCCTTCGGGTGCGAAAAGTTTCCGGATCTTTTGAGAAACGGGCCCCTGCACCTCCAAAATAGGACGGTATTGTCAGCACTATGGGGCCTTTTCCTCTTAACAAAATCTAGAATGTCTGTGGTTGGGATATCTGTATTTTAAATGAAAATGCCATTGCCTGTGTGCCGTTTTAAATTCCCGTGTAGGTTGACTTGTGGTTTTTTGGCCAAGAAGAGCTTGAACATCCACAAGACCCGGATGTACCGCCTGTTTTTGACAGACGAGGGAAACTGAAAAATGTGAGTAGACCGTGAATGGCAGTGGCGGACCTTCAAATAAGGGAGGGGGCGGTCTCAAAAAAACTTTTTTTCAGCTGTTCGGGCCTCAGTTTGGACTAGAAATAATAGAAATAAGGGGGGGCGGGTCCCCCGGGCCTCTCCCCTGGATCCGCCACTGGGTGGTTTTCAGTCGCGATCTGTTTCGCCCCGTGTCCTTAAGGGAATCCGGATTCCGGAATCTGAGAAAATTTTGACATGTAGAATCCGGAATTCGGGAAAATTTTGCTCGTGGAATCCAGAATCCTGACCTTTGGAATCCAGAATCAGCTCAAGGGATCCGGAATCCTACTAACGATTGGAATCCGGAATCCAGAATCCAAGTTTCACTGGAATCCGGAATCCGTGGAATGCGATCCAGAATCTAAGGCTGTCTTGGATTCCTTACGTGGGACGACCTGTCACTAAACTAAGACCATTACTAAACACTAAAATAAACACTAAGTACGTAAAATGGACAATGATAAGTACATACTCTCGTTGTTCCTTTCTAAAATTATACTAAAAGACGTAAAGCAGCGTTTCTAAACCTGCGAACATTTTCACTGTTCCTGACTTTTACAGGAGTCTCGTTCCATTCTTTAAATAAACGTAAGAAGAACGGGGCCAGGTTAAGAAATCGTTAAGCTCTAGAGAAATCATGATCTACGAAGGTTGTAACGTTGAAGGCTAAAAAGTACAGTTGTAGTTCAAATAAGCTGTGACAAATGGTTTAGTTAAAACTTCAGTCGTTATCTTAAGCAATTAGCCAAATTTTAACTTACAATTTCTCTCTCATAAGTACATTCGCCTTATTCCCACGACAGGTGTATTTTACAGTGATACAATAATCCTTAACTTTGCAGGCATTTTTCCAAATATTTTCGGATAACAAAGACGGCGTCCTTTCGTTGGATTATGTTGATATGGTAAGTAAGTGGCACCTGTATTTTTCAAGTGTGATAAAAAATGTTTTAAAAGCTTTCAGTTCAATAACTTGAACTTTAAGTTCAGTTCTTCACGACGAATCTCAATCGTCATATTTTTCAGTTGCTTTATTTTGCTGCTGACCCAGACCCCTTAGAAGGTTTTCTGCGCGGTCTGAGTGTTGTTTCCAACCAACCGATGCCGTCCAGTAAATCATTAGTGCATCTACCTCAGCCAATGACAGACGAATACGGCGGTGACGTCAGTGTTCCACAAATCCAGGTACGTTCGGTAACATTGGGCGCTTTCCATTTACGAAAAAGACCCGGAAATTTCGGTGGTAGCAAAAGTGGAATTTCCGATTGGTAAAAATTTGTTCCATTTGGTCGTAAACTCCGGTACGTGGCCGGGTGCCCGATCGTGGACCTGGAACTGGTACAAACTACAAGAAACGTCAATGGAACACGACATTCCGTTCGGAAATTCCAACCGGGAAAACGGGACCACCTTTTCAGATTTTCCACTTTTTCTGAGAATTTTCCAGTGGGACGAACCGACGAAACGTGTTCCATTTACCGCCGAACCGGAAATTCCGGAAATTTTGACTAAATGGAAAGCGCCCATTATTTAACATGCTACTGAAATATCCTAGCACTTCAACAAAAAAAGCTCGTTCCCAGGTTCTCGTCCTACTCGTCCCCCCTCTCCTTTTTGGTGGACGAGTAGGAAACTATCCTGGGACCGAGCTTGTGTTATGAATTTCGTTACTTTATCAAATATTGTAACCTTTTTTAAAGCTCTTTTAGTGAAAGACATCTAATTTCTCGTGTTTTTACCACTTTCCTCTACAAATTTGTAGTATAATTCCAATAGGCCTTTTTTTGAGTTTCTTCTAGCCTTATTTTCAGAATGAAGCTAAAGGTGATGTCTTTAAAATGAAAGTAGTTTCTATTCTCTTGCAAGTAAAAACCCGTTTTCAGTATGAAAGGTTGCGTACTAAGCCAAAGTTTGAAGGTGAGTGTTTTTGGTACTTGACATGGCTTATATCAAACTTTCAAATGATATTCAACGACCTACATCTTCTGCGCTGGTCAATATTTTTTTATTTGAACTAGCTAAAAAATTAGCGCAAATAACGAAAACAAGTAAGGGGTCTCTACTGATTTTGTTTTTGAATTTTTCCTTTTGTTTTTATTTGAAAAAAGCTTAAAATAATAGCGAAAACACAAAGTGGTCTCTGTTAATTTTGATTCTGAATTTTTTCCTTTTTGTTTTAGGAACCGCAATCACCACCACCTGAAATGAGTTCACTCGTTACACTGGAAAATTTAATGAGGGTAAGAGCGCATTATTACCATTGCCTAAAATTCATGTTCCTACATCAAAAAAGTTTGCATCAGTTTGCATCAGCAGCTTAAACCTCAATACAACTTCTTGTTCTTGTTTGGTTTCGCAGTTTAAGAGATGATAAAAGATTTCTTTGCGGAGCTCTTTGGAGACTTCTTTTTCAAAGTTGTTGATAAAACATAAAAGACAAAGGTTTTGACAACTGATCCTGATTATGATAAAAATCCGGCGAAGTTTGCGTTGAATTGCTCCGATAATTTTCAAGCTTTGCGAAGATGTGCCCCAAACACTTTCAAGAGTGAATCCAAAGAACTCGAAGGTGGTTGCTACCTGCGTGCGGAAAACCAACAAAGAAAAGAAAAAGAAACAAGCACTCTATTCGAGCGTCAATGTATTTAGCACGAACGTACAAATTCGGGACACTATTTTTACGTCTCCTGCTTTAGACAGAACCACCATTTTACGTGGCCGTCCGAGCCAGACGAAGGCCTAGCCGTTTGCATGGCGTATACAGTACCTTCATTTCTCAGAGTTTTAAGACCCTGAGTATTGGTCCGGTCCCGGTAATCGAGCTCTGCAGTCCCTAGTGCTAGGATTTTCCTAGTACTAGGATCTTCCTAGCGGAGAGGTAGGAAGATCCTAGCACCATGTAAACTGCCTTCGCTAGGAAGATCCTAGTACTAGGGACAAACGCGACAAAAATGTCGGCGGGTCGTTCATTGGCTAATTACGGCAATAAAGGCCGACCATTTCGTTTAGAGTAATCCACGAGCAGATTATCGTGCTAATTCAGTTGAAAGGTAGTTGATTTACGCCGGTGAAGAGAGCAGAAGGACCCAAATTACATTTTTGATTTTGTCGTCCGCCATTTTTAATTCCTTCTCTAACCTTCTCTACTTGGACAACTCACGGGCCGAAATTTCTGCATGTAAACCCAACGTAAAGTTATTCCACCTTCTAGGATCTTCCTGGTACTAGGATCTTCCTCCCTCCATGTAAACAGCCCCTTAATCCACATCTAACGCCATTTAACCACAGGCTTTCCGCCACGGCGAGGGAAGACTGGAAGACACTTATCGACTGAGTTTGACCGCTGACCCAGATGACACATTCGCAAAGGTGAGTGTTTCTTTCCCTAATTCCGTTTAACTTCTCTATGAATAGTTATTCTCTGAATATATGTCAAAGTAAAAGTTATATAGCAATTCTCACCAGGTTTCTCTTATTTCGCAGGAACGTTTAGCGGGAGTGTTTGCGGAGCTTGGTGCTGAGGAGAGTGAGTCCGTCCCATTTCACTTACTGTACCAGCATCCCATAATACAGGACTGCATGCACATGTGTCAGCGTTTTAAAACAGTTGTAAGTACTTTGTTCTGTTGTAGCTGGACGTTTTGCTTTACAGATTGAACGAAACTTTAGGCTACAGGAAAAGTAGAAATTGGGGGCTATGGAATTATGAAATGAATGAAATAAATATATTCAGAAATTGGGAAGGGTAAAACCAACTTTAAAGGAGCTATTCACGCTATTTGCTGTCTTTTTAAAAAGCTAAATCTTTTTTCGCATCTACTGAATTTCAAAACTAATGATCCAGTTTTGTTATTGAAGACGATATTTAAGCATCGAAACTGTTCCTTGTCGTCTGTTGCAAAGAATGGCAAGGATGGACATGTATTGAAACGGCTCCATTGGCGAAATAATTTTGTCACGGTTCAAGCATTTTTAACAACAAGAAAATCCGGTTTTTTTCCGGCAAAATTCAAAAAGTTTGGAATTATCTAGCTGTATTTTTAATACTTAGCTCCTGTTTCCAGTTTTTGGAGTAGGCGACATAATTTGATAAAATCTTACCAAACAGCCAAATGAATTAAGAAAAATAAACTAAAATCCTATCAAATGCAGACCTGATGATGTTCCCCTTCTCTTTATTTCAGGATCTTCGAAACTCTGTTAAGAGTACAGCTGTCGAGTGTTTTGAGTGATAGTACTAAAGCGGACGACACAGTTATTTATTCACTTTAAAAGCTTTTCAGTTTTCCTCCCTCCGTTGAATTAGTTTTTTATCTGAATATGCTTTGCCTTGTACAGAAAGTACAATAATCTAATTATATTTCTCTTTTCTTCTTTAATAAAAAATGTTTTTAAACAAAGGAAGCAAAACACTCCAGCATATTTATTCCCGACCGCAACATATTTTCATAGCCTACCGACTTGCATTGTATTTTGTTAAAACGACAACAAGAAAGCAGCAAGAACGGTATTTGTTTGGACCACATAACTTACTTGTTGCAGTAAATGCAAATATTCATAAAACTTAAAACGACTTTGAACCCCTAAGGGGCCGACAATTTAACTCTTGAGGGGGGGGGGGGGGGGGGGGGCTGGGTGATTTTGAAAAAAAATTTCCTGCAAGCGCTTGTCGGAAGAAAAAAATTGCATGCAGCACAAATGTAATAGAAAGCTTATGGGAAAAAAAGAGAAAAAAATATCCTGCCCACCAGATTGCTAGAAAAAAAAATTCATGATGACCAGAAATCACCCACCCCTCCCCTCAAGAGTTAAATGGTCGGCCCCTAAGATAATAGAGAGGAAAAGTGTGACGTCACGTTACCATGGTAACAAAATTTATTGATCACAACAATAGAGTGTTTTCACTCACGTGAGCAGCATCTGTGCAAATTTATGGGAACAAAAGAAAGAGTTTACATAAGAAAAGAGTTCAACTCCCAAAGGATTGGTTTGCAACACCAACATGGCCGCCGTTTTATTGTTTTGGAACACCGATATGGCCGCCCTGACGTCATCTGAAAACGCTCTGTAGAGAGTTTGTGCAACGGCGACGGCGAACAGCAAAAAAGCAATAGGTTTAGACTGGCAAAAGAACAACTTTGCACGTTCATCACGCTTCTTAGTGCATTTCTTAGCCGTTGTTGCACGACTGCGACATGAAACGTCCTAATTTCACAAAAATTTTCTTTTTCTTTTTCTAAACTTAGATACGGTCTTTTCGGTTTCGCCCACAATGAAATCAAATAAGATCGATGAAGTTTGAAACAGCGCGTATCCACTTTTTAAGTGACGTTTTGGTTTGTTGTGATCCAGAAATTTTGCTACCATGGCAACGTGACGTAACGACTTCTCTCTGTTGGGTCAAATCGCGGATGATAGGATTTTTCCGGTTGAATTCGCTCAAAGCATCTCTCCCAAAACAATCACAAGAACAATAACACGAAAGTTGTGAATGCTTAAACTCTATTTTCCCTGAACTACATAATATGTAAGCTGAGAACTGCGAATTAATAAGGTTTAGAATTGCGTTTCTCTTTCCAAAGCGAAATGTGGTAAATTTCGTATCAAAGGATGGTTTTTGAAGTTGCCGAAAAGAACACTTCCTGTTTTCCTGTTTTATCCTGAACTAAATAATACACAAGAAAACACCAAGAAATCACCAAGAAAGAGATTTTCTTCAGTTTTCTTTTCCTCTTTTTTTCCGAACATGAAATCTCGTAAGTCTACCAAAATAAAGAGTTTCAGAATCCGCTGAAAGGAACAAACACAATTGGCCACTCCAGAAAATACCATAACATACCATAATGCTTTTTGACTGTCGCCCCAAAGTTTTGCATAAGCATTGTCTTCAGTTTCTCTTGGGAGTTAAAATGGCCCCAAGAGAAACTGAAAACAATGCTTATGCAAAATTTTGGGGTGACAAACAAAGAACATTATGGTATGTTATGTTATTTCTGGAGTGGTCAATTGCAGGGGAAATAAACAGTAATTTTTTTTTTCTACTATACCTAAACATACCAAAACGATTTAGGCCTTGCTTCCCTGTAATTAAAGATGAACAACTAAAAGTCTGGACTAACCCAATTATTGTACAAAACTTTGAAAGGTATGACTGGCTTATTGCAACGTTGACCTGACTCTTGGCAATCTGAGGTGATCGTGTTTTCTTCAAATACTTCCCTCGTCAGCTGAATTTCCTCTATGCCGTCCATTTCTTCTTCTTCTGTCGATCTTTCTCTGGCCGATCCATATTCAACTGCGCCAAATGGGTGGGGTGAATTTTCAGCTGTCATTGTTACTGTTGAACGGGCAAATCCCGGGAAGCTGCTGACGCATCGAACTAGTGGAGAATGTTGTTCTCGCACCGTCGTGTCGTTCCATTCTAATTCCACGGCACACAGGTCACCAGTGCTCACAGAAGACGAAGATGACGATGGTGACTGCCGCAAGAATAATAACTTGCGCAGTCGCTTCCATGTGCCATTTTGAGTTTGCGATTTGCTACTCTCTTTTCTTCTTGCACTCGAAGATGGGACATGCTGGATGCTCGCTCCACTTTCATCCTTTTCGAAAGAACTGGCTTTGAAGGTATCCGAGGTAACAAGAGAAACTCTGAACTTCTCGCTATTCATCTCTCAATTTGGTGCAAGTAGTATATGACAGGCGAACGGAATTAATCAGGATCTGATAGCGTTGTTGTGATTATCATTCCAATGTGGAAATTATTGAAAATTAACATTCAAGAATTCAGGATGGGCAACTTTCTGTTATTGTTCACAAAAGGCAGCTAATTGGGGCACTTTGAAAAATCAATTTAGGAAGTCACTTTGACCAATCAGAGAGTACAAAAATTGGGAAGTTGAGGTTAATTAAGGTTAATTAGAGGAGACAGCTATGGACGGCGGAAAAAAAACCTTGATAAATGATGTTAAGTCTATGTTAGAACTAAATTTTATAGCAACTTTTAATCTTTACGCATTTGTTATCTCTTTAACTTTTTTTCCTTCTTTCACTCTTTTTTTCAATAATTTAAATGTTACTGTACGAAAATGACCGCGTTTCTTATCGCTCCAATTACGGATGTTTCTGTTTTTATTATTATTATTATTAGAGTTTTAAGTTGCGCAACTTGATGTAGCGCATTTCCTCCAGTAAGTGCCTTCATTATGATTAAAAGCTTTCCCGCGAATAAAAAACAGGTCCTACTAGTTTGCTGTTCCCGATAACGGGCGGGAAAAATGAGGACGCACGTCACAGTCACAAGACCTGAGAACGAGGCTGCTTTTTCCACCGGCAAAAAGGCAACAGTCACATCACGTGTCCAGCCTTGCAGCATCGCGTGGAACAGCTTGACGTTAAGTCCATGTTTCAGCCAATCGTTTGAATGGGTCTAACCTAACTGCTGACCGTATGAAACAAGCTGGCTGACTGATAAGCGAAACGTAGTGTGCTCGAGCATTGATCTTTTAGCATAAAATTCTGACTCGGCTGAAAGGATATCACAAGTCACAACATTCATTCTGGTCAATAAACCAGCTGGCTTTACTTTTTCAGTGAGGACTTCTCGGTGTTTTAGTCCCATAATCTAATTTCTCTTTCACTTTTCAGAGGTACTACTTATATAGCTTGATTGGAGAAGATTGTGCGGATGTTAAACTTAACGTAAACGTCCATAAAATTTCATCCTGGTGTACTCATTCAAGAATACGTCAGGTTTCTGTTCATAAGACAGCACGGCAAGAATGCGTGACTTACTGCCTTGCACTGGTGTCACGCGATGCATGGAATTGCGGCCACAAAATATCACGAGGGTGCCTGGCTGAAGATCGGCTTGTTTTACTCCAAGATCGCTTAGATCTTTTCCAGCTTGAGAGGCCAGTAACACTTGCCTAACCAGGTCGTAGTTTTCATTTCCCGGGGATCTATAAAGAGATAGATAAACGGCAAAATAATTTAGTATCGCCATTAGTATAACAGCAAATGCCTCAATCGGATCAGCACCTTATCGTGTTGAGGCGGTTTGCGCGTCTCCATGACTAAAACCCTTAGAGCTATATCGGTTGTTCTTTGCTAAATCTGCCCATTATTTTAGGGCAGAAGGAGGCAAGGCAGCTATTTCTTCTGTTCCCTTCCCATTTTTCCCTGCGCGCTTTCTTCTTCACTAGGCTCCAGTCTCCTAATGGCAAAAAGGCCCTGCGGAGGACTGAGGCAAATTACGGAAGAAACTAAGGGCCTGTTTACGTGTTGGTAGGGGACCCCAGGTAGGTGTGGCAACCCGCTACGGTGGGGTAACCCGCCTGCCCATATAATCTCTCCTTTTGATTTGATCACGTTTACATGATAGGTGTGGTGACCCCCTCATGTTGCCACACCTATGTGGGGGCCCCCGCCTTCATGTAAACAGGCCTGCGAATAAATAAACATGTTTCTCGCAAGGTAACGCGGCTGATGCCTTTAAGAGTACAGTTAATTCTTGCTTTGAGTTCTGATATAAAAGAAGGAAGAGAGGTTGTCTACCTTAACCAGCCCCCTCCTTCTCATACATCATTCAGTGGCCTTAATATAATCACCTTGTCGAGGGAATGTATTGGAAATGTCCACCTCCTTCAGGTGATTGTAGAAGAAGAGTGACTGCGAATTCGCCACGATCAAAATGCCAGTTGAGTTGGTCCATTTCTTTGTACACGTGCACATTTAATGCTCCTAAAGGATCGGCCGTACGATAAAGCACCTCCTTTTGCAGTAAAAGGCGAACAAAATCAGTCATCGCCTGTGACATGTAGAGCTTCTTTAATGGCGTGCTTGCCTTTATCTGGTCGTGAGTCACACATGATTTCGAAGAGCGAGAAATGATTTTGCTCGGGCGATTCGGTTCCAATTTTTCCTCCTTACAATCTTCTAAGTAAACGTTATGGTCACTTATTCCACGGAATGCTTTGGGTAAAACCTGCTCGGTGTCTGTGATTGTCTCTTTTAGGGCAGATGAAAGCATAAAGTCTGGAAGCAGAGCTATCCCTTTCTCGTTCAACTCGTGTCGCGCACGCTTGATAACTTCTACAAGAATGACGCTATTTGGTTCGGTGATTGGATACTTCGAGTAGTTGATTATTCTTTCGATGTCACTAGTCATTTCTCTCCTCTAAAGTTCTCCTTCTTTCCTTGTTTTGGCTAAGTAACAGAGGTTTTCTCTTACCTGGGGTCAATTTAATAAAACTTTTACACGTGTAATTTGCAAGCGTAGTATTTCTCAGGCTCTATCCTGGCTCTATCCCTCCCCAAGTCTAACCCCAAGTCTCCCCAATAGTCTCCCCTGACGATCCCGACCCCGATACCCCTCGGTCCAGTCTTTTGTTGGGCATTCAAGATGGCGGAATCGGAAGATGAAATTGATGTGGAAGACATTTCCGACGGCGAACAAATATCCAGCTTACGAAACGTGGTTGAAGATGGTCAGAACGAAAGCTGGTTTGTAGATGATTATTTTGTAGTCTTTAACTTTTTTCCTCGTCTTAAGACACAAGTTATAATCTTAAATTAAAGTTCATTGGGATAAACAGCTGATACACGGCAGTTTTGAGTCGAACGATTCTTGATATTATTAAGCTTAATATGCTTGTTTATCTTTGTTTCATGGTGCCACCTTTTGATCTGTTTTTTACTTGTAGGTATGATAAAGACATTGGCAATCACAGTTTTCTAAACTCTTCAAGAAGCCCATTTTCATCTGATTACTGCGATGCCAATTCATGGCTTTTTGATACCAACACGGTGAGTGTACAATTAACAGCTATTTTTAACAGTTCGAGAGCCATGCTTCGATTAAACTCATATTTCATATTTAACATAATTTTTTAATGTGTCAGGTCTGGTCCTTAGATCCTTCTACTGATGATAAAAGTAGAGCATTGATCGAAAAGATGATTCTCGAGGAACAGTATCCTTATCAAATAGTTCACTCATGTGAAGAATATAAGCCATACACCGACGACAAAGTGATCTTATTAGCCGAACTTTGATTCAGAAAAAAATTTTGTTTAAATGTTGGTCGTTAAAAAGATCTAAGCTTAAGTGTATAAATCCGTTAGGTAAAATAAGGGAATTATTTTCTGTGGAAAGTTTTGTGCACAGGTGATGGACTGGATCAAGTGAAGTGTTATTATGCCTTATTATTAGCCTTTGTGTTAAAGGCTTTCAAATGTTCTCAGTGGTTCAGATTTATTCTGACAAAGGTTTAGCATTTTACGATGAGGGACAAAAATGTTGACACTTCCGTAAAATGGCCCCTTTTTGCATAGTGGACATACCCCATCCCCTTCCCCTGTCTACCCCAACCCCTTCCCCCCAAAATCAATGTTGTGTTTTGGACCCTCAAGTCTTTCTTTTGCTTCAGACAACATTGATTCGGGGGTCGGGGGCTTTACGGTGTTTAAAAGGAATGAAATAATAAATGAATTAAATGTTTAATAAAAGCACCAGTTTCAAACAAGTGTGTCAACTACTTTTGTCCCTGATCGTAGGATTAGTATCCTCAATTAGTGGACCTCTTTAGACAGTAGTAGAAGACTGAGGAGATTTGACACTTAAATAAACTATTGCTACGTGTATGTACGGTGAAGCCCATTAATACCGACACTTAGAGGGTCACAAAAAGTGTCCTTATTAGCGAGGTGTCCATGTTAAGTGGGTGTCCATAACCTAAAGTGGGGTTTTACTGTGCCAAGTATTGATGGAACACGTGTTTTGTGCGAACCACACACAACATGTAATTTACATTAATTTTGGTTGTGATAAATGTTTCCTTGACTGGAATTAGGATGTATGTTTACAGGTCAGCCCCAACAAAGTCACATAAGCCTTTATCAGGTGAGATATGACACACAGTATATATAAAATACTGATATAATGGTGTACATACTGTAAACTTCTGCTTATAAGCGCCCCCCCCCCACTGTTATAGGCACATCTACCTGTAAACCCAAAAAAATATCCCATTTATAACCCCTTCCTGGATATGACCCCCCTCCCCCTCAATCTTTTATTGAAATGAATTTCTTTTTTTACAACTGATGCAAGTGAATTCAAAAAGTATTTTGAACAGCTCTGCTGTTTAGCTTGTTTGGAAACGCTTTTTTAGTCCAGATAAAAGCACCCCCATTTGAAATTGATTAACTGTTTTGTTTTATAAAATATTTAAAACATATCTTGCTTTATCACACAGTTTCTTCAGAAATAAACAAGAGGAAACAACATCCTGTGAGAAGGTAATAATATATTTTATTTTACTGATACTGACTGATACATACCACTTATTAACCAAGAGTGAGGTCATTACAGGGAAATCTCAGAATGAGTCCTTGACGAGGTCAATACATCAAGGCCTAGGTCTGAGATTTCCCTATAATGACTGAACGGATAACGTTAATAAGTTATTTTTTATATGGCCTTTTTGGCACCTTTTTCTTTAATTCAATATAATAAAAAACACCGGAAGTAATATTCAACATCCGCATGCAAGAGGTCATTATTTTGATGTCGTGTTCACTGAACGAAAGTGAACCTGGCTTTAGCCACTTAACACCTTGTTATAAACATGTATTGACATGATGGACAGGTTACTGAGAACCTACTTTTTTAATCAGGTCACCAAGCACTAAGGTCAAAGGGAGTATCAGAAAATCTGGAAAGTAAGTTAAGCAGTATCATATGTTATTAGATTTTCCTGTTGTTTGGAATCCATCAACTTGCTTGCTCTGATCAGAGTGGCTGGGAAGCAGTCCGGAATCCTGTGATCTGGGCTTCAGTTTCCTGTGGTATTTTGATGATTGTTACCTCACTAATCTAATCTGATTGTGGTTCTTTTTTGGCTTAGGGCACAGTTTTGAATCAAATAATGAACTCAATAAATTATTTACTACAGCTCTGTTTTAATTAGTACTGGTAGCAATGCTTGATTGGGGCTTCATTGTTTTCTCATTAGGGAACCTTCTGTTACCCATAGAAAACCCTGGACTGTGGAGGAACAACAGCTGTTTGAACAGGGACTGGTAAATATATTCATCCTAATTTCCCCCGGGACTATTCTTACCATGAAGGGAAGTGGTCATGGGTTTGCATAGTAGCTGTGGGCAGACAACATACTTACCTTGAATCAGGGCTCGAAAAAATCTTGAATTCCATCTTGTCCTTTGGGTAAGCAACTCTCCTATTTTCCTTGCTCTGGGCCATTTTTGCTCGTCTTAAGTAATGTTTTTGTTAGAGGATGACTTATTGGACACTTTTCCATTGAGCAAGTGAGCTTTTAAAAGCTGCTTTTCCCAGCATGGAAGTCTACTGTCTACTTGTCGCAGACTACCGGATGAGGCTTTTTTGATCCTTGTTGTATGGCATCTTCTCCTACACCATCTTCCACAGTATTTAGACCACCTTGATTTTAATTAACAACTGAGTCGCTATCTGATAATGATGATTATTTTTCTTGAACATGCTCCAAGGATCTGTATGGGCGTAGCTGGACAAAGATTGCAAAGACAATACATACTCGAACAACTCTTCAAGTGAAGAACTATGCGAAACAGTATTTCAAACAAAAGGTATGTTCAGTGATGTTGGTGACCGTAGATAATATTATAATGGAAACGATTCTAGCAAAGAGTTGAAATGTTACTTAGGAGTCCCAGATCTGTACTACCCAAAAAGGCCTCTACATGTAAAAGGCACTAAATTAAAAAAAATTATTCTGGTGCCAGTGATCATCCTAGCGGAGCCCCATAGCTAAGACAATTTGGTTGTCTATCCATTGGAAAAATTTTGGTAGTCACATAACCGTACGTACGTCTGTCCACTGATCTGTCCGCAACACAGGGAAACCATTGTGAAATCTCACATTTTGGAGCCTGCGAATATTGTAGATTCATTAATTTTTGTGGTCAATTGACAGTTGTGTGGTCAATTAACAGTCAGGTGTTAACCCATTAAGGTCATGTGTTTTTTTAACGTTATACCTACTGACAAGTTATTAGTTTTCAACTGATCGCAGGCTTAACTCCAGGTGGATTTCTTTGTAGTGGTTACAAGTTTATTGTTTGAAGTAAATTATAAATTTATGAACCAGGGTTAGAAATCCGTTTTTTTTTTTTGTCACAAGATGAAGATATCTTGTAGAGATGAGATCTACAACAGGAGCTTCACCTTTACACTGAGCTAACTATACAGTGCTTATTGTGTGTTTTTGTATCCTTCATTTCTCCAGAACAAGAGTCCTGAGACTTTTGAAATAAATGAAACTCAAGGAATACAGGAACAATGTGATGAAATGTTTGTGGTTGCCAATGTTGAAGAAGTTGTGAGTGATAATTGTGTGACTGAAGAAGATCAGAGTTGCCAATCCAGCAACGTTTTCCTTGTTTCAAGTGTAAACTCTGACTGTGCTGAATCAGATGAAGATATTGAAGTAGACATTGATGGCTCTGATAGTGAAGGGGATGATAATTCCCTAATTCCAGGTAATTAACGATAATTATTTGAAAAAAAAAAATCACTCAGACATTAGCAAAGGTCCTGTGATTTTCACTTATAATGCTTGTTTTTGTGCTAGAGACATTAATTTTGTCTGAGATATTAAAGCCATCCTAAGAAAATGTCTAGTTTGAAAACGGTAAATTTCACAGAATATGAGATTTAACCTTCTTCATGTATTATATCTGTATAATAATATTCAAGTCACCTGAGGCTGCAATTGGGAGTAAATAACCCAAAGTTTACACTGAAAGTCTGTCCAATTTCCTGGGTTCTTCAAAGATTCTGTGTGTAAACACAGACTAAATCAGCTGGTAATAGGTAAAGTTTTTTTCATGAGAAAACAACCACAACAAAAACATCCCCATCACTTCCCTGAACAACCAGGGCCTGAAGTCTAATGTGTAGGTATCGATGTAGGAAACTCAGAATTCAGAAAAGGGCATAGCATGAGGAAACAGCCATTATTTCACAATACCACCACTGCTTTCCCTATAAAATGATGTGTGGAGAAACAGGTGCGGAAATTCCATTCTGATGATGCATCACTACTCAGATCATGGTAGTGCTGCTGATTGGTTGAAGAAAATTTTCAGGCAATAAGTAACACTTCCCAGATCAACGTAGAGTCACATCATCAGTGTGGAATTTCTGCACTCATCTCTCAGACGTCATTTGGGAAACCAGTAGTGGCATCGCAAAATGTGAGTTTTTTTGTCAGGCTAAAAGGAGCTGCAAAAAAACTGAGGTTAAATGATAATTATTATTTTCTTTTATGAAATCTTAGGTCAAACTACCTCTTGTCCTGAGGCTGTTTATTCAGCTCTTGTTCAAGCAGCAGCAGAAGAGGAGATATCACAGGTGAATAATAAATCTTATTTCCAGGGTCTCTGTTTTGCATCTTTTCTTACTTAAACGAACAGGAAGAAGAGACCCTGGATGTGAGATTTGGTGAGTCCAGTTCTTTGTGAGCACAGTGCAAAAGAAAGCGTACTAAATAACAACATAAAAATTAAAAGTATATGACAGTTATCGTTAATATTCTTTGTTCATTTTTTCATCTGCCAAATCAGTTCTTTTATATCTTATTTCAAAATAGTGTGCCAATCGCTTTTGCATTTCAACTGTAATTAGGCACAGACATCTGCTACAGTGTATTTTCTTTGTTGCATGCAGTGCAACAAAGAAAATACTTGTACAGAGCTTATTTTTTTTCTTCTGATGAAGGCTTAAGGACTAGCTAAAACTTCTTGATTGAAAGGAATATCTGCAAAAAGAAGTCAACATCAAAGGTCACTAACTCGTAATCATCCCAGGACCCTATATCTTAGCAGTAACTGTTGTACTTGTCCCATAACGGTAACCCCTACAACGGGTTTACACTGATGTCACATGTAGCCTGCGTGGCAGGCGCAAAAAGGGGAGGGGGAGGGGGGAGGGAGAAAGGGAAAAGGGAAGGGAGCGCCTGCTCTAAGAGCCTATGTTTTTGCATAACGCCTACCAATTTTCTAGTAATCCGATTACGCTTACTGTCAATCAAGTGTCGCTACACTAGCCATTGCAGAAAAGCATTACACTCACGGACTAAAGAAATTCGCTTAGTTATTCAGATCCGGAAGGCACTTTGGAGAAAATTGGAACCCTTATTCAGCCGTAATAAAAAAAGCTTTACGCTTCAAAAGAGGTCAAAGAAATTTCGCTTGCATCAGAGGGCAAATCCTGCCGACCAGAAAACAATAACTACAGTCAATCGATATGTATGTCATGACCTCTCAGTGTGAAACATGCGGTTAAAATAACATTTGCTCAGTATAATTGCAGAACCTTGATAAATTGGCTAAATCTTTCGCTGGGTAGCCCAACAATTCCATCTCCTGCAACTGGTCTTCGATAATACTTTTCAGTGGCGAAATGACGAGAATCGCCGCATTACCATTTAGCTCGTAGTTCTTCGCGCGTACAAACATTTGGTAAATTAAACTCTTGCCGTATCCGGTCCGCAAAACCGCCAGAACATCTCTGTCGGCTAAAAGAGCCCTTACTGCTGATTCTTGCTCTGGTTTTAAAACAGTTTCTCTACCACTAGATAAATTCACATCTCTCAAAGCACTCTCTACGACATCCACGTCTACCACTGCCATCTCGACTGTTTGTTGATTTGTGAAACGCGCATTTCAATATGTTACTCATTACGGCTCAGCCAATCAGGAATTTGCGGACGCCAGCGTCCGCAGATATGAACAAAAGGGGGTTCTTAGAGCAGGCGTCCCCTCCCCCTCTCCCCAATCCCCCTCCCCTTTTTACCTTCCTCCCTATCCCCTACCCCCTACCCCTTTCGACGCCTGCTACGCAGGCTATGTCACATGGTGCCAAGTGAACAAATTGCCCCAGAACAGGGTTTAGTTCTCAATGGACAGAAAGTCTGTTGTTCTACCTTTCAAAATCGGAACCAGCAGGTACAAAAGGCAGGTCAAAGGTCACGAGTGCAGGTTAGAGTACAAACAGTATGAAGTACTTGGCTAACTTAAATATCTTGGCCTAGCCCGAATCACAATCCAAAATTCTCTATTTTCCAATTGCCCATAATACACTCTGTTTGCCCCCCAAATTCTGCATAAACCATTGTTTTTAAATGCTCCTGGGAGTATTGCATTTTCCCAAGAGCATTTTAAGACAATAAGTTATGCAAAATTTAGGGGGCAAACAGAGTGTATTATGGGCAATTGGAAAATAGTCAATAGAGTTTCAGCTTGAAGGGAAAATTGTTATGTCAGTTGTTTCTCAATAGAGCACTGACCTTCACTTGTGATCTGTGAGCTGTGACCCGTGACCTGTGTTTTGTACTTACCACATTGCAACCATAACAACATCCTATATCAACAATCATCGTTGTTGTTATTGTAATTTTTCAGGATCCAGTGATAGAAGAAAATCATTTTATCAGTTCAGAAGAGAACAATTCCTGTGCTACCCACAGCCGTAGCCAAGAGGATTCCAATAAACCTCTTTCTCCATCTTCCGAACGCACAGAAACCACTCGTTCAGGGGACAGTGAATTAGGAACAAAGAATAATGTCGTTATGGACGACACAGATGAATTAAGAATTCTTGTCAGCAATGAAAGTGGCGTGGAAGGCAACTGTGATGAAATGTTGACTCCTGAGGTTTGTTATAACTGTAATGTCCATGAGGGTGAAGTACACCTTGCTGATAACGAAAACTGTGAGCATCTTCCAAGTACGATTCACATTCTTGAAAAGTCACGTTGCGTGACACTAGAGGAGTGTCACGCTACACCTTTTGAGAAGTCTTGTGAAGATGATGTAAAGGAAAATAACTTGCCGTGTGGTGTGATGGATTCCAGTGCATCCCGTGACTCTAGTAACAGTACTCCTAAGAGTGACTGGCAACCAGTCACGTGTGGCGAGGTTACGTCATCGGAGCTCATACCGACCTTTGACCGCGAGCAACCTGCAGCGAGCACTGAGAATGCTAACGCGCTTCATAAGAACATTGTCATTGACAAGAATATTGTACAAGACGTTGAAAAAGAACATAATGCTGAATTTTTCATGGGAAGAGCGCTCAAAACTCCAGAGAGATACATGAAAATTCGTAATTATATTCTCGAAATGTGGGCGAAAAACAAACCAAGCTATCTATTTAAGACGGCAGTAAGAGGGGGGCTTCGAAATTGCGGTGATGTGAACTCTATTGGTAGAGTTCACGCCTTCTTAGAAGACATAAGAGCTATAAATAAGGGATGTCTCGATAGACCAGTCCCACGCGTCAGACAACAAGGAGAGGTTACAGATGCAAAAGAAAACGTCCAGATGGAATCCTGGGTAAATTCATTGAGACCAAGAAAGAAGAGGCCGAGGAACAGAGACTGGACTGATTCTTGTAAATCGGAAGGAATGACAATACAGGTATTTGAATTGTGGCAGTCTTAAAAGGCAGGAAAACAATCTCTAAAAGCAGTATTATCTCACTTTAGTTGAGGTTCTTAGTTTGGTTTCCATACTCAAACTACCCCTCCTCCCACCACCGCCCGAAAATGGCCTGGCTATTTCTTCAAGAACCTTTCTTACTGATTGAAAAGCTGAAAGTAAGTAGAGAAGATAAGCATCACATTTACGTCAAACGGCAAACGAGAATTTGTACCTCGTGACCAAGTTTCCGCTTTATTTGTCGCTTACTGTTCATTATTTCTAACAAATTAGTAGTTTCACGCAATTTTTTATCCATAGGAATTTTTTTGAGCTGTTTTTATCTGCTCATTTTCTATTTTGAGAAATTTGTAACTTGAATTTGACGTTTGCCGTGTACGTGAAGCTTAAACTCTCTGGTGACAAAACAGCTCTCACATAAATCGAATACACTTAATACACGTGAACGCATAATATACAGAAACATAAGCCACTGCAGAAAGAAAAGCACATTTAGGAGGTATATTTAACGCCCTCTTCAACGCGCATGGTGTCCTCTAAGAAACGAAAACTGCAATAAAAGGCCAAAGTATTTTAAGAAAACGATAATTTCTTGTATTTCAGCATTTGTCCCCAGACGAACAAGCTTCTCAAGAAGGAACCTCAAATGAGAGCAGCTCGCTGATACCCCCTAGAAAAAAGTCCCCGCGTGGCAAGTCCTCGTACGACCCGTTTCTTTTGGTCCCCTGCCGGAAATTCCCTTCTCCGAGTGCGGTGCCTTTTGATGTTCTTATCCAATCAGAGACCTTGGTGGTAATAGACACGCATGCGCACATATCAACTACTGAGGTGATTGGTCTATTAGGCGGAACCTACTCATATGGGTCAAGGAGATTAAAGGTAGTTTTTCTAGAAAACAGCTCTCTTACTGTGAAGGGTTGTTGGATAGTTGTTTTGTAATTTTTGTTGTAGAGATATAACTCAATAATACAAGTCGTTGTGCAATGCGATGCGGAACATAATCATCTTTTGTCGGTGGATTGACGGTTAAACGCTAACACTAAGGATTATTGCACATATAAAACATCAGCCGGCCAACTGTTCACAACGCGTAGAACTGAAATACACGTGTTTATTATTCATGTAGTATCTCCTAGCTGTCAATCACGAGCATGTCCAAAACCGGAAGCGGATGCACATTTTCTGGTTCAGTGTTTAGTTGTGGTTTACAGTTTTGCTCTGTCCTTTAAAACTGTCACAGTAGTATATAAATTACCTGTGACCGATCGACTCCTTTGATCGACTTAGTGAAAAACGTTATGAGCATAGTCTGTTCGTTATGTTGTATTTTTATGCTGCACGAGGAAGTACTAATTTTTAAGGCTGTTGATGAATACAGCATGGAAACTTGTGTGATTCCCTCTTGAAATATTTTACTATATTAGGGAGCGCGAGCAAAGACGTTTGTGAGTGACGCACGTCAACCGGAAGTGAGGCCCGTGAGTTTGAACCAAACCACTGCCCAATGCTGCAAAAAGTCCACTTCCGGTTGACGTTCGTCGCTCAAAACCGCTCCTGTTGTTATTATATTTTGCCGTAGGTCTCCAAGGCGATCCCTTGTAGGAGCTTAAGCACTGGTCTTCAATGTGAAATGGACCCTGTATCACAGACCCAGGCCTCTGAGGACTTGGCGCATCAAGGACTGGCGGTGGTGGGCTGGTACCACTCGCATCCTACATTCGCTCCCATTCCCTCTGTCCGTGATATTGAAACGCAAGCAAAATTTCAGGTAAGAAACGGTGCACTGGTACCACAGGAGCCCTACTCAGATGAAGCTTACCCAGCTACTAAGGAGCGGGTACTCTCACGGGCCGTTAAAGCTCGAACCTCCTAGATTCCCACAAGAGTCCGCGGTGTCAGGTGTCAACTGCCGGTTCAGAAAGACTTAACCGTGTAGTGACCTTTTTCTTTCGTGGTCAGGGAAAATTCAGGGACTATTTTCTGTTTTATTGAGTGGCAAACCTGATTATATATATATCTAGCCGGATTTTTGAAGAAGGTTACCCCCAAATACACCTTCCGTCAAAATAGCTTTTTTCGGCCAAAGGTAGCCATCATAAAAACTAAGAGTGCAACCATTGCTTTTTTTCTCTTCTCCTCCTTTCTTCCTCCTCGTTGTTTCTTTTTCTCCTTTTTTTACTTCGCTGGTGTGACTTTTGAGCTTATCGGGCGCAAAAAACCTGCCTTTTGGCCGTTTTTCACTCAAATGGTTGCAAGTCTCGTTAATAGGTTCGTTTTTTTAAAAAATCGGCTAGATATTTATTGTAGAATGTATTCTTTTTGTACAGTGAATCCTCGTTATAGCGAACAAATTATGCCAGTCCCTTGTCCCTTCGTTGTATCGAGGTCCCACTGTATTTTGTTTTCTGTAAAAGGAATGGTTTGGAAAGGGAGGAGCACCGTTTGTTGGCATCATTGTCAGTCCCTACAATTACAGTAACCCATCCAGCCAATCACAGATCAGATGCTTGACAGTTAGCGACGAATGGGAATCTGCTGGCCAGTACAGATTACCTTACCAGTTTGATTACGAAGTTTATGAAGTCGCGGCTGATGAGGATGAGACGGTAGAGCAAGTGAAAGGGATAGCTGACGACTACCGAACATATCCATTGTAAGAAATTATATGAAATCTCTGAAAGTAAGAGGGGAGGGTTGGAGAAAGAGGTTCTCTTTGCCTTGTTTCACTAAGAGATAGACTGTTTAAAGTAGCGTATTTTTCGAAGATCTTCGAGATCGTTTCCTATTGTAAAGGGCGGCCATCTTGGTTTCATATGTAACGAAGGCGCAGATGTCGAGGTGTTATATTGGTGAGTGAAAGGAGGCTTTTTTTTTCTCGCTTTCACCCAACCCATCCCCCGCCCCTTAGATAGATTTGATACTCTTGAAACCAAGATGCTGGCCCATTACGATAGGCTCTTGATCTCGATGATCTTACAAAAAAATTGAGGACTGTAAAACAGTCTACCTAACTGGAATTGTGGTCGTTTCGCCTGAAGCCCGAACATCAATTCGCCCGACGGCGTTTCGCCCGGACTTAAGTCGATTTGCCGAGTGACAGATAACAATCTGTAACGCGGTGAACATACTTATTTCAGACGATATTTTAGTTAACCTTGGATTCCACATATGCGGTCACTGTCTTTCCACGCTTATTCCCTTTTTTCGAGGTTAAAGAACGACAAATACGCATAGGACGAATGGACTTAAGTCCGGGCGATCTGCCATCAGGTGAATCAACTTTCGGGCGAAATAGCGTAGTGCCACCTGACATAAGGCTTGTTATGGACTACAAAAACACGGGCCAATTCTAGGCTGCTTGTGAGATCTTGTGAGAGTGAGTCAATGTTGTGTCAAATTGGTGTTAATTATAGTACCACAGTACCAACCTTCTGAAGGTCAATCAAAATTTGTCAAACATTTTACGTTCTCCTTATTTATTTTTTCCCTACAGTCGTGTTCAGCTGAACAGAAGATTTGGTTCCTCTTCGGACTTCAACCTCTTGGACAAACTTTTGGAGTCTCTGCGGGCTCGAGTTACTAGCAATTCTAGCGGTAACAGAGAAGCGTTCGTAAATAGAATAAAGGAAGGAATCGCTGAAAACATCAAACCTCAGCCAGCCATTCAGCAATGTGAAACTATTGTGGAGAGTTTTCAGCAGGACTAAATTGCAGCATCGTTTATCCTATCTGATTAACGAATTTTTTTTTGAGAATCTCAGATATAAGATTCCAAATGATCAGACACAAGAAACTAGTTTTCGTTCTAAACCAGAAGCATGTAAAACTTAATTATGTTATAATTGTTGTCGTTCTTGTGTCTTCTCTTTCCTCGTGTGTTTAAATGAACGAGCTTTAGTTTGGCACTTTTAAGGTTAAGAATTTTTATAGTGCTGTGATTCGCAAAACAATTATTACTTTAAAATGGCATTTCTGTACAAAGAAATCATTATACCCTGAGGTGCCTACGGTCGAGAAATTCTCAATTGTTCAGAGTTAGTGCAAAAGTATTTATTTGGATGTACATAATTATACTATAGAAGATTATTTATCGAAGATATCTCTAAAAGTGAATAAAATTTATGGATGAGGGTAAAACACGAGTACGTTTTTCTCTGGCGTCGCCACAGGAACAACCCAGCTAAGAAGGAAGGATTCAGTACAAGAAGCAGCGCACAAAGTTTACAAATTCCATTTTTTTTGTAGCGAAATACCTGTGAGCCTTTTAACAAAAAGTGGCGCCGATAATTATCGTACACAACAATTCTAAGACGGAATCCATCAGGAAAATTAGTAACCCCAGTCTAATATCTATAGAACAAGCCCCTAATTTCAATTTTCAGTGGACAAAAACCTTGTACCAGATTAATTTAAACAAGGGCTATAGATGTAATTAGTTATCTGTAATAACACCAAGGAAAATTTTTCATGAGAGCCCGAGAAAATAAAGTCAAATGTCACAAACTGACATCTTACGTACCAATTAAATTTTCAGAATTTGACATGTGTTCTCACAATTCTTGTCTTTGTCTAGTCTTTGGTGTTATTGCAGATAATTTGTTTTATTTATAGCCCTTGAAAATTGCAAAAAAATAAAAGCGATATTGTTGAAATTATTCTGGTACAAGGTTTTTGTCCACTGAAAATTGAAATTACTCAATTTCCTGATGGATTCCGTCTTAAAATTTTTGTGTACGATATGTTTTCCCACTTTGAACGGGATAGCCTGGGAACCAGAGTACGTGTGTTCTATTTTGGTGTCAGCGGTATATAAATGAGAAGATAGGAACACGAGATCAGAAGGTACAAAATCGCAAAAAATGCCGGTCGGAAATTGCTCCCAGTCGGGACAGAAATGGCCAGAAAATGTTGGAATTTTAGCGGTGGAAGTGTATTTTCCTTACACTTGCGTAAATCAGGAGAAATTGGAAGAGTTTGATGGAGTAAGTAAAGGAAAATATACGATTGGATTAGGTCAGCGTAACATGGGATTCTGTGGCGATCGTGAGGATATCAATTCTTTGTCTCTTACCGTTGTGCACAAGCTGATGGAAAGAAACTCGATCAGTCCCAACGATATCGGCAGGCTTGAAGTTGGGACGGAGACCTTGATCGACAAGTCGAAGTCCGTGAAAAGTGTTCTGATGCAACTTTTTGAAAAAAGTGGAAATTCGAGCATCGAAGGGGTTGACACGACCAATGCATGTTATGGAGGTACACAGGCCCTTTTCAACGCCGTATCTTGGATTGAAAGCAGTGCCTGGGATGGTGAGTTTCATACTTAGTTTGCGATGTGTTAATAAAGGAGTTTTTGACCGGCGATCATGGGCACGAACATGTGAAAAAAATCACCTGTCCTACAGCAGTTGATCATGTGCTTCAAACTTGGGCCTTTTTTCGCGTGGCTCAAGTCTGCCGCATATTCTCAGATTTAATCCCTTCTGCATGTTGAAGCCATTTCTCAGGAGGGGGATGAGGATTAGGCGTCTTCAACTAAAGTAAACCTGGAGTCTGCAAAGCTTTCATCGAAAATGGGGCAACGTTCTCCTTGACTGTCGAATTTTAGATCCATAATTTGACTTAGTGGCCCGTACTGTACAGATTCAAAGCCCAGGTTTTGATTAGTAACCCCTATATCAGATGATTTTAACATAGTTTGGTCTTTCACTCCTTTCCAAAATATGTGCCAGTACGGTGCCCTTAAAATTGGCTGCAGTTAGAGCTCTCTACATTTACTTTTGTAGGAAAGGTCTATTAAAATTATTTTGAATGAAGAAAATAACAATGGAAGAACTAAATTTGACACTGACCAGATTGATTGACCAGTGGCTGATAAGACAAAGTTTATTTGCAGGTCGTTTGGCAATTGTTGTTGCCGCTGATATTGCAGTTTATGCTGCTGGAAGTGCCCGTAGCACTGGTGGGGCTGGAGCAGTGGCAATGCTGGTGGGGCCAGATGCACCCCTTGTTATGGAACGAGGTAAGGATGTCTTCTCACAAATAACTAACTTGGAAGTGTTGTAGTTCAATTTTGCCTTTGGTTGAATCTCAACTAATGGCTAAGTTTTAATTGTTTTTTTTTTGCTTATAATTTTCTTGTTCCCAGAGCTGCTAACCTTTTCCCCAGCACCACGGATCGAGAGCTTTGCTGGCTAGCGCCAAACAGTGAGTCTGTGTTTTTTTTTTTTCGTAAACTCAGAAATTTGAAATGATAACTGTCACAAACAGTTAAAAACATGGCAGCTACCTGTATTACGCTTGAGCATTATCCTGGAACCAGCCAGAGCTCTCAATCCTTGGCCCTGGCGAGAATGATTGCAGCTGGGTGAGAATGAGTTCAAAAGAGAACCAGTTCATGACGTATTCTTATCCCTCATTTCATGGTGAGACTCCAAATATTATTTGGGAATTCACTTTTCTTTTTTTCAAGATAGAACTAATCTTCACTGATGCTTTGTTTTGTCATGTAGGAATGAGATCAATACATATGGAACATGCCTACGATTTCTACAAACCAAACATGTCCTCTGAGTACCCAGTGGTTGATGGAAAGCTCTCTGTACGCTGCTACTTTCATGCATTAGATCAATGTTACAAGAAGTACACCGACAAAGGGAGGACACTTTACCAAAAGACACAGTTCACTCTTGACGACATAGATTATGCCATATTTCACACTCCTTTCTGTAGGATAGTGCAGAAATCATTAGCTCGGTTAATGTTTCATGATTTTCTATGCGGTACAGAAAGCAGTAATTCTGAATCAGAAGGAGATAGATATGCAGGTCTATTACAATTCAGGTATGTGTGTGTTTACTTATTAATACTTAATGAAATGGCAACTGTTTTATATTAGCCAGGAGAGAATATATCAAAAATTTGTTTTGTGGTGTCAAGTAAAAATAAGAGCCAATTTTGTGATCTGTGTTTAGTGGTCTTGAGCAAAGCCATAGTTTTTTTGTTAGGTAGCATTTAGGGTCTTTCAAAACATAGGGATAACATTTACATGACATATTATTAACCTTATTTCCTCAAATAACTGTCTACATATGTATGCTCTAATAAACACGCTCTCCCAAATAAGTGCCTAGGCATAAGTATTAACCATGCCCCCCCCCCCCCCTTGAACAAACATCACCCTCCCCTCCCCTCCCCTCCCCCATTTCATTCTTTAATAGTAGGGATACAAGTAAAACCTGCTTCTTTTGCCACTTTATTGATAACTGTCTGTAAACTGTATAAATGGGACCAAGTTACACTTGATTACCAACAGGAGAACTTAATAAGGGTCCCCCTTGATTAAGCACCCTCTTTCCAATAAGCACACATCCATTTAGCCAAAATTTTAGATATGGGCCTGGGTTCTTATTCAAGAAAACACAGTATTTTCACTTCTCGTTATAATTAACCCCCTTCCTACTGCCACCATTTTACTACGCCAACAACAGTTTCTCTGCAAAATAACATCTGAGAAACTAGCGCAGAAATTCCTCATTGACTATGTTTCAGTACTCTGATCTGGGTAGTGCTTCTGATTGGTTGAGGTGACCGACATAGCCTGTAAATGCAGACATATTCCTGGTTGTCGCTTCTCATCACCCAGAATGGTAATTTACTTTTCGGGTGCAGAGAAGTAACAGCTGCAAATGTACATTTGCATTCACAAGCCAACCCAAATGTGACTCTCCAAAAATTTGAGCTTACAGCACTTACTTTTTCACCTCCCTCTTTACTCTATTTGAGTAACTGTTGCCGTTATGATCAATTTAGTAATTCTCTTGATGATATTCTGTCAACTTAGGAATGTCAAACTTGAAGAAACATTTCAAGATGAGGCTAAAGCCAAAGAAATAGAAAAGGCATCAATGAAATGTAGTCAAACCATGTATGATAAAAAGACGGCACCATCACTGTTCCTTTCCCGTGAAGTTGGCAACATGTACACTCCATCACTGTATGGCTGTCTTGCCTCACTGCTGTTCAGGTACGACTGATAGTAAACTCTCTCAGCAGACACTTCTGTAAAACGGATACTTTCTTAAAAGGACACCCAGGGCACTTACCAAAAGTCGGAACTGGCCACCTGGACTCAAATCAGAGGTCATTTTGAAAACAAAGTACTTTTCTTTCCTCAAATTTTTCATTTAAACCAGTCACTGCTTTGCACACCATAGACTGATCACTGGATATCCCTGATAAACAATTCAATTCTTTTTATGGCCAATTCTCACAAATGGTATGTGTCCCCAGGGATGGTTCCCACATTTCATTAGACTTTTTGTTTTACTCTTTCCAAGGTGAAAACCTTTCTCTGAAGACACACCTAGAGCGGTGTGTCTGCCTTAGACAGTTTACTATGCACTCTTTTTTACATAATCAGTGAGATCTTTATAAGCTGCAAACCCATGGGACCTTCACTGGGTCTGTTTAATAGTCAGAGGTGTCTGCTACATACAGGCTCATTTACAGAACAGGGGCCCGTTTCTCGAAAGTCCCGGTAACTTTATGGGCCCGAAATCAAATATTCAAATCAAAATATAAAGAATAAGAGCGTGGGTCCTAATTAGCAAACTACTCCATTTTGTTTCATTAACTGACAGTTTTATCGTGTCAGATGCAAAACTGTTGAAACCTCGATCTTTAATGTAAACGGAGACAGCTTACCGGGCCTGTTAATTAACGGGACTTTCGAGAAATGGGCCCCAGGCCCCAGTTGTTCAAACGTTGGATAGTGTTATCCACCAGGCCCCAGTTGCTCAAAAGCTGGATAGCGCTATCCACCGGATAAATCACTATCCATTGGATAAGTATTACGAAAATTAATTGCGTTATCCACTGGATAGTGATTTATCCGGTGGATAGCGCTATCCACCTTTTGAACAACTGGTGCCGGGTGGAAAAAATGTTGAGCCTCAATGATGTTTGTTTCCAGTTGTCATAAGTTGTCTGCTTTATTGAAAGCCTGTTTAAGACTGGTTTCGCTTAATCTTTATTAGAACATTGAGGCTGAAATTGACCAAGATTTCAACACAAAATGTTGGTGCGAATGTACCAAGAGGGTGGGCGTTGGGATTTATCGCTGTGGGGAAAGGAGGGTAGAAAAATAAACTTGTCGCCTACTCCCAAACTGTCCCCTGCCCCTTAAGTAGATTAGATGTGCATCTTCAAGCTAGACTCGGTCAAGGTTGCCGCCTGTAGCGCTCGTTCTCGACGGTGTACGATCGACAATTAATCAGATCTCTATGATCATACTGTTCACTGTCTTTGAACAGTCTTCAGTGGACACCACAGTTGAATTCGAATTCCCACTGAAACAGCCGGTTTTTAAAAGTTTTTACAAAGGGAAAGCGCTCTAGGTTTCAAGTCATTTTTTGGACTCGTCGGCCGTGCGTTTATGTACACAGTGTTTAAGGCTTCGTTTCATCGTATTTGTTTAAACCCATGAGTTAATTTTTTTTGTCAAGAGATTGATTTTTATAAGACAGTGGCTTTTTTGATTCTCGTTGTATTCTATTTACAGTGAACCACTTGAAGATTTAGCGGGTAAACGTGTACTATTCTTCTCGTACGGTTCTGGTCTTGCCTCCGCTATGTTTTCATTTACAATTTCCAACAACATTAGTTCTGGCTCTCCTCTCAACTCATTGGTGACGTCACTCAAGGACATCCCGGAACGCTTAGCGTCCCGGTTACAAGTTAAACCAGAAGAATTCGTGAAGACTCTCACCGCACGCGAAATCACTCATAACAAGAATAATTACTCGCCAAGTTGTTCTGAGAACGAGCTCTTCCCTGGCACCTATTATCTGACGAATGTTGACGACAAGTTTCGTAGGACTTACCAGAGAACTGTGGACGAATCCTCCAAGGAGGGTTGCATGGTTGTTTAAATTGAACAGACCACAAATTTGGAGAATGGATAGTCAATGCGCTTGGCTGGTTTTCTTAGCCATGGATTCTTTTAATG
Organism: Porites cylindrica; assembly: GCA_964035525.1. NCBI lineage: Eukaryota > Metazoa > Cnidaria > Anthozoa > Scleractinia > Poritidae > Porites > Porites cylindrica. Next base: position 22,593,597 of record OZ037788.1, read on the forward strand.
TCTTCGTTGGCAAGTTCTTACATCCATATACTCAATTGTATCTTATTTCTACTTTATGAGCCTTTGGAAAATCGAATTGTAATATATTTTAGCACGTTTGAAATTTCACTTCCACTCGAGCACAGTTGTGCCAGTCCGAGCAATGGGAGGTGTTGCAAAACATACCTTCTTGATTTCAAAGTTTACTTTATTTTTGCGGGGTGGACAATCTTGTACCAACTATTTTGTTAATTAAACTTGCTCGATTGTAATACCGCCATAAAGCTAAGATGTCATTCGTTTTCTCTTATGTATTGACTGACCGGTATCCCAGGAGAAAAATTTTATCAGAACCCCCTTTTTATCATTTAAAGCAATCTAGTACCCAAAACCCCTTACCTTCCTTGTCACGGCAAGTCGTAAATAGGGAATACAAATGAAAAACTGCTGGAAAATGCTAAAATAGGCATTCAAAGATTTTTCAGAATTTCCCGGTCTCGTGTGTTTCGACGGGAAGGTGATTTACCATGTCAATTACCTGGTAATTAGGTTCCTGTGTTCAAATTTGGCTTCTTTTGATCTCTTCTGCGTGGGAAATTAAGGGAGATTTGCCCCTGCTAATTACTTGGTAATGAAGAGTATCTTTTTTAACACGCGATGCCCTTCCAGAACAGTTTTCTGATGTACGAACAAATTGAAGGTGATGTTTGGCATGTTAGTGTTTGTGAACAGAGCGTCACTTCATACTCGAAAAACTCATTTCTTGCATAGCACAATGCTATTTTACTTATATGTCTGGTAAATACGGTAAATTCAATTAACTAAATTACGCATGTAAAGAAGTTAACGTTTTAAGGCTAACTAGTTTAAGAAAGGTAATACATTACTTCGGATCTATCGACTATTTCGTTCAATTTAATCGAGTTCCTGAAAAAAAACACTGTTCATTTTTCTCTGCTCTTTGCTATCACGTTGGAGTTTCTTTTGATTGTGGGCGTCGCTGAGGTCACATTCTCTGAGGACCTGGATGGGTATGAGAAAGTTCAGAGAACACAGCAGCTAGTCCGGAAAACTTGGTTCCAAGATGAAATTTGTTGGAATGACCAAGACGAAATCGATGAGCCTGAGGATCTTGAGTACCTTGTAGCAGTCTCTTCATGTAAACCTGATATGCTGCATCGACCAGAGCTGTACAAACAGTGTGACTGGGTTGACTATCAAGCAAACTATGAAGCGATTGCCATAACGGAATTGAGTGATGGAGAACAAGCAGCCAATTGTTGCCGCCAAGCGTTAGCCGTGAAGGCTGGCTCTAGCCCTGGGATAACGTCGGCATCCAGTGGCCGAAGCTTGATCACTATTAGTGATCTAGAAGTGAATTTAGCGGAACAAAGCCCTCTTCCCTGCAAAATATTGAAGTGTTTTCTTCGGAATTCAAGGGTTGCGAGTCGTCGAGATCCAATTTGCGAAGAGCTTGAGAGGGTTACAGGCCTTGAGAAAGTGAACAGGGTAAGACTCAGCCTGTGGCACCTCTGGAAAGAACTCAAATTATTCTCCCGCGTTCTACTATCCGAACGCTTGAAAGGCGTATTTTCGTTCTAGAATATCGTAAAACACATTTTCCTGGCCTATATTGCCCAAAAAAGAAAAGATGGAAAAATGGCCAATTTTTGACCAAAACCATGGACTAACCCCTTCAGAAAAATCTCAATTTTTCGACTTTTTCAACTACTTGTTTTGATAGCTTAGACAAACGTTTTTTCCTTCTAGAATATAGGATAACACATTTTCCTGACCTATATTGCCTAAAACAAAAAGATGCAAAAATGGCCAATTTTTGACCAAAACAATCGACTAACCCCTTCAAAAAAAATCTCAATTTTGTGGCTTTTTCAACTTCTTGTTTTTATAGCTTAGACAAACGTTTTTTCCTTCTGGAATATCGAAAAACACATTTTCCTGGCCTATAATCGCTAAAATAAAAAGATTGGAAAATGGCCAATTTTTTACCAAAACGATGGAGTACAGTAAATAGCCCCTTTGAAAATATCTCAATTTTTCGACTTTTTCAACCTTTTGTTTTTATAGCTAAGCGACATTTTTTCTTCTCGAATATCGAAAAACACATTTTCTTGACCTATATTGCCTAAAATAAAAACATGGAAAAATGGCCAATTTTTGACCAAAATCAAAAACACACTCCTTTCAACAAATCTCCATTTTTCGACTTTTTCAACGTCTTGTTTTTGTAGCTTAGAGAAACATTTTTTACTTCTAGAATATCGGAAAACTCAACTTCTTGGCCTATATTGCCTAAAAAAAAAGAAAAATGGCCATTTTTGGACCAAAACCATGGTTTAAAAAAATGTCAATTTTTCGACTTTCTGAACTTCTTCTTTGTATACCCTACAAAGGCGTTTTTCCGTTTTAGAGTATGGTAAAAGGTATTTTCCTGGCCTACGTTGCCTAAAAAAACGATTTAGAAAAATGGCTATTTTTTGGCTATTTTTTGACCAAAACCATGGGTTAACCCCTTTGAAAAAAAGCTCCATTTTTCGCTTTTTTGAACTTCTTGTTTTTATAGCCTAGAAAGGCGTTTTTTCCTTCTAGAATATCCTAGAAGACATTTTCCTTCCCTATATATTGCAAAAAAAAAAGTTCGAAAAATGGCCATTTTTGGACCAAAGCCATGGGTTAACCCCTTTGGAAAAATGTCAAATTTTCGACTTTTTCAACTTCTTGTTTTTATAGCCTAGAAAGGCGTTTTTTCGTTCTAGAATATCGTAAAACACATTTTCCTGGCCTATATTGCCTTTAAAAAAAAGTTGGAAAAATGGCCATTTTTGGACCAAAACCATGGGTTAACCCCTTTGGAAAAATGTCAATTTTTCGACTTTTTGAACTTCTTGTTTTTATAGCCTAGAAAGGCTTTTTTTCGTTCTACAATATCGTAAAAGACATTTTCCTAGCTTACATTGCCTTTAAAAAAAAGTTGGAAAAATGGCCATTTTTGGACCAAAACCATGGGTTAACCCCTTTGAAAAAATATCAATTATTCGACTCTTTCAATTTCTTGTTTTTGTAGCCTAGAAAGGCGATTTTTCGTTCTAGAATATCGTAAAAGACATTTTCCTGGCCTACCTTGCTTTTAAAAAAAAGTTGCAAAAATGGCCATTTTTGGACCAAAACCATGGGTTAACCTATTTGGAAAAATGTTAATTTTTCGACTTTTTGAACTTCTTGTTTTTATAGCCTAGAAAGGCGTTTTTTCGTTCTAGAATATCGTAAAAGACATTTTCCTGGCCTATATTGCCTTTAAAAAAAAGTTGGAAAAATGGCCATTTTTGGACCAAAACTATGGGTTAACCCCTTTGGAAAAATGAAAATTTTTCGACTTTTTGAACTTCTTGTTTTATAGCCTAGAAAGGCGTTTTTTCGTTCTAGAATATCGTAAAAGACATTTTCCTGGCCTATATTGCCTTTAACAAACAGGTTGGAAAAATGGCCATTTTTCGACCAAAACGATGGGTTAACCCCTTTGGAAAAATGTCAATTTTTCGACTTTTGAACTTCTTGTTTTTATAGCCTAGAATGGCGTTTTTTCGTTCTAGAATATCGTAAAAGACATTTTCCTGGCCTATATTGCCTTTAAAAAAAAGTTGGGAAAAATGGCCATTTTTGGACCAAAACCATGGGTTAACCCCTTTCGAAAAATGTCAATTTTTCGACTTTTTGAACTTCTCGTTTTTATAGCCTAGAAAGGCGTTTTTTTGTTCTAGAATATCGTAAAAGACATTTTCCTTGCCTATATTGCCTTTAAAAAAAGGTTGGAAAAATGGCCATTTTTCGACCAAAACTATGGGTTAACCCCTTTGAAAAAATGAAAATTTTTCGACTTTTTGAACGTCTTGTTTTTATAGCCTAGAAAGGCGTATTTTTTTTCTAGAATATCGTAAAAAACATTTTCCTGGCCTATATTGCCTTTTAAAAAAAGTTGGAAAAACGGCCATTTTTGAACCAAAACCATGGGTTAACCCCTTTGGAAAAATGTGAATTTTTCGACTTTTTGAACTTCTTGTTTTTATAGCCTAGAAAGGCGTTTTTTCGTTCTAGAATATCGTAAAAGACATTTTCCTTGCCTATATTGCCTTTTAAAAAAAATGGAAAAATGGCCATTTTTGGACCAAAACCATGGGATAACCCTTTTGGAAAAATGTTAATTTTTCGTCTTTTTGAACTTCTTGTTTTTATAGCCTAGTAAGGCGTTTTTTCGTTCTAGAATATCGTAAAAGACATTTTCGTGCCTTACATTGCCTTTAAAAAAAAGTTGGAAAAATGACCATTTTTGGACCAAAACCATGGGTTAACCTTTTTGGAAAAATGTCAATTTTTTGACTTTTTGAACTTCTTGTTTTTATAGCCTAGAAAGGCGTTTTTTCGTTCTACAATAGCGTAAAAGACATTTTTCTGGCCTATATTGCCTTTAAAAAAAAGTCCGAAAAATGGCCATTTTAGGACCAAAACCATGGGTTAACCCCTTTGGAAAAATGTGAATTTTTCGACTTTTTCAACTTCTTGTTTTCATAGCCTAGAAAGGCGTTTTTTCGTTCTAGAATATCGTAAAAGACATTTTCCTGGCCTATATTGCCTTTAAAAAAAAGTTGGAAAAATGGCCATTTTTGGACCAAAACAATGGGTTTACCCCTTTGGAAAAATGTCAATTTTTCGACTTTTTGAACTTCTTGTTTTTATAGCCTAGAAAGGCGTTTTTTCGTTCTAGAATATCGTAAAAGACATTTTCCCGGCCTATATTGCCTTTAAAAAAAAGTTGGAAAAATGGCCATTTTTGGACCAAAACCATGGGTTAACCCCTTTGGAAAAATGTGAATTTTTCGACTTTTTCAACTTCTTGTTTTTATAGCCTAGAAAGGCGTTTTTTCGTTCTAGAATATCGTAAAAGACATTTTCCCGGCCTATATTGCCTTTAAAAAAAAGTTGGAAAAATGGCCATTTTTGGACCAAAACCATGGGTTAACCCCTTTGGAAAAATGTCAGTTTTTTGACTTTTTGAACTTCTTGTTTTTATAGCCTAGAAAGGCGTTTTTTCGTTCTACAATAGCGTAAAAGACATTTTCCTGGCCTATATTGCCTGTAAAAAAAAGTTGGAAAAATGGCCATTTTTGGACCAAAACCATGGGTTTACCACTTTGGAAAAATGTCAATTTTTCGACAATTTGAACTTCTTGTTTTTATAGCCTAGAAAGGCGTTTTTTTCGTTCTACAATATCGTAAAAGACATTTTCCTGGCCTATATTGCCTTTAAAAAAAAGTTGGGAAAAATGGCCATTTTTGGACCAAAACCATGGGTTAACCCCTTTGGAAAAATGTCAATTTTTCGACTTTTTGAACTTCTCGTTTTTGTAGCCTAGAAAGGCGTTTTTTTGTTCTAGAATATCGTAAAAGACATTTTCCTTGCCTATATTGCCTTTAAAAAAAGGTTGGAAAAATGGCCATTTTTCGACCAAAACTATGGGTTAACCCCTTTGAAAAAATGAAAATTTTTCGACTTTTTGAACGTCTTGTTTTTATAGCCTAGAAAGGCGTATTTTTTTTCTAGAATATCGTAAAAAAACATTTTCCTGGCCTATATTGCCTTTTAAAAAAAGTTGGAAAAACGGCCATTTTTGAACCAAAACCATGGGTTAACCCCTTTGGAAAAATGTGAATTTTTCGACTTTTGAACTTCTTGTTTTTATAGCCTAGAAAGGCGTTTTTTCGTTCTTGAATATCGTAAAAGACATTTTCCTTGCCTATATTGCCTTTTAAAAAAAATGGAAAAATGGCCATTTTTGGACCAAAAACATGGGATAACTCCTTTGGAAAAATGTTAATTTTTCGTCTTTTTGAACTTCTTGTTTTTATAGCCTAGTAAGGCGTTTTTTCGTTCTAGAATATCGTAAAAGACATTTCGTGCCTTACATTGCCTTTAAAAAAAAGTTGGAAAAATGACCATTTTTGGACCAAAACCATGGGTTAACCTTTTTGGAAAAATGTCAATTTTTTGACTTTTTGAACTTCTTGTTTTTATAGCCTAGAAAGGCGTTTTTTCGTTCTACAATAGCGTAAAAGACATTTTTCTGGCCTATATTGCCTTTAAAAAAAAGTCCGAAAAATGGCCATTTTAGGACCAAAACCATGGGTTAACCCCTTCGGAAAAATGTGAATTTTTCGACGTTTTCAATTTCTTGTTTTCATAGCCTAGAAAGGCGTTTTTTCGTTCTAGAATATCGTAAAAGACATTTTCCTGGCCTATATTGCCTTTAAAAAAAAGTTGGAAAAATGGCCATTTTTGGACCAAAACAATGGGTTTACCCCTTTGGAAAAATGTCAATTTTTCGACTTTTTGAACTTCTTGTTTTTATAGCCTAGAAAGGCGTTTTTTCGTTCTAGAATATCGTAAAAGACATTTTCCCGGCCTATATTGCCTTTAAAAAAAAGTTGGAAAAATGGCCATTTTTGGACCAAAACCATGGGTTAACCCCTTTGGAAAAATGTGAATTTTTCGACTTTTTCAACTTCTTGTTTTTATAGCCTAGAAAGGCGTTTTTTCGTTCTAGAATATCGTAAAAGACATTTTCCCGGCCTATATTGCCTTTAAAAAAAAGTTGGAAAAATGGCCATTTTTGGACCAAAACCATGGGTTAACCCCTTTGGAAAAATGCTAATTTTTCGACTTTTTGAACTTCTTGTTTTTATAGCCTAGAAAGGCGTTTTTTTCGTTCTATAATATCGTAAAAGACATTTTCCCGGCCTATATTGCCTTTAAAAAAAAGTTGGAAAAATGGCCATTTTTGGACCAAAACCATGGGTTAACCCCTTTCGAAAAATGTGATTTTTTCAACTTTTTGAACTTCTTGTTTTTATAGCCTAGTAAGGCGTTTTTTCGTTCTAGAATATCGTAAAAGACATTTTCCCGGCCTCTATTGCCTTTGGAAAAATGTCAATTTTTCGACTTTTTGAACTTCTTGTTTTTATAGCCTAGAAAGGCGTTTTTTCGTTCTACAATAGGGTAAAAGACATTTTCCTGGCCTATATTGCCTTTAAAAAAAAGTTGGAAAAATGGCCATTTTTAGACCAAAACCATGGGTTAACCCCTTTGGAAAATTGTTAATGTTTCGACTTTTTAAAACTTCTTGTTTTTATAGCCTAGAAAGGCGTTTTTTCGTTCTAGAATATCGTAAAAGACATTTTCCTGGCTTACATTGCCTTTAAAAAAAAGTTGGAAAAATGGCCATTTTTGGACCAAAACCATGGGTTAACCCCTTTGGAAAAATGCTAATTTTTCGACTTTTTGAACTTCTTGTTTTTATAGCCTAGAAAGGCGTTTTTTCGTTCTATAATATCGTAAAAGACATTTTCCCGGCCTATATTGCCTTTAAAAAAAAGTTGGAAAAATGGCCATTTTTGGACCAAAACCATGGGTTAACCCCTTTCGAAAAATGTGATTTTTTCAACTTTTTGAACTTCTTGTTTTTATAGCCTAGTAAGGCGTTTTTTCGTTCTAGAATATCGTAAAAGACATTTTCCCGGCCTATATTGCCTTTGGAAAAATGTCAATTTTTCGACTTTTTGAACTTCTTGTTTTTATAGCCTAGAAAGGCGTTTTTTCGTTCTACAATAGGGTAAAAGACATTTTCCTGGCCTATATTGCCTTTAAAAAAAAGTTGGAAAAATGGCCATTTTTAGACCAAAACCATGGGTTAACCCCTTTGGAAAATTGTTAATTTTTCGACTTTTTAAACTTCTTGTTTTTATAGCCTAGAAAGGCGTTTTTTCGTTCTAGAATATCGTAAAAGACATTTTCCTGGCTTACATTGCCTTTAAAAAAAAGTTGGAAAAATGGCCATTTTTGGACCAAAACCATGGGTTAACCCCTTTGGAAAAATGCTAATTTTTAGACTTTTTGAACTTCTTGTTTTTATAGCCTAGAAAGGCGTTTTTTCGTTCTATAATATCGTAAAAGACATTTTCCCGGCCTATATTGTCTTTAAAAAAAAGTTGGAAAAATAGCCATTTTTGGACCAAAACCATGGGTTAACCACTTTCGAAAAATGTGATTTTTTCAACTTTTTGAACTTCTTGTTTTTATAGCCTAGTAAGGCGTTTTTTCGTTCTAGAATATCGTAAAAGACATTTTCCTGGCTTACATTGCCTTTAAAAAAAAGTTGGAAAAATGGCCATTTTTGGACCAAAACCATGGGTTACCCCTTTGGAAAAATGTCAATTTTTTGACTTTTTGAACTTCTTGTTTTTATAGCCTAGAAAGGCGTTTTTTTTGTTCTACAATAGCGTAAAAGACATTTTCCTGGCCTATATTGCCTGTAAAAAAAAGTTGGAAAAATGGCCATTTTTGGACCAAAACCATGGGTTAACCCCTTTGGAAAAATGCTAATTTTTCGACGTTTTGAACTTCTTGTTTTTATAGCCTAGAAAGGCGTTTTTTCGTTCTATAATATCGTAAAAGACATTTTCCTGGCTTACATTGCCTTTAAAAAAAAGTTGGAAAAATGGCCATTTTTGGATCAAAACCATGGGTTAACCCCTTTGGAAAAATGCTAATTTTTCGACTTTTTGAACTTCTTGTTTTTATAGCCTAGAAAGGCGTTTTTTCGTTCTATAATATCGTAAAAGACATTTTCCCGGCCTATATTGCCTTTAAAAAAAAGTTGGAAAAATGGCCATTTTTGGACCAAATTCATGGGTTAACCCCTTTCGAAAAATGTGATTTTTTCAACTTTTGAACTTCTTGTTTTTATAGCCTAGTAAAGCGTTTTTTCGTTCTAGAATATCGTAAAAGACATTTTCCCGGCCTATATTGCCTTTGGAAAAATGTCAATTTTTCGACTTTTGAACTTCTTGTTTTTATAGCCTAGAAAGGCGTTTTTTCGTTCTACAATAGGGTAAAAGACATTTTCCTGGCCTATATTGCTTTTAAAAAAAAGTTGGAAAAATGGCCATTTTTAGACCAAAACCATGGGTTAACCCTTTGGAAAATTGTTAATTTTTCGACTTTTTAAAACTTCTTGTTTTTATAGCCTAGAAAGGCGTTTTTTCGTTCTAGAATATCGTAAAAGACATTTTCCTGGCTTACATTGCCTTTAAAAAAAAGTTGGAAAAATGGCCATTTTTGGACCAAAACCATGGGTTAACCCCTTTGGAAAAATGCTAATTTTTCGACTTTTTGAACTTCTTGTTTTTATAGCCTAGAAAGGCGTTTTTTTCGTTCTATAATATCGTAAAAGACATTTTCCCGGCCTATATTGCCTTTAAAAAAAAGTTGGAAAAATGGCCATTTTTGGACCAAAACCATGGGTTAACCCCTTTCGAAAAATGTGATTTTTTCAACTTTTTGAACTACTTGTTTTTATAGCCTAGTAAGGCGTTTTTTCGTTCTAGAATATCGTAAAAGACATTTTCCCGGCCTATATTGCCTTTGGAAAAATGTCAATTTTTCGACTTTTTGAACTTCTTGTTTTTATAGCCTAGAAAGGCGTTTTTTTCGTTCTACAATAGGGTAAAAGACATTTTCCTGGCCTATATTGCCTTTAAAAAAAAGTTGGAAAAATGGCCATTTTTAGACCAAAACCATGGGTTAACCCCTTTGGAAAATTGTTAATTTTTCGACTTTTGAAAACTTCTTGTTTTTATAGCCTAGAAAGGCGTTTTTTCGTTCTAGAATATCGTAAAAGACATTTTCCTGGCTTACATTGCCTTTAAAAAAAAGTTGGAAAAATGGCCATTTTTGGACCAAAACCATGGGTTAACCCCTTTGGAAAAATGCTAATTTTTCGACTTTTTGAACTTCTTGTTTTAATAGCCTAGAAAGGCGTTTTTTCGTTCTATAATATCGTAAAAGACATTTTCCCGGCCTATATTGCCTTTAAAAAAAAGTTGGAAAAATGGCCATTTTTGGACCAAAACCATGGGTTAACCCCTTTCGAAAAATGTGATTTTTTCAACTTTTTGAACTTCTTGTTTTTATAGCCTAGTAAGGCGTTTTTTCGTTCTAGAATATCGTAAAAGACATTTTCCCGGCCTATATTGCCTTTGGAAAAATGTCAATTTTTCGACTTTTTGAACTTCTTGTTTTTATAGCCTAGAAAGGCGTTTTTTCGTTCTACAATAGGGTAAAAGACATTTTCCTGGCCTATATTGCCTTTAAAAAAAAGTTGGAAAAATGGCCATTTTTAGACCAAAACCATGGGTTAACCCCTTTGGAAAATTGTTAATTTTTCGACTTTTTAAAACTTCTTGTTTTTATAGCCTAGAAAGGCGTTTTTTCGTTCTAGAATATCGTAAAAGACATTTTCCTGGCTTACATTGCCTTTAAAAAAAAGTTGGAAAAATGGCCATTTTTGGACCAAAACCATGGGTTAACCCCTTTGGAAAAATGCTAATTTTTCGACTTTTTGAACTTCTTGTTTTTATAGCCTAGAAAGGCGTTTTTTCGTTCTATAATATCGTAAAAGACATTTTCCCGGCCTATATTGCCTTTAAAAAAAAGTTGGAAAAATGGCCATTTTTGGACCAAAACCATGGGTTAACCCCTTTCGAAAAATGTGATTTTTTCAACTTTTTGAACTTCTTGTTTTTATAGCCTAGTAAGGCGTTTTTTCCTTCTAGAATATCGTAAAAGACATTTTCCCGGCCTATATTGCCTTTGGAAAAATGTCAATTTTTCGACTTTTTGAACTTCTTGTTTTTATAGCCTAGAAAGGCGTTTTTTCGTTCTACAATAGGGTAAAAGACATTTTCCTGGCCTATATTGCCTTTAAAAAAAAGTTGGAAAAATGGCCATTTTTAGACCAAAACCATGGGTTAACCCCTTTGGAAAATTGTTAATTTTTCGACTTTTGAAAACTTCTTGTTTTTATAGCCTAGAAAGGCGTTTTTTCGTTCTAGAATATCGTAAAAGACATTTTCCTGGCTTACATTGCCTTTAAAAAAAAGTTGGAAAAATGGCCATTTTTGGACCAAAACCATGGGTTAACCCCTTTGGAAAAATGCTAATTTTTCGACTTTTTGAACTTCTTGTTTTTATAGCCTAGAAAGGCGTTTTTTCGTTCTATAATATCGTAAAAGACATTTTCCCGGCCTATATTGCCTTTAAAAAAAAGTTGGAAAAATGGCCATTTTTGGACCAAAACCATGGGTTAACCCCTTTCGAAAAATGTGATTTTTTCAACTTTTTGAACTTCTTGTTTTTATAGCCTAGTAAGGCGTTTTTTCCTTCTAGAATATCGTAAAAGACATTTTCCCGGCCTATATTGCCTTTGGAAAAATGTCAATTTTTCGACTTTTTGAACTTCTTGTTTTTATAGCCTAGAAAGGCGTTTTTTCGTTCTACAATAGGGTAAAAGACATTTTCCTGGCCTATATTGCCTTTAAAAAAAAGTTGGAAAAATGGCCATTTTTAGACCAAAACCATGGGTTAACCCCTTTGGAAAATTGTTAATTTTTCGACTTTTTAAAACTTCTTGTTTTTATAGCCTAGAAAGGCGTTTTTTCGTTCTAGAATATCGTAAAAGACATTTTCCTGGCTTACATTGCCTTTAAAAAAAGTTGGAAAAATGGCCATTTTTGGACCAAAACCATGGGTTAACCCCTTTGGAAAAATGCTAATTTTTCGACTTTTGAACTTCTTGTTTTTATAGCCTAGAAAGGCGTTTTTTCGTTCTATAATATCGTAAAAGACATTTTCCCGGCCTATATTGCCTTTAAAAAAAGTTGGAAAAATGGCCATTTTTGGACCAAAACCATGGGTTAACCCCTTTCGAAAAATGTGATTTTTTCAACTTTTTGAACTTCTTGTTTTTATAGCCTAGTAAGGCGTTTTTTCGTTCTATAATATCGTAAAAGACATTTTCCCGGCCTATATTGCCTTTAAAAAAAAGTTGGAAAAATGGCCATTTTTGGACCAAAACCATGGGTTAACCCCTTTCGAAAAATGTGATTTTTTCAACTTTTTGAACTTCTTGTTTTTATAGCCTAGTAAGGCGTTTTTTCGTTCTAGAATATCGTAAAAGACATTTTCCCGGCCTATATTGCCTTTGGAAAAATGTCAATTTTTCGACTTTTTGAACTTCTTGTTTTTATAGCCTAGAAAGGCGTTTTTTCGTTCTACAATAGGGTAAAAGACATTTCCTGGCCTATATTGCCTTTAAAAAAAAGTTGGAAAAATGGCCATTTTTAGACCAAAACCATGGGTTAACCCCTTTGGAAAATTGTTAATTTTTCGACTTTTTAAAACTTCTTGTTTTTATAGCCTAGAAAGGCGTTTTTTCGTTCTAGAATATCGTAAAAGACATTTTCCTGGCTTACATTGCCTTTAAAAAAAAGTTGGAAAAATGGCCATTTTTGGACCAAAACCATGGGTTAACCCCTTTGGAAAAATGCTAATTTTTCGACTTTTTGAACTTCTTGTTTTTATAGCCTAGAAAGGCGTTTTTTCGTTCTATAATATCGTAAAAGACATTTTCCCGGCCTATATTGCCTTTAAAAAAAAGTTGGAAAAATGGCCATTTTTGGACCAAAACCATGGGTTAACCCCTTTCGAAAAATGTGATTTTTTCAACTTTTTGAACTTCTTGTTTTTATAGCCTAGTAAGGCGTTTTTTCCTTCTAGAATATCGTAAAAGACATTTTCCCGGCCTATATTGCCTTTGGAAAAATGTCAATTTTTCGACTTTTTGAACTTCTTGTTTTTATAGCCTAGAAAGGCGTTTTTTCGTTCTACAATAGGGTAAAAGACATTTTCCTGGCCTATATTGCCTTTAAAAAAAAGTTGGAAAAATGGCCATTTTTAGACCAAAACCATGGGTTAACCCCTTTGGAAAATTGTTAATTTTTCGACTTTTGAAAACTTCTTGTTTTTATAGCCTAGAAAGGCGTTTTTTCGTTCTAGAATATCGTAAAAGACATTTTCCTGGCTTACATTGCCTTTAAAAAAAAGTTGGAAAAATGGCCATTTTTGGACCAAAACCATGGGTTAACCCCTTTGGAAAAATGCTAATTTTTCGACTTTTTGAACTTCTTGTTTTTATAGCCTAGAAAGGCGTTTTTTCGTTCTATAATATCGTAAAAGACATTTTCCCGGCCTATATTGCCTTTAAAAAAAAGTTGGAAAAATGGCCATTTTTGGACCAAAACCATGGGTTAACCCCTTTCGAAAAATGTGATTTTTTTCAACTTTTTGAACTTCTTGTTTTTATAGCCTAGTAAGGCGTTTTTTCGTTCTAGAATATCGTAAAAGACATTTTCCCGGCCTATATTGCCTTTGGAAAAATGTCAATTTTTCGACTTTTTGAACTTCTTGTTTTTATAGCCTAGAAAGGCGTTTTTTCGTTCTACAATAGGGTAAAAGACATTTTCCTGGCCTATATTGCCTTTAAAAAAAAGTTGGAAAAATGGCCATTTTTAGACCAAAACCATGGGTTAACCCCTTTGGAAAATTGTTAATTTTTCGACTTTTTAAAACTTCTTGTTTTTATAGCCTAGAAAGGCGTTTTTTCGTTCTAGAATATCGTAAAAGACATTTTCCTGGCTTACATTGCCTTTAAAAAAAAAGTTGGAAAAATGGCCATTTTTGGACCAAAACCATGGGTTAACCCCTTTGGAAAAATGCTAATTTTTCGACTTTTTGAACTTCTTGTTTTTATAGCCTAGAAAGGCGTTTTTTCGTTCTATAATATCGTAAAAGACATTTTCCCGGCCTATATTGCCTTTAAAAAAAAGTTGGAAAAATGGCCATTTTTGGACCAAAACCATGGTTAACCCCTTTCGAAAAATGTGATTTTTTCAACTTTTTGAACTTCTTGTTTTTATAGCCTAGTAAGGCGTTTTTTCCTTCTAGAATATCGTAAAAGACATTTTCCCGGCCTATATTGCCTTTGGAAAAATGTCAATTTTTCGACTTTTTGAACTTCTTGTTTTTATAGCCTAGAAAGGCGTTTTTTCGTTCTACAATAGGGTAAAAGACATTTTCCTGGCCTATATTGCCTTTAAAAAAAAGTTGGAAAAATGGCCATTTTTAGACCAAAACCATGGGTTAACCCCTTTGGAAAATTGTTAATTTTTCGACTTTTGAAAACTTCTTGTTTTTATAGCCTAGAAAGGCGTTTTTTCGTTCTAGAATATCGTAAAAGACATTTTCCTGGCTTACATTGCCTTTAAAAAAAAGTTGGAAAAATGGCCATTTTTGGACCAAAACCATGGGTTAACCCCTTTGGAAAAATGCTAATTTTTCGACTTTTTGAACTTCTTGTTTTAATAGCCTAGAAAGGCGTTTTTTCGTTCTATAATATCGTAGAAGACATTTTCCCGGCCTATATTGCCTTTAAAAAAAAGTTGGAAAAATGGCCATTTTTGGACCAAAACCATGGGTTAACCCCTTTCGAAAATGTGATTTTTTCAACTTTTGAACATCTTTTTTTTATAGCCTAGTAAGGCGTTTTTTTCGTTCTAGAATATCGTAAAAGACATTTTCCCGGCCTATATTGCCTTTGGAAAAATGTCAATTTTTCGACTTTTTGAACTTCTTGTTTTTATAGCCTAGAAAGGCGTTTTTTCGTTCTACAATAGGGTAAAAGACATTTTCCTGGCCTATATTGCCTTTAAAAAAAAGTTGGAAAAATGACCATTTTTGGACCAAAACCATGGGTTAACCTTTTTGGAAAAATGTCAATTTTTTGACTTTTTGAACTTCTTGTTTTTATAGCCTAGAAAGGCGTTTTTTCGTTCTACAATAGCGTAAAAGACATTTTTCTGGCCTATATTGCCTTTAAAAAAAAGTCCGAAAAATGGCCATTTTAGGACCAAAACCATGGGTTAACCCCTTCGGAAAAATGTGAATTTTTCGACGTTTTCAATTTCTTGTTTTCATAGCCTAGAAAGGCGTTTTTTCGTTCTAGAATATCGTAAAAGACATTTTCCTGGCCTATATTGCCTTTAAAAAAAAGTTGGAAAAATGGCCATTTTTGGACCAAAACAATGGGTTTACCCCTTTGGAAAAATGTCAATTTTTCGACTTTTTGAACTTCTTGTTTTTATAGCCTAGAAAGGCGTTTTTTCGTTCTAGAATATCGTAAAAGACATTTTCCCGGCCTATATTGCCTTTAAAAAAAAGTTGGAAAAATGGCCATTTTTGGACCAAAACCATGGGTTAACCCCTTTGGAAAAATGTGAATTTTTCGACTTTTTCAACTTCTTGTTTTTATAGCCTAGAAAGGCGTTTTTTCGTTCTAGAATATCGTAAAAGACATTTTCCCGGCCTATATTGCCTTTAAAAAAAAGTTGGAAAAATGGCCATTTTTGGACCAAAACCATGGGTTAACCCCTTTGGAAAAATGCTAATTTTTCGACTTTTTGAACTTCTTGTTTTTATAGCCTAGAAAGGCGTTTTTTCGTTCTATAATATCGTAAAAGACATTTTCCCGGCCTATATTGCCTTTAAAAAAAAGTTGGAAAAATGGCCATTTTTGGACCAAAACCATGGGTTAACCCCTTTCGAAAAATGTGATTTTTTCAACTTTTTGAACTTCTTGTTTTTATAGCCTAGTAAGGCGTTTTTTCGTTCTAGAATATCGTAAAAGACATTTTCCCGGCCTCTATTGCCTTTGGAAAAATGTCAATTTTTCGACTTTTTGATCTTCTTGTTTTTATAGCCTAGAAAGGCGTTTTTTCGTTCTACAATAGGGTAAAAGACATTTTCCTGGCCTATATTGCCTTTAAAAAAAAGTTGGAAAAATGGCCATTTTTAGACCAAAACCATGGGTTAACCCCTTTGGAAAATTGTTAATGTTTCGACTTTTTAAAACTTCTTGTTTTTATAGCCTAGAAAGGCGTTTTTTCGTTCTAGAATATCGTAAAAGACATTTTCCTGGCTTACATTGCCTTTAAAAAAAAGTTGGAAAAATGGCCATTTTTGGACCAAAACCATGGGTTAACCCCTTTGGAAAAATGCTAATTTTTCGACTTTTGAACTTCTTGTTTTTATAGCCTAGAAAGGCGTTTTTTCGTTCTATAATATCGTAAAAGACATTTTCCCGGCCTATATTGCCTTTAAAAAAAAGTTGGAAAAATGGCCATTTTTGGACCAAAACCATGGGTTAACCCCTTTCGAAAAATGTGATTTTTTCAACTTTTTGAAAATCTTGTTTTTATAGCCTAGTAAGGCGTTTTTTCGTTCTAGAATATCGTAAAAGACATTTTCCTGGCTTACATTGCCTTTAAAAAAAAGTTGGAAAAATGGCCATTTTTGGACCAAAACCATGGGTTAACCCCTTTGGAAAAATGTCAATTTTTTGACTTTTTGAACTTCTTGTTTTTATAGCCTAGAAAGGCGTTTTTTTTGTTCTACAATAGCGTAAAAGACATTTTCCTGGCCTAT
>OZ037788.1:22610222-22662722 GCA_964035525.1 Porites cylindrica
GCTTCATTCTTCTGGGCACTGTTTACTCCTACGTCTATGTTTCCTTTATTTAAAGCTGCAATAAAACAGAAATTTTTGTTCAAGAGAGCCTTTACATAGACACGATACATAACGCCAATGATGTGAGGGCAGGTCAAGCTAACCATAAGATCTACTTAAAATTGAAATAATGACCGGGAACGGTTCCCATGAATTATTTGTAGCCTTCTCAATATTTGTACATTTAAATGAGGAGAGGCAGATACCTCCCAACCACAAAAGTAAACATTATAAGCAAAGAATTCAAACTAAACAGCCGATAACGTACGTTTTACTTCCAGTTTGGCGATGCGTGACTTTATCTGTCCGCCGACGCCATTCTCTACCAGACAGCGGTACTTCCCTTCATCACCATGCCTGATGCTGGTAAGATTCAACACCGGGCCACCGTGAAAGCACCTTTCCAGGATCAGAGAGCTTAATCCAAGTAACGTTCGCATGCGGGTTGCTTTCTTTTATGATACACTGCAATGTTACCGATTCCTCTTCAGTTGTGTTAAGATCCCTAGGATATGCTGGGTCGATGATGGGTGGATCTGGGTAAGAAAAGAGGATCACGTTTTAACCATTTAAATGCGAAAGGTGGTTAAAGTCAAAATTCATCAAAATTTCTAAATTGGTGAAAAACAGATAATGCCTTTGGAAAGTACTGTGAACGAGGATTCATTTGAATGGTCACACCATAGGATTGCATCCACAGACTGAAAACTTAGAACTACATGCTTAATAAATAGTACTATGTGAAAGTAATGCTGAAGAGGTTTCAGTTACATGGTCACAACATAAGATCTCATCCACAGACTAAAAACTTACGACTTCAGGCTTAATAAATGGTACTATGTGAAAGTACTGATGAAGGGGACTCATTTGAATGGTCAAACCATAGGATTTCATCCTCAAACTCAAAACTTAGAACTACATGCTTAATAAATAGTGCTATGTGAAAGTATTGTTGAAGAGGTTTCAGTTACAGGGTCACACCATAAGATCTCATAAACAGGCTCAAAACGTAGAGCGACATGCTTAATAAATAGTACCATGTGAAAGTACTGCTGGTAGCTTTTATTTGAATGATTTCGTCCACCAACTAAAAAGTGTAGAACCACCTTATTGCTTAAGAGAGTTCATCATTGACTCTTATACTTTGGCACTGATCCATCTATCGGACAGTGATAGATGGAAATGAGAACACTTCAATCGGCCGCTTTTTCAAATGCTCATTTGAAATGTTTAGCTCTGCCACGGTCCTAACATCGATTAATAGTGATCTTTAGATTCTAAGACGAGAACGACTACGTGTACGAGATTTTCTCAATACTAAGGGGCCGACCATTTAACTCTTGAGGCGGGGGGGGGGGGGGGGGGGGTGGGTGATTTTGAAAAAAAAAATTCCTGCAAGCGCTTGTCCGAAGAAAAAAATTGCATGCAGCACAAATGTAATAAAGAGCTTAAGGGAAAAAAAGGGAAAAAAAGATCCTGCCCACCATATTGCTAGAAAAAAAAATTCTTGATGACCAGAAATCACCCACCCCCACCCTCAAGAGTTAAATGGTCGGCCCCCTAAGTAGTGTACGCGAGAACCAGCGTCATTTTGGCGGGAAAATGTGGTAGCCGTCGTCACTCTCACAAGTTTTAGCGCGAATGTCGTGGTGGCGAAAACAAGATATCAAATGTTAAAAGTTTTATCTTTTTGCGATCGAGAGAGCGCGTATTTAAAGCTCCTTCACTAAAGATAACAATGCTAACTTTTCTAGTGAAAAATGGTAAAATGAAGCTTTGCGGGAAGTCTATATTTTGAGAAGACGCGAAAAAACTTCAAGTCAAATTTCCTTCTCGTCCTCGAATCTAAAGGTCTCTAATATTAATGAGGTATGCATGCAAAACGGAAATTTTGCCAAAAAAGTTATGGTACTTACACTGTACATCAATCGTACTCATTCGAGAAATCACGGCTAGGCCAATGCCGTTTGTCGCCACACAGTAATATCTCCCTGACTGGTCTCTTGAAATGTTTATGAAATTCAATCTGCCACCGTTAGAGATATCTGTAATTCTTGCTCGTGCATTATACCATGTTATATTTGGTAGAGGATTCGCCGCTGTAACAGCACACTGCAAGATGAGGTTGCTGCCTTCAATGACTGTATGGTTACGAGGATAGCTTATATCTAAGATCGCTGGATCTGTAAAAGAGAATGAATTATTTCGATTTTATAAATCACTTAGCTAATAGGGTACGAATAATAAGTTTGATTTGATTTTTGCAGCTAGCCATCCATGATCACGTGGCAGAAAACCGCCAAGCTGGAGAGCAAAAGTCGCACTGGGACAAGACAAACAAAAGGCATACATAATTTTAAATGGTAATTTCCTGCGTTTATCTTGTCCCACTACTTCTTTCTGCTCTCCAGTACGGCGGTTTTGTACCACGTGAATAGCTGGAAAGAGCCCATTAATATAAGGTAGAGTCCTTCATTTTGTACCAGATTTTGAACCCTTATTCTACGTACACTACACTATTTCTTTAGCACCAGGATAGGCCATTGTCACGAGAGTAAGAACCTTCCAGTAAAACTTGCAATACAAACTGTATGACGACCAGAAAATTTATTTGATATACTGAATATAGCCCGCTATACAGTAAAGGTCGCTCTGTAACAACGCAACATCAAATCTGTGTGGATACAAGATTGTTCAGCTAATATTGACAAATACTGATGAGCTGTGACGGATATTTATAATTTACCATGGATTCAAAACTTACGCAGCACATTTACGGTTGCAGTCCTGGAAATCGCTTTGTTTCCAACGCCGTTACTGACAACGCAGTAATACTTCCCCATATGAAATCTCGATATATTTGTAAAGGTCAGGTTAAATCCATACGACAGTGGAGTGTCGTTTGCAGCAGCTCTGTACCACGTGATGTTTGGCTCAGGATTGGCAGCTGTCACTGTGCACTGAAGAGTAAGATTCTCTCCTTCAACAAAAGTACTGTGGAGCGGATGACATCCAATCAACGATGGTGAATCTGTGAATCAAACAGCAGTATTATTCAGTCATTGTTTAACCTCTTTTACTAAAAACTGAATCATTGGATAATCTAATTCTAGACCTCTGACTGGCTTAGTCATCATGGTATATGAGCCATTATACTATTCTCTCCAAATATGGTAACTGTACGCGTCTACTCAAAATTAAAAACAAGCTGAAAATCGGGAAGAATTCTCGATATTTTGTGGGCGTTTCTAATAAAACAATTATTCCACTCACGCTTGTTGGATATGAGATGAAAATAGCCCTACCATCTCACATCCAACGCGCAGTCGTGGAATAATTGTTAAATACAGTGAAGGTGTAAACTGTTAGCGCTCCGGAATAATTAGGTCTTAAATGTTATTATCCAACATCTTAGGGTGAATTTGAACTGTCACGTAACTTTTACGTCTGTAAATAAAATAGAGGCAATGTGTCAAAGTCTGTCCGTAAACGTAAAAGTTGAACCTCGCTCAACTTTTATGTTTATACGCTGCCTGTCATTAGAGAGATCTAGAGTCACGTTTAGAGAAAACGGCAAACGTGAATCTGTACCACGTGACCAATTTTTCTCTTAACTTGCGCTTCACTCTTCATTTTCTCTACCTCAAAATTAGGTGCTTCACTTTAGTTTTGTCTCTAACAATTGCTTTGAACTGTTTTTAGCGGAACGGTTTCTATTTTAAGAAATTCTCAACTTGAGTTTGACAATTGCCGTAAACGGCACTCTGAATCTCTCTTTTGTTTCTATTTTATTTCCGCCCATAAAATTGACGTCCGTACGCACGTAAAAATTACGCGACAGTGGAAATCCACCATTACACAAACCAATAAACGTGTAAACTGGTTGCGATCTGAAGTAAGAAGGACTTTAGCATGACCACAGGGAGATTTATCTGCCTTCCTGTATGAAACTTACAAGATTCCAAAGACAAAAAACTACTCATTGGGAAGGTTTCTTCTCTATATATTTGCAGCTTGACTTGTTCTATGTAAATCTAAGATGGCTACTTGGCTACTTACAATGGACATCGACCACACCCATTCGTGAAATCGCCGCTGGGCCGATGCCATTTGTCCCAACACAGTAATATTCCCCTGCTTGATCTCTTGAAATGTTGAATAACGACAAGCTGGTGTTATTTGAAAGCTCCGAGTTATTTGCACGGGCGTTATACCACGTTATGTTAGGCCGCGGTTTCCCTGCTGTTACAACACAGTGCAAGTGGAGGTTACTTCCCTCGACAACTGTGTGGCTACGAGGATAGCTAAAGTTTAGGGATGGTGGATCTATAGAAATAATGATGCCGTTAGTATCAATAGTAAATCTCTTTTATATGATAGTATAATTAAAATCAAGTGTGAAATAATTAGCAATTATTGGATAAGGCAGAGAATAATGGTCTCGTCGGATAACACCCCCCGAGATCTGCATAATTTTCAGATCATACGAAAGTCAAATTCAATAACTGTTTTATTCTTCTTTAAATAATCCTTACTTTAAAATATGCTCACCTAGACCGATGTTAAGTTCCCCCGGTCCCTATTTGTCTGTTACTCGGTAAATTCAGGGTATAAAGTGATTTTTAGTTTTGACGTTTTTCATCAAAAAGCAGATGTCATCTGTTGAGTTGTTTTCTCGTTGCTCTTACTACGTTTTTAGGCAGACAATCGGCTATTTCTTCTTCGCAAAACATGTAAAGTTTTCAGCCATTTTCTCCTGCTCAGCCTCTAACTGTAAAACTGTGCTAATGCAATCCAGGGCTTATCGGTTGCTGTCCGTTTTGGGGGCAATATCCAGTACTATTGACGTAATTTTACCGGATCTCGCAATCGTCTTTCAAATTTTGCCAAAGCCAGCTGGACGTGAAGAATTAGCCGGGGGAATTTGAGCCAATCAGAAATTTTGAAATATTTCTTGCCTTCTAATAGAGGTATCATTAGACTAAACGTATCGCTATAACTTACAAAGCACATTAACAGATGAAGTTCTTGATATGATCTTCCCAATGCCATTCTCTACTACACAATAGTATTTCCCATCATCATATCTTGAGACATTTATAAAGGTCAAGTTGACTCCATATGATAATGCAGTGTTACTTCTGGGAACTCTGTACCACGTGATGTTAGGCTGAGGATTAGCATCTGTCACTTTACATTGAAGGGTCAAGTTTTCTCCTTCAAATACGGTGTTATCATAAGGATGGTTAGCATTCAATAAGGGCGGATCTGCGGAATCAATCAACACGGTGTAGTTCAAATCAAACTACGGAAAAAGTATCATTTTGTCTCCAACGAAAATTGAGTACAGCCGAACCCAAACCTCTCATAAGGGGCACCTTCCTCAATATTGACGACAAAAATCTATCGCTGACTTCTCTTTAAGATGCCAAACTCCGTACTACCCTTACTGTAATAGGGACAGCCCTATAGTGCAGACACTTGGCCCCGTAACTTTCGTGTCTGTGTCAACCATATTTAATTGTAACCAGTCCATGATGGCAGCCATCTTGGAACAGTTTTTAGATGACGTCACAATTACCCAAAGTGGTTTAAACCCGACCTATCTATAAGCGGTTTGACGTTTTAAACGTAATGTAGAAGGATAAATCTCACAAAGGGCCAGTGGATGGGACAGGATGAAGGAATATCTGTAAGTAAGCGTTGGACAAAAATAGTAGTAGCTTACTTGCAAAATATCCTATGCTTCAAAATCATTTCTAACCAAGGCTTAAAGTACCTAAAGCAAAGACGTAGATAACAGTTTTTTAAGAATAGCAAGAAGCGAAAGATGCGCACTTGATCAAAGTGAAACCTTGATTCCACCCGAACATTGTCATCCTTGGAAAAGACGGTCTAACAGTTTATCAAGAAACTGAAGCTTCAAACACAAGCTTTCATAGATCGACAAAATTTTCGACGCTAAACGGTCGAAGACTTTCAAAGTCTTCCAGAGTAATTACCAATTCAGCCCAACAAGAAATTATCCCATCTTGCTAAAAATGTATGTCTACGTATATGACAACAACTACTCACACTGCACATCGACTGTACTGGCACTTGACGTCAACGCTCCGTAAATTCCATTGTCCACGACACAATAATATTTCCCTGCATGATTTCTTGAGGTGTTAATAAAAGTCAAGTTGACTCCATGCGATAGAGCTGTGTTATTTGACGTAAAACTGTACCACGTGATGTTTGGCGCAGGATTGGCAGCTGTCACTTTACAATGAAGGGTGAGGTTACTACCTTCGGCGATTGTATGATTTCGTGGATATGAGGAATCAAGCAAAGGAGGATCTAAGAGCGGAGAACAAGGCAACAAAGAAAACATTTTACCCACCGTAAAATTCCGAAAATAATCCCCTCCATGTATAAGCCCCTCCAAATATAAGCCCCCCAAACCGGTAACGCAAAAACCGTCCGTTAAATCGCCCCTCCAAATATAAGCCCCAGGGGGCTTGTACTTGGAAAATTGCTGTCAAATACAAAGTATAACAAAGCAAAAACGGTAAATTTACTCCCAACTATAAGGCTAGCCCAATCGATTTTGAAACGCAAATTTCCCTCCGTAGATAAGCCCATCCGAACATAAACCCCTCCAATAATAAGCCCCTCAAAAAGGGCCTTTGAAAAATATAAGCCCCGGGGCTTATTTTCGGAATTTTACGGTATGTCACCCCTATAAGGGTGTCACATTCTAACTAAAGAAAGAACCAGGATAATAGGTTGAAAAGGTGGCAAGAGCTATCCATTGGATAAATAATTTACCCAGTGGATAGTAATAATTAATCCACTGGATAAATAATTTATCCACTGGATAGTAATAATTTACCCACTGGATAAATAATTTATCCAGTGGATAGTAATAATTTATTCACTGGAGAAATAATTTATCCAGTGGATAGTAATAATTTATTCACTGGATAAATAATTTATCCAGTGGGTAGTAATTATTACTATCTAGTGAATGACGCAGTTGGTTTTCGTAATACGTATCCACTGAAAAACAATTTATTCGGTGGATAGCGCTATCGGATATTTGAACAGACAGGAGTGGAACTTTTAAGTTAAACTACTTACAATGTACTTCGATTGAACTGATCCTTGATGTGACTGCTTTGCCGATACCATTATCAGCAGCGCAATAGTACTTTCCAGCATCATGTCTTGAGATATTAGAAAAGGTAAAGTTGGCTCCATAAGATAGTGCTGTGTCGTTTGCGGAAACCCTGTGCCACGTGATGTTTGCCCTCGGATTGGAAGCCGTCACTTTACATAGCAGAGTAAGTTTATTGCCTTCTACGACCGTGTTGTCACGAGGGTACGTGGTTTGCAATGATGGAGAATCTGAAAGAGGGTAAAGACTATTGGTGAGTTCCTGTCTTTATGATATCAACGCGAAAAAAGACTGCACAGACTGGAATATATCTGAAATTGTCTGCGTAGCAGGCGCTTGGAAGCTCTTTTGCAAGAAAGAACGGGGTGTGTTTCTCCCTCATGCGCTCCATTCTTTGTTGCGACCATTACTTCCCGGGGCCTATATGTTCGGATTCCAGTCCGACGTTCCCATAATTGGAAGAAATGAAGGCTTAAAGGGCAACTCTCGCGTAGGACAACATTTTTCAGAAAAACCTTGCAAATGTTTTTTTCATTGTAATACCATCAAGAAATATATCTTCAGCGATCTATTTGGCTGAGAAATCGAGATTCAAAGTGCTAAATTTGCCGCTTACTCGAACTTCCGCCATTAACGCTTCGATTTTGCCTATCACGTGACGTGACGTCACAGGTGTGGAACAACAGATGATCTCGAATATGGCTGACTGTAGTTCTTCAAGTGATAGCGCTACCTCTTTGTCCGATTATTCGGTTCTAGAAAAACTTTTAGAATGCGAAGTATAGGGCAGCCCTTCACGGAAATTCAACCCCGGCGTTTTGAGCCGCCTGGAAGATCGTCCGAAGCTGATGAAGTTCGTGCGTCGCCAGAAAACATCGAGCCTACCACTCGCCCGCTGCGATCTCGATAGTGAAGAATGGTGAGTGCCTAGATGGTTTTGAACAATTCTTGTGTACAGTGCGATCCGTAAATCGCTTGATTTCATCAATGCTATGAATGCTTCAAATTGTAAAAGGAAAAGGACTAATTAAACACGCATTTTTTTTTGTATACTGAGCGTTTATAATTTTAGATCATTGTTTTCATATGTACAAGTAGTCGAAAGCGTACCTTCCCCTTCTAACGACTACTGGAAATGATAATCTGGGCAAGTTGTCTCAGTGTAGTTTTTTTTTTTAATTTCTGCTTTAATCCTGGTTTCACAAAAAGCAGTGATTTATATCGGAAGCAATAACTACGCTCTCGTAATTCGTTGACTGCAACGCAAATAAATTTCCATATCTTTGCCCCTTGACAGCCGCTCATGCTCGACTCGTGGGGCCATTCCATTTAATATCCACACCCCCCCTATAGATGACATCAGTTATTTCATGACCCCTCAGAAACAATTTCTTTAATCGCCGGACCCTCGGAAAAGCCTATGGATGAGTTCACCTACACCCGTACCCCCTCAGAAAAGCCTATGGATGAGTTCACTTTCACCTGTACCCCCTCAGAAAAGCCTATGGATGAGTTCACTTTCACCTGTACCCCCTCAGAAAAGCCTATGGATGAGTTCACTTTCACCTGTACCCCCTCAGAAAAGCCTATGGATGCGTTCACTTTCACCTGTACCCC
This sequence comes from Porites cylindrica, assembly GCA_964035525.1. Lineage (NCBI taxonomy): Eukaryota > Metazoa > Cnidaria > Anthozoa > Scleractinia > Poritidae > Porites > Porites cylindrica. Next base: position 22,619,041 of record OZ037788.1, read on the forward strand.
CAGAAAAGCCTATAGAAGGGTTTACTTTCAACAGTAGCCCTCAGAAAGACCTACAGATGAGTTCACTTTCACCAGTACTCAATCGGAATGCCTATGTATTCCCCCTCGGAAATACCTATTGATTTATGTTTACTCTCAACAATATCCCTCAAAAATACCTGACATATTTTTACTTTTACCAACACCCAGGAAGTGATCAGCTCGTAAAATAATTATCTTTTATCTATTCTATCCTTTTTTCTACCAGCACCCAGAAATTGATGCAATCAAGAATACGTTAACATTGAATTAAGCCATCAAATAAGAGATTTATATCCCATTTAAAAAATAAGATGATCAAATCTGATTTCGTCAAATAGTAACAATCTCTAATTTAAAAATGTTTCCTGATTACGTGGAAACTAGATGAAACTGCATGACTACTAAAGCCGAAGATTTCTTTCAACGTTTAACAATTCAAGATTATGTGTTCATAATAACGAGGTGACGTTATTAACGGGATTGCCGTAAGGCGTGGTTCCACTCTGTTCATTGTTCCAATTTTGAACGGGTTGTGCCCATATTTTTCTCCTGGATCCTTTTCCTAAGGAGGGAGGCACTCAGGCCATCTTTGTGATCGGTTTTTCGGTCTTCGCATCGAAAGTATGCAGTTTTCCCGTGTAATTTCTTCCTTGTTAGCATATGGTTTTCGATTTTTAAACAACATCGAAGCAATTATTCCTTTTTGTTAGAAAAAAAATTCCCCAAAAGAGGATGTGATTTTGTGCTTTTGTAACAGGCCTCAATGCCCCCCTCTCTAAATTCATGTGTCAATTAATTAATATGTCAATCAAATCAATCACTATAATGTCATCTTTGTTCATCTTCACGAAACGTTTCAGAAAATCATGCACGTTGCGAGCAATGTATAGTTTGGTTTGTTTGATTGGAGTCATCCTTTCTTTATGCGCAGTTTGCCAGAAACCAAGTTTGGGAGAACAGGGATTTTGTACACAAATCCTGGCTCCTCAACAAACACCAAATCCACTTCATCATCGTCACGGTCACAGGACTGAACCTCTGCTTCGTACCAACCTAATTGAAGAAACATTTGATAAATCTAGTAATTCCTAAACAAATGCTCGATCATTTTAAAGTTATAAATTTGTATTTAAATGATATTTAATGAAATCTTTTCACCTTTTGGTTAACGGATTTCCTTATAGTTATGTATGTAAGTAAAGAAAGTCCCATGATTTTGATTTAACGTGTTAATTTAATTTACATGGTTATTAGTTAAGTCCCGCTTTCTCTGCAATTGAATCTCACACGGAAGACATCGATTTTTTTTCGAACGGATCGCAGTGGTATAGAGGTATTAAACAGCAAAGAAACAATTTTACAAACATCTCTCCCACTGGTCTCTCATCTATAAAGGTTCCCAGGCCACTAGTTTGTTGCAACCTGAAATGTGATATTAGGGGCTTCCAGGTGTTGACATAGCACAAAGACTACCCCTAATTTTACTTACCAGCTGGCCATTCCGTCTCAGAAAGGTCTTCCTTTGTCCATTTCATATCGACCCTTGCACCAATTTCAAAAATTTCCTCGTAGAATTCCAGTTTCTTTGTGGTGGCCTTGGACAGCTTCAATCGGTTGGTCTTAAATTCTTGAGCAACACAATACTTGTACGTTGCTTCCCTCTCTGTGTCGAATTCTATCCCAACTTCATCCTTCTCTTTGTCATAGTTCTTTACAGTCCCGACATACCAACCTAGCGATAAATTTATTAAAGAAAACACTGTCCAGTCTGAAATTTACCCAACTTACATTTCGTATCAACGACCCTATCAACAACTTAAATTCCAAAAAGCAATGATTTATTATAGGGGCATTTACCGTACCATATATCTAAACTGCAGGATTTCCAAGAGGAATACAGCATATTTATGATTTTTCCAAACTAAATTTCTTACCCGTTGTCCATCCTGTATTTCCAACTTCATTTTTGCTCCAATAAGCCAAAACCCTTGTGCCAACCAATCTCATCGCGTCTATCTCGTAACCATCTTCTGACCTTGGTGTTGTCCCCGAGTTGTTGTTGGCTAACCGTATGCGCTCCTCGTAAAGGCCGAGTTCAACTTTCAACGGCTCCAGCACTTCCTCTAGGTTGTCTAGAGTAATTCCTCGAGGGACAGTCAGAAATGAACTTTGCCTTCTACCTGCTATGGAGGCAGTATCTCTGGGCCTTTTCGTGCTTAAGGAACTTTGCGTAGGAGTTGAAAACGCCCTCCTTTTATGCAGTATTCGAGGATCTGCCAGGTACAGGGATTTCTCTGCAGCTATTAGTGACGTGACTGCGGTAACAAGATTCACTGTGGCCTCTAGTTCCTTTTGAAATGCTAAATAAGCTCTCCCCGATTTAAGCATTCCCACCCTTATTGCCAGTTCATCCTTGGTGCTGCAGTCTAAGATGTTGTGAAAGCGCAGGATCTCACGGAGTTTGTACACGGACAACTTTGAAATTTCGGAGATTGAATTCGGCACAGAATCGAGCTGCCCGCTGTACACGTTTAATGGAGGTGGTAGTTCACATTCCATCTTCTCTACAAGGCGCTTGACGCAGTCATGCTTTTTCCCTTCTGCTGGGAGCTTTTTTTGGCGACATAGTGCTTGCAATTCGTCCTTGCTTTTCTCTTGATAAAGTTCGTGTTGTGCCCAATATTCTCTCTCCTTGTCATTAATAAATGATTTATCGTTTTTTTCCTTGAAGTCTTTAAAGAACACGTTGACGTCCTCCTCTGTGCACCAGCTAATAAACGAAATACATGGCAAAATTGTTTCCACTCCATAAGAAAACACCTTACACGTCAGCTCTAAGATTGTTGATGGTAGAAACGCTGCAGGTGTGTTATCAACAACCTCTGTGTGTAGCTGTTGTAATTTCTCAAGCGGCAAGTAATGCATCTCCCCACCTGTTTTGAGCCACCTCACATAATCAGGAATGGGTTGCATGGTAAAACACTTCTCTTGTCTTGCACGTGAAATGTCAGGATTGAATATAATCGTAGAATACTTGTCGGACCAACAAGTGCGTTCGCCTTCTTCGTCGTAGCTGTTTTGCACGATTTGGTAGTCGTCTCTGTAGCTCCCGACAAAGTTTTCGTTTAAGTTCCAGACGGTAGCTACGTCCCTCCACAATTTTGTTTTAACAGGCTGGTATTGACCCTCATCCTCGTTTTTACGAAATTCACTTTTACCAAGAAAGGTGACGAGTTCCTCTTCATCGTCGAAGATAAAATTCTCATCTGCGCCAATTCCTCGTAGAGCGTGACATGGATTTCCACCATACTGTGTTTGAATTAAGCACTGCCTCACTTTTTCAGCCATATGCTCCATGTTTTCTTTATGCCTGGTGTCGCCAATCTCGTATTCACTGTGCACCTCCTTACTTGAAAACTGTTCATTGGAAAGGGTGTGGTTGTGGACAGCGTGTACTCGCTCTACCGGGTTTCTTTTGCTATGGTACTCTGCAAACGACTTCTGGGTGACAGTCTTTAATTGAAGCAGTCTTGCCAAACGAACCAACCACATTCTTACCAGAGGACTTGCTGGAGCCTCAGAAGGACCATTGTCCACCACAAACACAAAATGTTCCTTAAGCTTGTTAGTCTTTGGATTTCGAAACAAATGGTCCAGTGCAGGGTTATTGAGAAGAAGGAAAAGCTCATTGAAGACTCTTTGGACGGTCTCTGGCTCGAAATAAGACAAGTTCAAAAGGGTGGCTGCTGTTCCTGTCCTTCGAACATTGTGTAAAATATTGTTCTCCTCTTCTTCTTCCAAAATGGTTTCCGTTTTCAAGAAAAGATGAGTCATAGGGGTAATGGCATTATGGGCTAATCTGCTCCAGTCGTGGTCTGGTAAAATGATCTTTCGCCACGTTTTTCCTGGTTTTTGCACGGGAGAGACATCGGCATGGATCTTCGCTTTGGCGTCTTTGGAATCAACTAGAATGTTGTCGGGGTATGCATGAGATAAATCTAGTGTTAGGTTAACATTTTGCGTGGACCAGTGCAGATTGATGACAAATTGTTCCACTCCAGTGCGAGGGGGTTTGTGAAGAGACAAACAAGCATTTATTCCCCTACCAGAATGGTGTCTCCTGGCTTGGTAAGTCCCTTCCCGATAATTTTGTGTATAATTAAAACAAGACGACAGGCTGATGTTAAATCCCTCAGGAGCCAGAGCTAAAACGGTTTCTCTTGCCTGTCTCATGACGGTATTGTTGTCGGCAGCCCGGTAAAGCACGGTATCGGTTAGTCTGGGATGGCTTTCTAAGCCACCTCCAGCTCTATCTACTCGATCTCCTTCTCCAAAGGCAAATTCCAAAAGAGCAGCAAGGTCTGGGAATTCCTCACATTTTAACCTTCTTCCCCTTCCCTTGAAGATATGACGAAGCTTTTCAAGTTTCATGCTTTGAAGAAGGCGATTTTTCTTCTTTTTCTGTGCGTCACTAAGTGAACCAGAATCGGCCATTAATTTGTTTTTCATGTCCTTAAAAAGTTCCAAATTCTGACCCACCAGACCTTTAGCCCGTTGAAAGCTCCTTTTGTCCTGTACACTTGCCAGTCTGGTCATCAAGTTGACACTTGTCACCTTAGTCAACACTGCCTTTAGAGTATCTCTGTCTCGCTTGCTGTCTAGATATTCCATTAATGTCTCATAATTAGATCCAATCGCCTCCTCCACTTTTTTGTTGACAGTTAATTGATCGTTTCTTTGGACATTCTTTAAAGAGTCTATGATCTTCTCGATTTCGAGGCCGCGGTTTTCTAAAATATATCCCCTTCCATCTATATAAATTTGAACGACGTTTAAATGCTTGGTCAACACCTCCAGCAAACGTGCAGATTCAATGCGAGTGGACTCCTTCAAACCTTTCACTTCCTTATACTTCTCTGCAAGAACCTGAGTGGGAATGATAAGTCCGTTATTCATTATGAAGTAAGCAATGGATATCATGGCGCTCATATGGTCTTGCTGTTTTGAAGATGCAGCAGAGCTTAACTTGTCCATAAGTACATCGACATTTTCACTCAGTGACCCTGTTGCAGCTCCCCTCGTGAGCCCTTTCCTCTCATTATTTTCCATTATGACTGTGTTTTTCATTCGTTCTTCTGTTCTTGCTACGTTTGCTTTCAATTTCACTCCCTTGTCCAAATACCACTCAAAGCCTGGGCCACGAAGTGGAAATAACACTCCACCATCCTCGTCATCACTACCATAATCCTTTTTTGTCTGTTCGACTGTCCTTACCTCCTCCTCGCGTCCAAAGTTCTTTAAAGTCTCTTCTGTGGTCTCCTCCTCCCCTCGTTCAGCGGCCTTCTCGATAGATTCTGTACTCCGCTCCCCCCTTTGCCCAGAGTACTTCGGTGTATCCTCTTTTTTTTGTTTCGTAAAAAACGAGAGTAGATTTTTGTTCTTCATAGGCCGGTTGTTCTCTTTCTCGTCCAGTTTTCTTTTATCTTCTGAATGTTTTCCAGTACTGGACCCTCGCTTCACTCGCCTCACTCGTGGGGTGGAGTAAATTCCAAAGTGTAATTTTTCACTATGACTGTTTGTTTTCTTTTTTGGAGAAGTGGGGCCTGCCGATTTCTGCCAGGGAGGTGTGTCGGATGCAGCGCGCTTCTTGGGAGGCTTGGGATTTGTTGAGGTCGGCGAGGTAGGTGTGGTGGATGGGGCTTGCTTTTCGGGAGGTGTAGAGTGTGACGAATTCGGCCAGGTAGGTGGCGTGGTAGATTTAGCGTGCTTTTCGGAAGGTGTGAAGTTTGTTGACTTCTGCCGGGCAGGTGTGGTGGACGTAGCGTGCTTTTTGTGAGGTGTGGAGTTTGTCGATTTCTGCCAGTTAGGTGTGGTGGGGGGCGTGAAGGACCTTTTTTTGGGAGAAGTGGGGTCTGTTGACTTTCGCCAGGCGAGGGGTGTGGTGGATGAGGCTTGATTTTCGGGAGTTGTAGAGTCTGACGATTTCTGCCAGGTAGGTGGCGTGGTAGATTTAGCGTGCTTTTCGGAAGGTGTGAAGTTTGTTGACTTCTGTCGGGCAGGTGTCGTAGACGTAGCGTGCTTTTTGTGAGGTGTGGAGTTTGTCGATTTCTGCCAGTTAGGTGTGGTGGGGGGCGTGTAGGACCTTTTTTGGGGAGAAGTGGGGTCTGTTGACTTTCGCCAGGCAGGGGGTGTGGTGGATGAGGCTTGATTTTCGGGAGTTGTAGAGTCTGACGAATTCTGCCAGGCAGGTGGCGTGGTAAATTTAGCGTGCTTTTCGGGAGGTGTAAAGTTTGTTGACTTCTGCTGGGCGAGTGTGGGAGAAGTGGGGTCGGTTGAATTCTGCCACATAGGCACGTCGGGTGTAGCTGTTTTTTTGGAAGGTGTGTCATAAGTTGTATTACCCGTAGTTTGTTTTGAAGGGAATGTGGAATATGCTGTTATATTTGGTTTACCGCTAGCAACAACTTGGGCATAACTCTTGGTTAAAGGAATTGAGTTGGCCTCTTTAAGAAGAACAAAGTGGTTGGGTTCCCAGCCAAGAAGGGGTATTCGGTTGGTTCTGGTCCACATAACGAAGATGGCGTCATTCTTTAATGTTTCCGGATTTACGTCACTTGCAAAGACATCTCTTGGATAAAAATACCCATGGCAAGCCAACTTTATTGCCCAAGCTGATTGAATATCTGGATATGCTGCAAAAATAGGTTTGCCAACGACAGATGCGAGGGATAAGATGTGGAATTGCCGAGAATAAACAGAGGGCTCTGCTGTTTCTTGAGCAAGTACCTGTATTGCTTGAACAACTTTGCTGCAGTCACCATTATAAGTGGCTAATGACTTCTGTTCACTGAGGAAAATGCTTATGATGGCTGAGTTTGTATAGCCAGAGGCTGAGGCAAACTCTTTGATTTGGGGATGATTGGCATAAAACTCAGCGTTGGCAAATAGCTCGGAGACGGTTAGCATACGCAGAAGAGCTGAAAGAGATTCATCACCCACCAATGACAGAGAAACAGCGTTATACAGGCAGCTGCCATCGCCACTTGTTTCTATTGGCAACCATTGTTTAAAGTCTGATGGCAGAAGCGCCCTGGACAACAAGTCAATGCGTCGATGTCTTAGACCAGTGTTCGAACTTTGTAGCCTAGTATGAAGCAGCGGAAGAAAGTTGTGTAGTATCTCCTGTGCTGCCTCTTTACTTGTAAGTGACTTAGCCAACTCCTTGATCTGCGAGTCATTCAATTGATCCATTCCTAATTGAAGATCATGGTAACAATCAAAGAACGGTAGACTTCACAATCAGGGGCACCCAACGACCGAATCTTTTCAAACATGTCAGAAATGTCTGAAATGGATTTCTCTTTTCTTTGGAAGTGTGTTATGTTAATTTGACCCTGCTTATAAAGTAGCGTTTATTACTGTTCTATGATAAGGTTGGGAAAACGGTGCACCATGCCGTGCTTTTTTATATGGAGGTGGTTCCCTTTGTTCCTCTTCTGAAGTGAAAGCTTAAAATCTTTTCTCATTTAGCTGCTTACAGTCGAATAGCGAACAATTGTGTTTGATTGAGTTTGATTACCGAACGTTCGATTGACTTCGTCGGAATAAATAACCCCGGGGGCACCCGGATATGTGTCGCCCGTGTCTCCAAGTTTGGACCCCGTTTTAACGAAAATTGCTCTAAAAATGATACCCCGTTCTAAAAAGTTAAAAACCCGTCCTTTTTAAAAATCATGCTTCTTCGTATCTTTGATTACATATCAAAACACAGGCTTCCAACACAATCAGCAACAATTCCAACACGACCAAGTAAATACAGTTTTGAATTCGACAATGTACAATGTACAACAGATGATGTTCATCCGGAGTACGTTTCCTTTTGTGGATACAATGTGGTTTCGCAATTAATAGATACTCGCGCGCAGATCAAACCAGACTCGTTTGCTAACGAATACAATACAGTTTCCTTGTAAAGGTATTGAACATTTTTTTCAAAATGAAGTTTTCCCTTTAATAATTTCAAATGGCTGCTAACAAACTGCAGACACTGGAGCTTTCGTGCGTTAACAATACCATACCGCAAAAAAGGGGGGGGGGGGGGGGGAGGGTCGGGAGACAACTCACGACTTTTACGTCATGTCAAAATGCTGCTTGTTCCAATAATGTTTTCTTTTTCTCTGATGGGTAGGTTATGCTTTGGAAGGAAAACGTTTTCGCTGATCAAATGTGATTTTTTCCGCTTATTTCAAACTGAGAGGTCGTGACACGTATATTGATTATCTGCGTTTATTGTTTCCGGTCGGCATGATTTGCCCGCTGATGCTAGAGTATTTTTCCTTGAATTCTTTTGAAATGTAAAGTTCTTCATTGAATTATAAGTCAATTAACAAAAGTCAAGTGATCCTGAATTGCGCGAGTACACTAACTTATGGCTGGCTTGTGTATTAAAAATAACGGACTCCTGCCGGTCATTTACTGTTTTGAAAATCTTGACCGGCAGCCTGACCTGAAATGCCATAGATCTCAAGTTTAACGTTTGGTATACGCTGGTTTCAGGAAACGAAACCATGTTTTGTAACACTGATATCTTTTTCAGGTCGACTGCCGGTCAAGGTTTTCAAAACATTGAGGCCCGGTTCAAACGTCAAACTGATATGCCGAACCTAACACCTGTTTTATAGGTCAACTCCAAAACTATAAGTTCGACTGTTGATTCAGCCGGTGGAACTTTACATGTGCCCAACCTAATTCGTGGCGAAAAGAAATAAAATCCTTACTGCTCCTTAAAATAGGGAAATGAACTAAAAGAAGTAAAATTCACCAAGGCTGGAAACTGTTCTTTTGATTTGTGTGTGAGTGTTCTGTTATGGCAAGGAGACAGCTGAGGGGATCATGATCTTGATATCTGGACAAAATAACGCCATAAATTTTAAAAACCATTACGATTTCTTTATGCATATAAAGAGAAGCAAGTTTTTAGAAGACGGTTGTAAACTGTCCAGTTTCAGTCTAAAAACATCTACTGAACGTGAATGCTGGTAAACGTCGTTACTTCTGTGAGCTGTCCGCACAGGCGCGAAAACCCACTAAATGGCCAATCAGAAGCGCGGTTATATTGAAAAATATAGGTTCGTCACATGTTAGCCTGCGTGGCAGGCGTTTGAAAGGGAAGGGAAAGGCTAGGCAGGCTAGGCACATGTGAAATTCTGGGTTCAGAAACGTTCGAAGCCATATTTTTTGACACTGAGAACTTTTTTGGAGGTCGACTGCCGGTCAAGGTTGTCAAAACACTAGAAAAAATCCAGCTGATATAAACTATCATATGTCGATTAAGGTAAGTCAAGCGATCCTGGGATGATTTCGTTTTCTGAGCCCAGCGAAAACCAAACACTCGACTTAACATCTATAAAGCATTTCAGAATCGCTAGACTTTTCTGTTTTGAAAACCTTGACCGGCCATACTACAGCGTAAAAGGATTGAAAATTTCGCGCTGCTTAAACCGGCGGCAAGCCAAGTCTCTCCAACTCCGACCATTCAGACTAGATATACTTAGTTCATAGTTTCATTAGATTTTTCGTTTTCCAGCCTTGCAACATGCGATGGTCTGGAAAAATTCCCCATTTCGTGAATCTGAAAAAAACATTTTTCCCCTTCCAGTTTAGCGCATTATTGTCAATACTGTTGTGAGAGCCCATAACTAATAGGAAGTTTCCCGGGGTTTCTTGTAAATTAATGCTTAAAGGGGCTACCTACATGGAGAAAGGACAGATCTTAGCGGTGACTAGGAAGGTCAAGCAATTGTTCGTTTGCAGAACTTTGGGTCGGCTTTTTTTTGTCTTTACTAGCGGAAAGATCCTAGTACTAGGAAATTCCAAACACAGAGTACAACATGTACATTTTGCATATTAAGTGAATACAGAAAAATATATGCTGTTAGGATGGTCCGCCTTCGAAAATCATCCGCCGATGTAAACTAACGCTGGTATAAATCAAGCCTATAAATTATTTTTCAACGTACACAGAGAATATGGATCATTTTGGCTTGCGAATCCAAAAAAAAAAAAAAAGAGCCGTGATAACAATCAGTCGGAAATATTATTTTAAAAAAGAAACACGTCTTACCTGACTTAATCGTAAGCTGAAACGAAGGTGAGGGCTTCTACGTCTTCAGAAATGCTCGGCAAATAACTACCAAGTACAGAAAAAATAGCTAGAGACGAAAGAAATCTTTTGGTTGCTGAAGGCTGCAGAATTCGCTGGCGTTTATGAAACACGTGTGTGAACAACAGACTACTTTCCCGTCGTACCGGAAATACGTCTGCTGTTCGCAGGCTACGTGTGTCATGGTGTGTGTGTGTGTGGTATCTGGAGAGACGGTGACATTGATTGATTGATACCAGATCATGAGACGACCTACACCTGATTTTCAGACGGTCCAGATCACTGAGACTTTTTTTTTAAGATCGTCTAGATTGATGCCGAGTCGGAATGGGACTGATAGTCTTTACACAAAAGCCATTTCAACTTAGAGATAATCTTAGTATATTAATTTTAGATACTTCAAGTAATTGAAATGAAGCTTCACAGACCAGGCGATGCTTTGAAAAAATGTGGCTTTGTTTAACGTGCAGAAATGGGATAATTTGTCAACCATGTCCGTCCAGTGTCTTCTTCTTGTAGTGAAAAAAGAAATACTCGGCCCGAAAATGGGTAGCCTGCATGTAGAGACCCCTGATTTCACGGACTGGTGATCGATTGAAAACTGAAACTTACTTTGACAACATCGTCTTATTATCCTACTGTCGCCATACACACATGTAATGTCTCGATGAGCGTTTGGAAATTTCTGCTGTGATTTACTGTTCAAGCTGCAGAACATTGATAATTCCGAAGGAATTCATTTTTACGTATCGAGAAAAATCAGCAAATAAAAACGCTAAAACAAGCCTACCAGGACACCATTTCCGGTGTTGGTAATCAGTCAATCAAATCTTTGGATATAAAGCATAGCGCGTTTCTACTCTCCCTTACTAATAACAATCGTCTCAATATATCTTTGGGAGTTAACAGAAGTTCGTCGCGTTTCTTCTGCGACTGAACTTGCTCGGAAACGCTTGCTATGCAGGCTAGTTTCCACTTTGAAAGGCGTAATTTTCAGGAAATCATATTTAGAAAATTTGACGAATTCTGTGCGAGTGAATATATTAATTATCTAAAGAGTTCCATTGTCAAGTTGTGAAACCAACAAACAGTTTTTTCCGGAAACCGTTTTTCCTGTTGTCACGACATCAATCTCTTTTTATAATAGTTCTTTAATGCAATGCAATGCATTGGTTAAAAAGGAGATTAGCAGTGCCCCCTACTCCACCCATTCCTTATACGCAGTCAGGCAAAATTATTGTTGTTGTTTTTTAACGTCATTTATTTCTTTAAGGATTTATTTAATGACATAATGATATGGAACAGAACAGAACAGATTATCTCATTCAGCATGTTGAACGTCATATTTTTCAGAATTTTTTAACCTTTTCAATACTAGCGAAAACTTCCTGTCACGGATGACTCGTGCCCGTGTTCCCATAATTGCGCTTTGTAGTTGTCTTTGAGCCCATCTGAAAAACTCAACAAACACAGTGTTCATGAATGCCTCTCGTGTGGAATTTTGACGCTCGACGAGATGGCAAAAAAAAAAATTCTCGTAGTCGCAGAAACCTTTCCTGGCGAAGTCGTTATTTACTACGTTTTGAATCTTTGTTATCTCTCTTCACGGTCATAACTGTCATAACAACAACAAAATAAACTGTTGATAATTGGGAGCAGGGCCGGTCGAACAAAACCAACAATGTCTTCATAAACAGTCCATTGTTTACAACTTGCACTCAATGGATATTGCCGAGAAAATCAAGCCGGCATATAACACAAAATTAAAATATTATGTAAAGAGAATAATTCACGATTCCCAATTTTTACTGAAAACCACATTTGTGAAGCTTTCATCTCCAGTTTCACTCAAAATTTGTCCAAGGCTTTCATCTTACTTCTTACCTCGAACAGAAAACTTATTTTTTACAACAGTTTTAAACCACATACCGAATCTATGGATACTATAGAAATCTTCTCCACAGCCGGATCTGCTATTTTAAAAAATTTCCCCTAGGTAACAATGTGAGGTAATCATCGCCGACTTCACTTGTTGAAACCAGCAGGGAGATACACTGTAGAGATATCAAGATTCCCCAATAGTTATAAATTTGTTCTTTTGTCAAACTAATGTAGTTGAAAAAAGAATGTAATGTCAAATGGGAATCGTGAATTGTGGAGTATATTTTCAAATTTCACCCAGACTAGAAGGACACGCATCATCTTCTTCCACATCGACATTACTACTTCTTTCTGCTAAGCGATTTTCTATGTCCCTTTCTTTAGCCTTCATTGATTTTGTTAAGGCATCTTGGGCGCGCTTAAGTTCGGTGTAGGCGCCATCTAACAGGAGTTTCTTCCTCTCATACTCTTTTGAGTACTTTCTCCTGTCAACCAAAGTTTGTGCTGCCTGAAAGGCTTCCTGAACCTCTTCCACCTCTTGATCAATACCTTCTACTGCGTGATGAGCGGCTGACATCCTCTCCACGTTTTTACTGATGGTGTCCTTTTTCTGAGTTCCGAGTTTCTTTCCTGCGACGTCATCTTTACGAAAAAGAACTTTCTCCTCATCCAGAAGCTTTTTCACGTCGGATTCAAGCATGGACGTCTTACGCAGCGTCCAGGAAACGTCGATTAAACCGCTCAGCACCGTCTTTGATTGATTTCTAGTTTTTTTGTTTTGGGCCAGTTGCTCCGCCTTGTCATTCCAAAACTGGCGTCGTTTCTTTTCCATTCCGGTTGCTGATTCGATCTCCTTTGGCGAATATATTTTCATATTATTCGTCTTGGCGTGATAGTAGGGCGTCCGCATCAGAACATCATTCACAGATTTAGTTTTCTTTTCCTCCTGTTCTGCAACTGCCAAAAAATTCAATATACGTTTTACCGTCATGATAATGTAATGTATGCAATTTTTCCTTAAAAGTGCGATTTATTGGTATTACCGCACAGGATTTTTGAATTCGTCTGCGTAGCAGATGCGGAAAGGATTTGTGAGGAGGCTAAGAAATGAGAAGAAATTATTTGCCTGAGAAGAACAACCGAGGAACAGGGAAACACGATGTGCCTCCGCTCCTTTCCTTTAATGCTCTGCGCTAAGCGCGGTGACATTGTTTCCCACTTTTTAAATTATCTTCGCACTTGCCAAGCAGACTAATCTAAAATCTAAACTTGATTAAAGAAGATTACCAGATCCTGGTACTCGCATACGCACTTGTTTCAGCAGTCGAGCAATGGATGTCCTCTTCTGACCCCGTTTCTGTGTCGGCAACTTCGTGCCAAATTGTAGGAGGCTCCTCTGTTTTGGTTTCGTCCACAGATTTAGTTTTCTTTTCCTCCTGTTCTGCAACTGCCAAAAAATTCAATATACGTTTTACCGTCATGATAATGTAATGTATGCAATTTTTCCCCTAAAAGTGCGATTAATTGGTATTACCGCACAGGATTTTTGAATTCGTCTGCGTTGCAGATGCGGGCAGTATTTGTGAAGAGGCCAAGAAATGAGAAGAAATTATTTGCCTGAGAAGAACAACTGAGGAACAGGGAAACACGATGTGCCTTCTCTCCTTTCCTTTAATGCTCCGCGCTAAGCGCGGTGACCGGTTTTCTCGCTTTTTTCATTATCTTCGCACTTGTCAAGCAGACTAATCTAAAATCTGAACTTGATTAAGGAAGATTACCAGATCCTGGTAATCGCATACCCACTTGTTTCAGCAGTCGAGCAATGGATGTCCTCTTCTGACCCCGTTTCTGTGTCGGCCACTTCGTGCCAGCTTGTAGGAGGCTCCTCTGCTTTGCTTTCGACCAGAACTTCACTGAAGTGGGCGGGATGCTCTTTAGTTGCTTCCTTAGGGGAAGCATCAGCAGAGCTTTGTGTAGATGCTGTACCTGGATTTGCAATCCACTCTTTACCGAGAACAAAAGAACTGCCCTTTTCGTACTCTACCAGACTTTCGTCATCATCAACTTCTGTGCCATCGTACTCTTCAAATAAGAAACATTCTTCCTTTTCCTCCAGGCATAATTTTTTTTTACCTGAGGAAAATAAGATTTGACAAATGAACAGCACTATAAGTATTTATAAACTGTGTAAGGTAAAAATACTCTCCCTTGTGTTCTCTAAGTTAATTGGGCTCGCTTGGGTTACTATTGTCGGCACCTACTTGGAATTCCTCCTCTTGTCGATAGAAATCAGAAACACCTAGTTGTAAGGAGTATTAGTTCCTGGCCACTTTTCAAAGCAAAATTTAAATGAAATGAAAACATATAATGCCAGGTCGGGCGGTCGTTTACAATCGTATTTCGTTTTGCACTTTTGGAGAGTATTAAAGTGAACAAATTGGGATGAAAGCCAGGCTTCATGGGCTTATGGATCCTAATCGTTCCCCGGTGAATATTTGCAGCTGTTTAGAAAGTGTTAACAACAGCCGTCATAGACAATTATTCCTGAGGCCGGAAGCCAGGGCTATTAATAAAAGTACAAGGACTCATACTCCGAAAATGACCAGTATTTTGTTATAGATCAGTAGTGGTTAACCATTTCGAAGAAGCTCAATTAACATTGTCATGTTAAATCATGGATGATGCTATAGTGTACCTTTGGCGATAAGTTCTTCAAGAGAATTTGCTACTACTGCTTTCCTCTTTCTCCTTGAGACATCGCACACTTTAAACAAAGGCATCGTTCTTGAAGAAGGCAATATTAATCACAAATAATTTCCAGATAAGCGTAAACTTTTTAGCGCGAACCACCATACAATGAACGAGACCGTCTGACAGAGTCCGCGGATTTTTGACACATGAATGAATGAATTACGTTTTCGGCGGAACTGTCAAAACTTCACATTTGACAGAAGTGACGTCATTGAAACGAATCTATCTTTTTGTTGAGGGTCGAGGGTCGGGGGTTCCATGTCCAGGGTCGAGGGTATCATCAAGGGTAACAGTTTTTTGAAATTCTTTTTTTTTTTTTTTTTTTTTGGATAAAGAAAATAGTATGTGGACATTCGGTCGGCTTGTCGCCACGCGGTTTGAAAACATATACTTTCCATGAAATGTTGGAAAAGCTGGGGGGGGGGGGGGGGTTGAATTTTTTTCTACCCTGTGAACATAGGGGGAAGTATTATATAGACTTTACTTTTATTTCTTGTTGGTGGGTCTTGTTTTATGTCTGTCATTTTTAGTCTGGGTGGGGGGCTTAGATTAGTCGCTCTGTTTAACTCAGGGCCGTCACGTTTCACTTGATGTATTTTTATTATTTTTGGACGATCGCTTAAAAATGATTTCAGTTTATCGGAAGTTAGCATAATCGTCTAATTCGATCTGATCGCTGTTCGTGAATAAAAGCTCACCTTTTTGAGCAAAATCGGAAATAGTCGCTGAAGCCGTTGTGAAAGAGAGTTTTTTGCTGCAATGAGACACCTCTGATTTTAAAATTAGTTTCGCCAAATGACTTCCTATTATCACACTCTGCCGCCATGATTCAACTGCGCCATCAAGTTACTCTGACTGCACCGACAAGTGTTGGTTTTGCGTTCCCTTTGTGTTTCAGTTTTCTGCAGTGATATACTTTTTGAGATGCAGAAATTTGATAATTGAAGGAGTATATATTTGCGGGGCAACTTGGCCATAGCATCAACCATCTAAATTATCATTCTGCGCACCTACGTACCTATTATAGGTCACGATTTCCGGTGTCGGTGATTGGCGATGACTTGCGTTAAAATTTCATGGCGCGTTTCTACTTTAAAGCACGACAATTCCAACGCGTACAAGATAGCAAAATAAGAATCGGTGAAATATCCATATTCAAACTAACCCACTGAATGCATATAAGGCAGAGAAGAGGCAGACGTGACTGAAATATTAGCCAAAGGCATGGGTAGCACTTGGCAAATTTTTGGAAGAATTTGTTTACCTTGCGTTAGAAATCTATTATCGGGGCACATTGCCAAGTGCGACCCCAAGTTTTCAAGTTGGAAAAAACTTTGAAAATCGCAAAATACATCAAAGACGCCGTAGTGCTTGGGTGGGGCAAGTAGATTTTGGAAAACTCGAGCTAAACAATAGGAATCACAACGGTAACTGTCAGCGCTTGTCAGGGAAATGTGATCAATGTGAAACACGATCAGTTTGAAGATCTTTGAAACAATCGCAGAAATTTTCTGACGTTCGGGCTTTCGTTGTGAACGGACGGGGCTGCTACTACTCTTCGCCATTTCAACGTTTTTACGAAAACCCTATTCAGGCGAGCAATTCACAAGCTTATGATCCTTCGCCATTTCAACGTTTTACGGGAACTTTTTACAGGCGAGCCAATTACAGTCTACCCATCTACCCAGGCAAGTACAGTCAGAGGCTTGTTATTCTCCCAGCACTTACCCTCACCCCCACCCTTACCCTCACCCTCGGAGTTACCCTTACCCCCAAGCACTTTATTTTCTTTATCTCTCCCATCCTCCTGAAACTGGAAAAGGAGGAAAACGATCCTATGATCGGACGACGAAGAGTTATGTTTTCTGTTAGTTCTCAATGTGTCAAAACAACGACAATTGACTCCCACTAGTAACTACTAGTGCGACGGAAAAGGTTCTTTGCTTTCAACGAATTCGAATTCGAATGTTCACGTACTATTTTAATTCAACAACAACAATGACGGTACCCTCGACCCTCCACATTGTACCCTCGACCCTCGAAAAAAAGATAGACTCCTTACTCCTTTGAAACTGTTGTTTTATTGAAGCTGTTGTTGTGAGTAATTGGACCTTTTAAAATAAAGCCTAACGACTACTTCACATTGCGATTTAGCAAAAAAAAAAAAAAACATTAAAATATATGTATCCTTTTTTGTATGTCTATTGTTGCGTAGACACCCACGCACAGGAGTTTTTTAGAGGAGCACCTATTTCGCACCTATTTCGTCCCTATGGACAGACGATTTCAACGCGACTCTCAACGCACGTGATTTGCAATTTTCACTCTCCAGCCGATGGCCGATGATGACCCCTCAGAAATTCACCTTCACTGGGAGCCCCCCTCAGAAAATCTCATCCATAGGGGGGGTGTGGATATTAAATGGAATGGCCCGTGGAGTGCTTGCACTTTAAAATTTGTCTCTTTTGTTGTTATACAGATTGTTATACATAATAACTAAAAGGCGCTGTACAGTTGTTTTCCTACAAGTCGTTCACTTACTTTTACTGTGTCTTGCTCTGTCAATGAATTTGGTTCAGAAGTTATTATTCTAGCTTCTGTGTATCCTGATGTTATTATTGAGACAATTTAAAGTTGGGATGAGATACACCTCCATACCCATGTGAACTAACTGCTTGCATAAAACGTTTCTGCTCCCCAGTATATGATTTTCGAGGTTGGGACATGTCATATTCACTTAAGTTTTTGTCTGGAGCACAACAATGGTTATGTTAACTACAATAATATTGCATTTGATGAGATATACCGTATTTATTCGAATAAGCGCCCAACCTCGAATTAGCGCCCACCTCGAATAAGCGCCCATCCTAATGGCAGAAAAAGTTAATAAGCGCCCAGCCTCGAATAAGCGCCCACCCCCTCCTCCTTTCTATCGAACTCAAATAAGCGCTCACCCACACCCCACCCACTTGAGTGAATAAAGTCTAATAAGAGACTTTCCCAAGGACGGAGTATTTTGAGAGTATTTTACAGAAACCTTGCTTCGTTACTTCTTCGCGTTTTGTTATTAGCTTTTATTGTTTTGTTGCAAAATAAGCATACTTCACTTGCTGAAAATGGTGAAAATTTAATAAGCGCCCAGCCTCGAATAAGCGCCCACCTCGAATAAGCGCCCACTCTCAAGGTCCAAAAATTTAATAAGCGCCCAGGGCGGTTAATTGAATAAATACGGTAACTGCAGGAACTTTACTTGTATTATAATACACCCAGTATTGAAAACGTGTACATATTTGAAACTATTTTGTGGTTATGGGCAGGAGATAGTATGATGAAGCCATAAACGTTAAAGCGTGAATAAGCTCAAAATTGAAATAATATTCTCTGTCTTGACTTACGGCAGTTTTATAATTTTCTGGGTGCAGAATGAAAAGGTCAATATTCAACACTTGTTCTGTTGCCCTCCATTAACCGACGTTCAATATTTATGACCAAAGAAAATAACTACTGTGGTACTATTGGATGGGGGGGAAATGTCTGCTTCCAAGAGGTGGCTGTTGTAAAACGTAAATATTTGGAGGCAGTTGAAGTTTAAAATATGGAGGAGCCACCTAGAGGAGCATAGTGGAACACCCAGGGTTCCAGGCAGTTTGTCTGAATTACTGGGTGTTACGAGCTGCATGGCAATACAAGCAGCAGCATGGTGCCTCGGCATATGAAGAATCAGATCATAAAAAAAGCAGGCACATTGCCTACAGGCAATTGGTAAGGTGATACTGGGGCTCCCTTGGCAGGGACATAGGAGTTACATTAGCGTCCTTGATTCCTGTGCAGTTAAGTGCATACGACCTCATTTCCAGGAGCCTGAAAGGTTGGAGGATGAGATGGAGTTCACAGGATTCCATTGTGCAGGGCCGAGTTGTTCAAAGCTGGGTTAAGATAACCCAGGGTTAGTGCGAGATTTGAATTAAGATTTGAAAGCGTAAAAAGCAATTCAGTTTTAATTCTTTTTGTCCACAAGTTGATGATTGGAAGCTCTAAAAATAAGAGAGAAAATTATCCGAGAAAATGCTTTTGAACACAAGAAAAAGAAACCAGGGTTAAATTTAACTCCGGGTTAAGCGCTAACCGGCCTTCGAACTACTGGGCCCAGATGAATAAATATACCATGTATTGCAAATAACCCTACTGTATATAAAATATGATGCAATTTTCTCACTCACCACTGGAAGACTGGGCTAGAGCAACTTTGTTGCCATTAAAATGATTGCTACCCAGCAAACAATGTCAAAAATAACTGTTGGAACTAAAAAATCTATAAGACTACATGGTCTTTTAAAGTCCAATGGTGTCAGTGTGTGGGAAATACATAATTCTTCTCGACTACTTGCTCACAGCTTCTGAATAATAATGGCGGAATAGTGTTTGACTAATAACATGTCACCCTTTTTTTCCAGCAGGTGTGATTGTTAACTGGGAAATAATGTACAAGTTGAAACTTTATATCTTAATAATAAAATGGTATTTTATTGTTCATTGCTGTATATCTTTAGGTTATAATGGGAAATCCTCATTTTTAAATTAGAATTCACAAATGGATTGTTTCCATCTTGCATATTTTAATTGATAAGGCAATAATATTAAAGAAAACCGGTCACAGTTTAAGTGGACCATACAGTGCATGGTCATGTAAGTCACTAATTGCAGTAGTGACCTAGCTTAGCCTAGACTACAAAGAATCAAGACATTGCAGGGCATTGTAGTCCTTCTTTAGTTGACAAGGCTGAAAAGATTTTATCTGCTAACGAAAGACAGGGGTGCATCTAGGGGGAGGGTGCAGGGGGTGCGCACCCCCCCCCCTCCTGAGCTGACCTGCGGTTTTCTAATACAACTGGTATTCTGCCAAAAAAAAATACTATGTGGTTTATTGGTGTTGAAGTAGAACAAGAGACGAGTGCACCCCCTCCTAAAAAAAATCCTGGATCCGCCCCTGAAAGAACCCATTGCCTCATCTCTGTTGGGCCTCTCTTTGGATGCAGCAAGTAGTGTAGGGGTATTCAGTTGCAGGTTCAACATGTAGTTTTTTAAAGCCCTTGAATTTTCTTAATAGCCAGCAAAGACCTTCAGTTCTGGTGCTTGAGCCATAACCTTCAATAAAAAGGTTCATACTGCAGGAAGCTAGCCTAGTTCTTTCTCCTTTTTCGCTCCCGTTATGGATCGCATTTTTCTCCTTGGAATTTTCCAAAAGTACTGCGTCGGGGATTTAAAAACGGGTTAATAATTTCTTTTTTCCTTTCTTGTGAGAAGTCCCAAAGGAAAGTATTGCAAAAGAAGCGTGACACGCGTGGCTATCAAGGCAGCTTTATAGTGTTCGCGGGTAGGACGGGTACAAAGTACCACGAAAGATAATGAAGCAATCCTATTTTAATCAACTTTTTTTGAACTGTTTTCATTTCTTTCCATCCTTAAAAGGCCCATTACATGTAATTTTAGCGTGTGTGCAGGTTTTGCAATGGAATGACGCTACAATCTCGAGAGCACATCTCGAATAACTGCATTCAAAATGATGATCATAAAATCGCAATTTTCGGCGAGAAGTGAGTTTTATTTCGCGTGTTTAGAAGCAAAAGTAAATGGATGGAACCTGCAGATTTCAGACAAGAGAACAACACACTTAAGTGAGAACACAAAACGCGGTATAGAATCAGGCCGGTACGGCGGTCTGTGACGGAGTTCTCTTCAAAGATGCGAGTATTTCCCGGGAAAAAATTAAGTCGTTTTCGAGGAATGAAGGGCATCAACACCCATCATGTAACATTAATGGTTGTATCAGAATTTTGAATCTGCTATAGGAAAGATGTTCTTTGTATTATACGTAGCAGATTAGGAGCTTAGCTGTTTACAAAATTATTGACCTCGGGTCGATAAATGTCTCACGCGACTTCAAAAATACACTAACAAAAAAAATACAGAAAAAAATCTAAATCACCTGCATCTGATGCCCGTGTAAATTTAAACATTGGAACCATCATCGAAATGTTTTTCCTGAACGTTATTATGATAGTAGAGGCTCTATTTCTCCTTTATTTGCAAGAGAAATTTGGTGCGTTTTTCTCTTGTAATCTTCACTTGGCAATCCGTGTTCCACACGTGTGACGTAAAATCACGTGACTAACCTGAAATCCGAATGTTTTCAAAATGGCGGCAAAAATCGAGTTTTCGAAAAATTATTAAAAAATACGTTTCGCAGATATATCCGAAATTTCACCAAAGAGAGACATTACATGCCATTAGGAAACCATAGAGAACTTAAAAAACAGGGGTAATTTTCCCGAGAGTTGCCCTTTAACTTAACAGAAATGCAAAGACAATCCAATGTCATTCAAAAAGAGCCGAACAGCCAAGGTTCCAAATCTACTTTCATAGATCGATAGGGTTTTCCAACGCTATAGGATAAAGAATTCTGAATATTACCCATTCTAACTGAAATTATCACTCCCGACTTGAAAAAATAAGACATTCTAAGCAGTTAACTTACACTGCACATTAACTGTACTGACTCGTGACGTCACAGCCTTGTCTATACCATTGTCCACAAGACAATAGTATTTCCCTGTATGATTTCTTAAGATGTTCACAAATGTAAAGTTGATTCCATACGATAGTGCTGTGTTAATTATAGCAACACTGTACCACGTGATGTTTGGCTGAGGATTGGCAGCTGTCACTTTACACTGAAGAGTGATAGTACTGCCTTCGATGATTGTGTGGTCACGTGGATATGTGGCATCGAGTAATGGTGGATCTGAAAGTGAAGTATAAGGAGAGTCAACATATATCTCCTATCTTCAAAAAGATAGTCTTATAGCAAGGAGCCCTAAGAGAGACCACGTTTAATTAACTCACATTTTTTCATGCAGACATTAACCAATCAGAAGTCGGGGACAGTTTCCAGCTGGCTTCTGATTGGATGAAATCTTTACTAAAGAATGTGAACAAATCCAAATCGGTCGCACTTTTGGGTTCCTTGCTGTAAGCGCACATTTTCTCCTAAAAGTTGTAAGGAATACAGTAATATTTTTTCAACAACTACTTCAATTTTCTTATGGGTACGTGATTTGCATGAGAATTGAACTTCATGTCACCAGTTTTCACAATTCTCTCAGCAAAGACCTTAAATATTTTGTGAATATAAGTGTAATAGAAAGCGCCCTTTATTAAGTAGGTATTTCAGGTTTAGGTGTTTTCAGTCCAAGAATGAATAACGTTATCCGTCGGATAAATAGTTAATTTCATGGATAAGAAAACGATATCAAGAAACTTCATGAAAAAGAAAGCGCTTACTTCTGTAAAATGCTTTTGTCCAACATTGAACATCTGGGGTCTCGTTTCAACAACGACCACGTACGAACTAGGTTCCACAATGTCTTTCGTCGGTTCTTGCAGATTCAGCAAATTTAAAGTGATATCATTTAATTAATGCAATTGCAAAACGGTCTAAAGTGATCAAGAACCTGAGGGACGACACCTAATACCTTAGTAACATTGTTTGAATCAACTTACATTGCACATCAACGGTACTAATCCTTGACACTGCGGCTTGCCCGATTCCATTTTCGACAACACACTGGTATCTCCCTGCATGGAATCTGGTGATAAGTCCAAACGTCAAGTTGTCCTTGTATGATATCAGTGTTTTATTGGTAGAAACATTGTACCACGTGATGTTTGGTGTGGGATTGGCAGCTGTCACTTTGCATTGAAGGGTGAGATTATTGCCCTCGGTGACCGTGTGATTATAGGGAAAGCTGGAGTCTAGTGATGGTGGGTCTGCAGAGTAAAATAAAACAAAACAAAATAAAAACAACAACAACAACAAATATTTTTAAGTACTTAACGTTTTCTGTGCCCTCGTACTGGTGAAGAAGGCCGCGTGCATTTTTCTTTAAAATCTTTGCGTAAAACAAGACACGTATGTTTTAGCAACATGCATGTACTGAATTGCATCTGCAAGACTATTGAACGTTGTATAACCTGAAATTATTCCTTGAAAATAACTGAGAAATAGCCCCTATGCATGATTACGTCAGACGAGTAAATTTCACCAACAAGCCTCGTTTGTGAACAAAATTTTTTGCATTTGCACGTTTTGTGCGTGGGTATTCTTTTCAACTCTACTGCCTTGGGAATTCATTTCTGTGAAACTTCGCTTATTTTTAATTTCAAAACGAGGCTTGGTGGTGAAATTTGCTTGTGTGACGTAAACATGCATAAGGGCTATTCAGATGAAGAATAATTGCACTCCGCCCTTCATGTCAGAACATCTATTGCAAAAAACAAAAATCAGTTTTCCTCCAAAAGGAACTTGTACTGAAAGGTCTGGTAAACGGTCACTTCCAGTGAGCTGTTTGCAGGTAATATAGATGAAGTTAATGTTTCCCGTTGAACTTAATTAAGGCAACTGGAGAGAAGAATACATTAATTTATTTGTTATATTTACATTCATAAAAGCCCCATGTGTTTGTTAGCATACTTACACAGAACATCGACATAAGCAGCCGGCGAAATAACAGACTCCACTCCATTGGTTACTACACAGTTGTATTCACCCGCGTCAAATCTGGTAGCGTTGACTGTGAGGTTTACAGACACGGCAAATGGAGTGCTACTTCTATTGTTCCTTATCCAAGTTACATTAACAGCGTTCGTATTTCCCAGCGGCAAACAGTGAAGAGTGAACGAGTTTCCCTCCGTCACTGTTTTATTCAGAGGGAGTCTAGGGTCGAGGGATGGTAATTCTGAAGTCAAGAATAGGAATAACGATTTAGCAGTTAGATATGATTATAGTTTCTCAGTGTTACAGATGATGCGATGACCAAACGATGCAATACAAAATACAATAAGCAGCTTAAGGAAAGACATTTTTGAACGACTCACGTCAAGTTTAAGTGGACTTTTTGCATGCTTGGGCAGTGGGTTTGCCCAAGTTTTCCGGCAAATCGTCTCTATAAGAGTAAAGACACTTGACCATACAAATTTGGTTGCACTAATAAGGCATATTAAAATGAAAGAGGCCTCACAACGGTTCATGTGCGTCGCCCAAAAACGTCTTTGCGTAAGCTCCCTAAAGAGCAATTCCCACAATCAACCATATAGTACCCCCAAGTGCAACACAACAAAACACCCTTTCGGCTGTTCTGAAGTTACACTTCAGACTTGCTCGGTGTGGTATCGAATTTCCCCATGGGAGACAGACAGACCCATTGTACAATCGACAGGACACCGTCCAAGTCTTATGACAACCTTGTTCTCACGGACTCTCTTGCTGTGTAGGGACGAGTAGGTAGGACCCTGGGAACGAGCGCAATCTCTAGATAACCTTTAAAACGATAGGCCTTTTCCGAGTTGCACCAAGCCTCTGTTTCAAAGCGAGGCTAAGCGTGAAACCATTGATATGAAGATCATTTTTTATTTTCATGCAAATGAATCTCATTTTCACGAGAAACATTTTACAAGTAGCCTCTTTTTGACAGGGAGAGTTTTTGCCACTCTGAAATTGCCTATTGATATGAGCATTATTTTCCTGTAGTGAAGAGATAAAGCAAAAAGTGTATATCGTCACCAGAGCCTTTGGATCTTATGGCTGCGCTTGTCCTTAGCAGTCCTGTCATGCGTAATACAGAACAGCTCTAGGTTGGAGAATGTAAACATTAAGGAATTACAAGATAAATTGAATACCTCGTCCGTACACCTCCACCCTCAAACACGGCCAGGTGCCATACGTCAAAGGATAAATGCGTAGAAACCTGGTAACAAAACTTGAGCTATCGTTCAATGCGTTCCTGACCACAGTGTCACCATCAGCATTTCCAGCAAAAATCTACAGTTAATAAGAATGGCTTAGTTATCTCAGTCTCAAATTACTAACTTGGCGCTCTAAGGATCTGTGATTTGTACCGTACCTTCCCAGCCTCGTCCCCTGGACAGTTTGCGCTATCCAAGCGAGCAGAGGAGACTTGGAACCCAGCGCAATAGAGAGAAGTGTGACGTCATGTTACCATAGTACCAAAATTTCTGGGTCTCTGGGTCTCAGTAATCTTTCTTGAAAGAGACGGCCATTTGCATTGCCGAACGATGGAAGACAAGTATGGACTATAGTTTTGTTCCTGAGTGCAATCACGCGTAGAAAAGTCTTACATGTCATTTTTTCCTGTCATTTTTGCAGGACCCCATTTTGTTAAGGTCCAGAAATTTTGCTTCCGTGGCAACTTGACGTAACGACTTCCTATCTCTATAGACAAATTTTCCCGACAAGGTGACGTCACATCTGAAATCGCTGAGAACGAGGCTGGTACCACAGGTCTAACAGTGCACAGATGTCCAAGGTAATTTACAAAGCAAGTTCACTTGTTGGAAATATGAAGATTTCTAATAGAGAAAACAAAACGTCTATTGCATAACAGAAAAATTGTACATTTCAAATTGCATACCCACCAAAATGTTTTTATTCTCCACCGTTACGTCAGCCCAAGAAGAACCGTTTAAAGAATACGCAACCCTGTAAGTAGACACGAACCAAGACAGCGTGTGATGGCCTTGCGTGTCTATTGCGCATACTCGGTACGGCGAGGAGAAATCGATTTGAATAAACTCAAAGACGGAAGCCGTCGAGGGGCACCACTCTTTATCACCACCAACCTTGGCCATGTATGGTTGGTTAAGATTTGAGTCAAGGACTGACGACGCTTGAAAGTTTCCGTCAGGTAGGGAAGCTGTCAGCGCAACGTCATAAGGTGAACAACCTAGTAAATAGAAAGTTGACACACCATAAACTACCGCTAATTAATAAGCCCAGGGGCCCGTTTCTCGAAAGTCCCGATAATTAACGGGCCCGTAAAGCTGTTGGAGTTTACATACAAGATAGAGGTTTCAACAGTTTTGCATCTAACACGACAAAACTATCAGTTCATGAGACAAAATGGAGTAGTTTTCTAGCCAGGACCCGCGCTCTTATTCTTTATATTTCGATTTGAATATTTGATTTCGGGCCCGAAAAGTTACCGGGTCTTTCGAAAAACCGGCCCCAGGGCTTATAAGTCCTCCGTAGGGGCTTTAGGAAGGCTTAGAATCAGAGGTGCTTACAACCGAGGGGGTTTATAACAGAAATTGAAAAAGCGCTTCGAAACCAGCTATAGCAGCGATCATCAAAGTACGTTTTGCCTTAACTGGTTTTTCATTGAGCTTCAAAACGTCTTGATAAATCGAGGTCATTTCAGAACATTTAGAACAAAAGCTAGAGAGGGGGGGGGGGGGAGGCTATATTTTTGTGTTTACAGGTAGATGGGCCTATAACTGAGGGAACTTATAGGTGGGGGGGGGGGGTGGGGAGCCTTTAAGGGGCAGTTTGTATAGGTGATAGCATGATTTGTAGTGATATTTGGCATAAATACCACGAATGATATTTATACGTAATATTTATACCGTTAGGCGAGTGAAATTTGAGACAATTTTGAAATATCACGAGTGGTATCACGAGTGGTATTTATGCCAAATATCACGTACAAATCATGCTATTATTTGTTTATACTTCTTCCCACAAAAGGTTTGCAATTTTCACATGTAGGTATTTCAAATTAGGCTGAAATACCACTGCTATAAGCCAATCAGATTGCAGAAATTTCTCATGTAGTAGTATAAACGGTATAACGTCGACGACTCCTGAATCAATCAATGAGCGGGCACACGGTTTACATGATATTGGTATGAACTTTATAATACCCCTGTTTACACCAATACAAGGTCTTTCAAGTGATAAATTTCACCATAACTTACAGATAATAATTCGAACGATAATTCGTAGGAAGCGCAATGAAGACATCGGACGTAATCCATAGGAACTACTTCGCTCAAAAAGTCGGAAAAAATACCGATCGATAAGTTTAATTTTAAAAAAGATGTTTCATGGCATCATGATCAAATTGAAGTGGAACACTGTTCTTATCTACATTGAAGTCTCTTATAACCTAGGGAGATCATTACTCAAAGGACATTTATTTCTTTGGTAGCATAAATTATAAGTCAGTCTTACCTTGATTCCCTTCAGATGAACAAAACACGTACAATGTCAGAAAAATAGCTAAAAACATAACGCTTCTACACAAGGCCTCAGCTTTTGATAGTTACGGTTTGTCGATGTTAGCTCAGTGTTAGCTAACTAACACTTTATACACCCAGATACCGGTGGCTCATGTGGCGGTGCTGTCTTTAACCCGAAATATTCCACACTTCTTGTTCTGAACAAAACACTTATTTGTACTCCATGAATTAAATCAAGCAAATTACAATCCATAGAAGGCGTTAATGACGATATCTTCCGTTAGACGATAAAACAATGAATACCTTTGGATGACACGCCGCTTTTATACTCTAACAACAAAGGAAAAGTAATAACAATTCAAAGATCCTTTGAACAGTAAATTAAATCGGGTGAACCGACGCAATTACATAAAGGGAACTGAGCACATTCAGTTTTCAATATGTGATCCAATAAAGCTTGACATAATTAGTTTTCAGTTGTATGGTATATGTGTCAGTGACGTTTTGCAAAAAGCGGCACTTAGCTCAATTTCGCATCTTCAAAAATCTTCAACCCTTATACTTCAAAGGTCGATTGTAGAGGTATGTAATGTAGTTTTTGAGAGTCTGGAGACGAAATTGATCCTACGGTGTGACAATTCAAATGAAAGTTGCTGAACAGTTAACTTCCCTGTAGTACTTTTAATTATGCTGTACAAGGTGGTTTTTACGTTTGAGTCTTCGGATGAAATTTTTTTGGCGTGGCCAGGTAATCGAAACCTTTTCGGCAAAAATTGTCATAATAGTACTTCTTTTCTTTTTCAGTATTCTACAAAACTGAAACTGGGAATTTCGTTTTTTAACTTTAACATTTGACTGCTCCAAGCAGTAAAAGGATTAATTCAAATACGGTAACCAAGACGTTAATAACAGAGTAGGACATTTTAAGATTTAATCAGCGGTTCTTTGCTTGTTTGAGAGGCATATCTTGTGATTTCCCTTGAAAGTTCGAGTTATGGCAAGCCGACTGTATACAAATAATACATTCTATGTACATGTACAGTGGCGGTGGTGTAAGTCTCCCTTGCAGCCGTTTTTTGGATGTCACGCAACGCAGCTTCCGACTCTGCGTTTATTATAATCAATTTCTTGTCGCCGTACCGAGTATGCGCAGTAGACACGCAAGGTCGTCACACACCGTCTTGGTTCGTGTCTACTTACAGGGTTACGGACTCTTTACACAAATCTTCCTAGGCGAAGTAAAGTTTGCAACACTCTGCGAAGACACCACTGTACAATAGCTTTCTTCACCACTCCTTGACTTAAAATTCCCAAATGATAGCTCTTTCATTGCACATATTTTGGATTCAAGTTTTTTAGATCAAGAAGGAACAGCCATTCTATTTAATCTACTGATATTGTTTTAAAATATTTTAACTATAAACACCTTTTTTTTCATTCAACCTCATAAGTAGGTTTCTTGCCCCAACATTAAAACAAAACTCCCTTAAAATTTCCGTCCATTACACTTTTCTGTTTGTTTTGATAAACTTATCCGGTACAAAGTGCAAATACAAGGTCGGTTTCCTCATTTCTCTTTAAAAAAGCTAATCTATCGAACAACACGTTGAACACAGGGACACCCAGCGAATAACAAATTTTGGCAAAAATGCACTGAAGTCATTGACTTTGATATATTTTTTAATAAGCCCACACGTTTTAAGTTTGCTCAGCTTCTATTTCGACCAATGATCATTCTGGAATAAATTAAACTAGTCCACCTGTGTTTGAATGTGACTTAGACCAATATCTCTTGATTACATTATTAGCCGCTTAGTGTAGGTATTAACTTGTTTTTATGCGTTAATAATCGTAATCAGCTGTAATAAATATGCACAGAGGCTAATGAGCTCTGGCGGCGTAATAACTTCAGAGACTACAGTTGCTGAACGGAGAATCTAGAAGAGTTATGAAGCGACCCTATGTTTTTTGGACTCTATTTTTGTTTTGCTGGGCCGTCGAACTTACACTTGGTAAGACTGTTACTAATTATGTCTCTGTTACAAAACATTTAAATCGTGAACACCTTGAGAAGTTAAGGACCTGGAAAATGCTTAGAGTATGGTGAATTTAAAGCAAAGCTAAGATGATAAAAAATTCAACAATGCAACCAGCGACTTGGAAGTACTGCTCAAATTGTCGCAACAAAAATCTAAGCTAACATGAAATTAAGATGATGACAAAGTACGAATGTTACTGAATAATTTTTTTAATGGCAAAGGTACGGAAAGTTTAATTTTCTGATTATATGGCTCGTTCAGAGGTCGAGAGACAATATAATAGAAATAATCGTTCTTATCGACTTCAGTGTCAATTTAAATACCCATTGCATGCAAGTCTTTTTGTAAGAAAAAGAAAACAGCAGTTTAAATAAAAGAAAAAAAGGGATTTTTCTATGAGTTGAAAGAAGAGCTCGGATTGAAACCAATTTTAAAAAAACTTCAAAGCTTATTAAAAACCAGTTGACTAAAAATTTTCATTTGAATGGTCTGTTTAGAGTTACAATTTGTAGATTCCTACAAGCAACATCCACACACTGCATTACAAACAGTAGCATATGACAAACGCGCTGCTCAAATAAATTGCTTTGTACGATTTTATAACTTGACTTCGCCGATCGAGTTTAAAGGCGTGCATTTAATCGGATGAGTTTGCAGACCCATATTAACTCAATTTTTCCCCTCTAGTTTATGTATTTCCTTTGAATTCCTTTTCGTAAAATAGCGAAGCCAGTGACATAAAAAATGAATAAAGTACTACTTTGTATTCACACTGACTTTCGAATGTAGGTGTTTGCAATGATTTCTAATGCATAAAATATCTGCACGATGAAAAACAGTCAACTATCTTAACGAGCAATTCTTTAAGATACATCTCCCTAAAATGGACACCGAGCATCGGTTCCTGCAGTTCGTCAATCACTTTCTTAGAGTCTCTAAAAGGCGTTAGGCTCTCTATTCTGTACAATCTCTCTAAGACCGGCACTTCTTGAGGGTCCCAACAGTGTTCACACAAAAGCCACATTTGGAAAGAGAGAATGCAATTTTAACTAAGGTTATTAAGAAGCTATTTCAATAAGATACCGGAGAGCTCCTGCACCGGCACAAAAACCACATCGGATAGGCTTTTTGCTCTCATATAAGAACGAAGCCGTTTCTGCGACGAGGCGAAGCAGCGCCTCGCGATCTTGATCGATCTTCGTGGCACTGTTATATATGAGTTTGTTTTTCACTCATTTTCCAGCTTATATGAAGAATATGTTTTCACTCCGGTCCTCTTCTTATGATCTTCGTGGCAACTCCATTCTCTCACTTAGTAAACCTAAAACAACTACGTATGGTCTTAACTCCTTTTCCTACTTTTTAGCTAAGCAAAGAAATGCACTGCCGGACCTTTTTCGTAGATTTGTCTAGTTTTTTTTTGCAGACTTTAAGAACAAAATACAGGATGTTACCTTCATGTAGATTCTTTTTGCTTGACGTACTTAAACTTAAAATTGTGAATTGTAAATATTTTCTTTTCTTTTATGCCTTTATTATTAACATTATTATTATTGTAATTATTATTTTATTATTATTATTATTATTATTATTATTACTTATAATGCATTTAATGTATATATTTATGTAGTGTCACCTCGAAGATATTAGCTTGTTAGCTACTCTAAAATTCGAGTATAAATAGAGTTTATGTTATGTTATGTTGCCATCTTTTTAAAGAGCTTTAGTGTCTTAGCATCAATTGAATTCCAAAAATAATGCTCCCGTTTTGTTATTTAAGACAATGTTCAGGCATTAAAACCGTTTCTCATCGCTTACTGCTACGGTGGCAAGGCGAAGGTGGATTGAAACGTGAAAAAATTGGGCCAATTTTTCAAGTTTCAATGTTATGGCTACAACAAAACACCCCCAAAATGATCAACGTTAGGGCTTCCTGATGAAATTTTTATAACGCTAAAGGAGCATTTTTGAATTTTTTTTTTTTTTAATAAAGGCACTTAGCAATGACTTAAACACAAAATTCACCGAAAAAAACAACATCCTCGTGACAGACTCTCTTAACACTTTAATTTCCCCACAGGTAACCATCCTAAGCCACCAAAGCCAGCCAACGGAACCCTAAGCTGTATAGATATTATCTGGGATGAAATTTGCCAGGTTGCTTGCGAGAAAGGATTTGTACCAGAGAAACCCCATGCAAAGTCCTATATTTACAATAAATTTACTGGAAAATGGACTACTGAGCCAGAAGGAGGTGAATTTCCTTGGGCTCCCTGTGTTAAAAGAAAGAGTGACTAATGGCCGATTTACACGGTACGATTTTTGCTCACTTATACTATCGTCAGGGGTTTCGTTTCGGGCTGGACGCCGGACGCAACGTCCGGTTGTTTAACATGTAACTTCCGGTAGTTCACACACGAAATAGTTATGTTTTTTAAGTGTGAAAATTATTTTTTTCCATTTATTAACCAAAGAAAGATTGAACCCTTATTTTGCTCACTTAATTATGTAATGCATATAATCGAAAAAAACAGAGATAATTCCTGTCATACACATAATTATAATTGCCAAATCAATCAAATATTCATTTTCGTGAGCATTTTTTAACGCCTTAAAAGACCTTCCCGGTTACCAATTCCGGTTCGGAGAACGCAGGAAATTGCATTTTAGAGAGTCCAATTTTACAAATTTCCGGTTACAAGTTCGTGCCTCCGCAACTCAAAGTTTGCGCCAGCGGTGCACGTCCGCCAGCTGAACCACTGCATCCGGTACTTCCAAATTCTACCGAAAACCCTGTACTACCTCGCGCGACTAGCATGCGTCATGACTTTACGACAGATCGTGTCGTGTAAATTAGACCCGCGACATTCCTACAACACATTGTGGATGTCGTAAGTGTAAATTGTTCGCGTGTGGATGGTCGAAAGTTATGATGCATGCTAGTCCCTCTTGCTGGGTTACCCTCCCTCCCTGTAAACAAGCCTTAAAGGTCGATTGACACGATTCGATTTGCCAGGGCCCAAATTTGGCACCCGAGGGAGTAAATGCGGGTCCAGCTAATCAAGAAAAGAGACTTCAGTCATTGTTTACGCATTGCGGACCCACCCCCTATTGCTTCTTGACGGCACGGTGGCTGCATCCTTAAATTCAAAGACCATACACAAATAATCGAATAGACCTTTTCAAGGATACGACGGCCATATTGAATTTATTAGTTTTAAGGAGTATTATGGGATGCCCGGGGGGCACTCGCTCAGTATTTAAGCGCGCTTTTCGGGCAAAAAGAGAAATTCTTTGTGTATTTTTCGGGAAAAAGGCGATCATTATTACATCCAAACACGGACAAACGATCTTTTTTTCCCATTACATTCTTTTTCTAGGAAAACGTAAAGAAAAATTGGCCCGAAAAGCGCGCGTAATTACTGAGCGAGTACATCGGATCGTGCTCATGCCCCCTGGGCATCCCATAATACTCCTTAAATCTAATTAATTCAATATGGCTGTCGTATCGATAAAAAGGTCAACTGCAACACATGACTCAGTTATTGACTCTAGAAGTGAGTGGTTTAGGCTTTCAGATTTGTTTTCGCACTTTCTTTGTAAAGGTTTTCACTACTTAACAAATCTTGTTTTGTTTACTCTACAGTTAAAAAAAATGAAGTGAACAAGTAATGAAAATTTCAAGCAAAATCAGCTCAGGCAGGAACTTACATGGTTCAAGAATTTACCAGCGTTGTTAGTTAGGAAACGACACTCGATAAATCAGCTAGTTTAAAACTGCAAAAACGAACAATAAAGAATGTTAGCATGTATTGTAATGAGTGAATTCCCTTCAATGTAACCAGAAATTGGGTCGGCTAAGATACCTACGTACCGAAAACTACATGAAAGAGCACCTCCCCGGGACCAGGGCTCGAAGTTATCTTTTTAGTGCACTTGCAAAGTTTTGCTAGTAAGATTTTTTTCCGCTAGCAAACTGGTGAGACCACAAGCAAATTATTTCCCTTTGTTTGGAAGACATGGATAATTCTAACTCGCACTCGTTTGCTAGTGGATATTTTTCTTACTCGCAGATTATCAAAATCACTCGCATTTTGCGAGTTTGCGAGCGTTAATTTCGAGCCCTGGGGACAAAGCCGCAATGGAGACTTATTCAGAATTATCAATCATTATTATCATTTTTATTGTTAACTAACATTTTTGTACGTCATTTTTACGCTTTTAGACTTTTCGAACAGAACTGTGTTGCTCGTAAATGACAGCGCCTCGCCCAATGTGGGAATCGTTCCGCTGACTGTCCGAAATGTTTATCCAAAATTTGCTTGACCGAAGTGAAAGCGTAGTGTCACAAAATCATAGGTCAGAAACATGAAATCCGAATTTTTTCTCACTTAGTTTGGCACAAATTGCAACTAACCACACATATGGAACGTTCCGCTTTGAAAGCTTCATTCACGATGCTTCAAAGAAGCGCAGATTAAATTAGTTCTCAGACTGCCCTTTTCAATTTCGCGAGTATACACTTTGTACCCAGTTTACTAATATCCGCACACGAATCAAGAGAAAAGGGACCGCGGCGGGATACGCCAAAAAATATCATCGCTGAAAAATAGCTGAAAAAAAGCTGCAGTTTTAAAATTCTTTTCTACTAATTTTAAAGGAGTAAATTAAAAAAGATGGCGGCTTCTGCCAAAATGTCGTTTTTGACAGCTTCCTGAACGAAGCATTGTGCGTGAATGATCAAGAGCAAACAAATAATGCTGTAACTGTTACATTAGAATCTATCTATCAACGAGTATTTACACTGACTGACTTTTTGCGGCGCGTTTACCTCTGGGGTGCTTATTCATTATTGGTTCCATTCTTCGCAGGTTTTACTAAAACCAAAAATACACACATATGTCTCATCAGAGTCAAAAAAATTCTATGAACAGATGTACAATAAAATGGACTGATTAACAGCATTCACCAGGCGCCACGATTTAGAACTTACTCTGCTTACTAAATGATCGATCCTTAGCCTTCTTTTGCTAAATCAAAGTAATGCTTCAAACGACGCAAAAATATAATACACCTGAATATGGACTGGACTGTCATGCGACAGTGCTAATCAACGAACTGATAAAAACCGATTTCACCTGACCCGGCCAGATTGAAAATTAATGTTTAAAACAAAACAAAGACACGGAATTGAAATTTGAATTGCAATTGTTTTTAACTAAGCTCGTATCGACTTCCCAAAACACATCGACTTTAAATTACTTAAGATAAATGACCCCATAAAAAAAATTAACTGAAGAAGAGGTGTCACACAATAGATGTTAAAATTCAAAACCAAATCAAGGATTCTCTTGATTCTGAATCGAAATTTTAAGCAATATTGATGTTTAATGAAGCAGTGATCTCTGATTAATAAATTACATACACTTGAAAACCGGCAGAAAGCAGCAGGCGCGAATGGACAAAATATTCAATACCAGATGACCCGTTTGGTCTAAGAACATTGAAAGCGAAAAAAACAAATTCAAAACTGCATTTGGTTTAATTGAGCACATATTGACTTGACATTATTCGCCTACATAGGCTTTAATAGCTGAAATAATTACAGGGATAATTGCCGCCGTTTGCATTTTCAATGAACATAGCCCTTTTTTCATCCTTCGAACCGCTTTTATTCCGGCATTCAATGGTTAAAATATAAACAAACACTCGTGAAAAGAGTTTTCCTTCAAAAAAAATACGTCACCCAGCTGATTTGCATTGTACCATCCCCGGGACAGCTTTAATTAAAAGTGATCCACACAAGATTTGGTGGCATTCAAACTTTCGCTGCATGTGATCAACTCCAAACAGTTAACTCTCCTCGAACGAATTTTGTCAGAGGAAGCCACCTTGGATCTCTACACAAGGGAAATTGTACTCATC
Organism: Porites cylindrica; assembly: GCA_964035525.1. NCBI lineage: Eukaryota > Metazoa > Cnidaria > Anthozoa > Scleractinia > Poritidae > Porites > Porites cylindrica. The sequence goes on from OZ037788.1 coordinate 22,653,913, forward strand.
TACGCTCTCTAATTTTCGAAGCACTATGTGGTCTTCAAATGACCACGCAAAGCTAACCTAACTTGGCTTTTGACGTTGATGTTTTCATTGCCAGATTTCTGTGTGGATTCTGTACTAATTCTCCGACACTTCCTTTCAACAAAATGGCTGGCAAAATCTCTACGGTCAGCCATTCAATGCTGGACGTTTTACGAAATGACAGAATAACCATCAACGTTGGTGGTTTTAGACATAACACTTTTTTGACGACATTAAAAAACATACCCGATACTCGTCTCTCATGGATTGCAGAAAACCACCCAAACAGCCCCGATTACGACCCGGTACTGGGCGAATACTTTTTCGACCGACACCCTCGTATCTTTTCCGAGGTGTTGAATTACTATCGCATCGGTAAACTGCACTGTCCGGTAGATGTATGTTCGGCGCTATTTCAAGAGGAACTATCTTACTGGGGAATTAACGACCGTGACATTGAGCCTTGCTGTTGGGTGTTGTACAAAAGGCAGATCAATACAGAAGAGACGCTAAAGACTTTTCATCTCGACAGCGCCAGACGATCATCTGGGGAAGAAGCTAAACAAGTAGAGCGAAAGCGAACTATCGTAAGCTTGTTCGGATCGGAAACAGTTCTCAACAGAAGTTTGTGGGAAGGATGGAGACGGTTTCGGCCAAAAGTGTGGTCTTTGTTGGACGACCCACGATCTTCAATAGCAGCTAAGGTAAACGAACTTCACTTAAAAGTAATTCCGTAAATCCACTCGTATGAAATATAACAAAGAAACCAGATTGTGTCTGATAAAAGCAACAAGATAACAGTCTTATTCAAGGTACTGGGAAATGACTGACCAAAAAAGCGTTTATATATTTTCCAAGCTTTGATTTAAACAAGGGGGTCACAGAGAATTGACACAGAAAAGTGGGCATTCGTTGCTAAAATTTGTTAGACAAAGCCGACTTATTACCCAGTAAAAGGCGTAGAGCATTAACAGATCACTCTAGCGCTGGGATAAATTGTTTGCAACATTTTAATCAGGCCGCATATTTTTTTAAACACATCGTTCTTGCGTCCACCTGCATCCAGTGAATTCGCTCATTCATACGTGGCTTAACCGTGTAAAAAAAATATGCGGTTTCAAAAATGTCCGGACTCACGTAGACAGGGCCCGTAAGGCCATTGTTATTCAATAAAATGAGATTCGATCATGTCTTTCAGAACTCACTAAACCTCATTTCGTGTTTCAACTTTGATCGTTTCGGATAATAAATGTTTTGTTTACACTTTATAACCATTTTATCGAGAAAAATAATTCTTGCTATACGTGATGTTGTGGGACATTAGTACAGAAGCATCAATCAAATATTGACTCGGCGCGATTATTATTTTGGGCAATGCCTTTAGGCGCTATTTTACGTATTCATCTGAAACTAAGGAAAGGGCGGGTAAATAATGTGTTATTTGTGTTTCATACTGTTGCTGCTCACAAATCCGATTGCTTCAATGAAAAAAACAACATAGTTATCTCGACTCCACCCTCCTAAATACTATGTTCGGGTCTATTTTTTCTCTACCATCGTAAACAAAAATGCGTATTTTCATATTCCCCTCCGTCCATTTTTTTTTTGTTCGTAAACAAAATTACACGAAATCTAAGCAGGTGATTTTCTTCAAAGGATCACCGATCACCTGACAATTTTAACCTTCTATTGAAACTGCTCTCATTGTTCGTTGATTGTCAGTTACGGAAGCGTCTTTTAACAAATCAAAAGTCAAACTGATTGGTATTATAATTAAAACCGTGAATTCTGGCATATTTGATTCACCCTTTTTAAGGCCTTTCACACCGCAATATTAACACGCTACTTACATTTTGAATGGAACAACGTCGTCCAATCGATAACCAAGCATCAGGTAAACCAAGTCCTCTTTCTAAACAGACCAAAAACAACAAAAGTACAACGGCAACTTCTTAGTACCAAAACGCTGACTTGAAATATAACAATTGGGAGAGTTAGACTATTGAATTCAGTCGAGCTACAACTCGTGCATGCTTTCTCAAATAATCTTTTACTGCATTCTTTGACAAAAGTTATGACAATTTCTTTGTATTGCGCCTGTTTAAAATTGGGAAAATGCAATGTTTTGAACTGAACATAAGTCTGAGCTATTCTTACGCTCAAAGTCTTACAGTGAAAGGTTTTTACAATAACACTGAGAGTAAGATTTTCTTTTACAGGTTTTCATTGGCTTAACAAGTCTTTTTATCATGATTTCCGTGACGCAATTCTGTCTGGGTACCATGGCAACTGTCAAAGAACACAAAACTACAATTAAGGTCTTGCGAACTCTGGATACCATGACATCGATTTGGTTCACAGCAGAGTTCCTCCTTCGTCTCATTTTTTGCCCAGATTTAAAAAGCTTCGCTCGCAATCCAATGAACCTGATTGATTTACTGGCTGTGTTGCCATTCTACCTCTCCCTGTACCACGTGACAACTCGAACTTCATGGTTGGTTGTAATGAGAACGCTCAGAATCTTCCGGATTTTCAGCCTCTCGTTTTCCTTCCAAGTTCTTTTTCACACGCTTATGTCCAGTAAAAACGAGTTGTTACTGGTTTTTATAAGCCTCATCGTGCCCATAATTCTTTTCTCCAGTATGATTTACTTTGCAGAGAACGAGACCAACAGCGAAAAGTTTCCCAGCATCCCAGAATCCTTTTGGTGGGCAATTGTTACAGTCACTACGCTTGGGTATGGTGACGTAGTTCCGGTCACCAAAGTGGGAAAGATAATCGGAGCTATGTGCGCGATATGTGGCGTCATAATCATCGCACTTCCGGTATCAGTGATTGGTAGCAATTTCTCTTACTTTTACATGCAAGCACGCACGCGCATTCAGCAGCCTCGTCGCTCGACGAAGATGCCGACACTCTCTCACGTTCCCGCCAATTTGATGTACAAGCGTTTGGCGCGCAGACGCAGTGGCTCGGGAGCCGAAGAAAATGGAAAGTTACATGGGAAGTCTTTTGTAGGTCGTTCGAGCAAGAAGCGGAAAACGTCTTCACAGTATCGGAGGAGGCCCATCAGAAAATCAGGGTTCGCAAGTCGAGCTAGTCAGGCCATGGAAATGACCTACACATTCAAACAAAACCACCAAACTGAGACCCAGGCAGAGGAAGTTTAAAAGTGCGTTTCTTAGGCAGATTATCCGGAACGGGATCAGTGATCCGAGATCACTCGGATCATGGGATATTAAATTATCCGATGAATCCTTTCCCAGGGTGGATTGGTCGGTTCCTATGATGTGCGATGATCCCAGTGATTGGTAACTAATTCTTATCCGGATCATCACAATGAACTCACCCTATTTATAATAAACATTCTTAAGGCTTTGGGAGCGAGAAGCTATTCAATAAACAAAAGCAATGGCAGAACCCAGGGAAAAACTTCTTTGTAGGTCACACCTTATGATTACACACAGAGGGTAAGCCTCGCAACCTACCTGACAGCGTACTAGCCCTCTTTGGGACAGAAAATTCATCACAGTATGTTTTCAAGAGAGGTGATAGTGCACAAAGTAGGATCATAATGTGCTCCAGATGGTATTCACCTGAAAGAAAACAAAGCGAACTTAATCTGAGTGATACTAGCGTTGAGATACACAAAGTGTAAGCGTCTTTAAGTTGGCTACCTTTACGGAACCACTAATGCAAAATAAAATGAATATTAAGTAAAGAGGCAGTACAGAGATTCCAAACTTACATATTAGTTTCCAGATATATCCTGTATACTTGTAGGTTCATTTCAAGAAATCAATACTTTATTTACACTGCAAAAAAAAAAAAAAAGAATAGATCAGCGGAGTATGAAAAAACAGCTGGTCTAAACCTATGTGCAGTAATAAAATATTAAAAAAAAAAACAATAGTGCATAGTAAAAAACAGGAAAGACTAATATTTACAGTAAAAAAGGTGTTAAAAAATTAAAATGAATTAATCTACAATCTACATTTAGGGTGTGTTTTGTCTTGTTCTTGCAAATACTTAAATGTCTTTCTTTTAAAAGATCCTAATGTTAGGCCATCAACCCGTAATTCTTTAGGTAACTCGTTCCAATCCTTTGCTCCAGTGAATATAAAGGTAGACTGGCCAATAGTGGATTTTACTTTAGGCGGATGAATTTCTCGTCTATCTCTTACCTCTGTTATTATTCGTTCAGCCCCCGGACGTAAGCAGTCGCTTGCTAGTCTTTTCTTGATCAGGCCTTACTAGTGTTAGTTTGTTCTGCCGAAGAGATCTAGCTTAGAGGATCCATCTTAGGTAACCATCTTCCCGACATAGGGCTTATACAATGTATAATCTCATGCGTCAACTGTAGGTTTTACCCTTCCTCATTCCACAAAAACATCCGTGATAGTACGCAAGGAAGTTTGGTGGTAATGGGGTGAGGGGGGGAGGGAGGCACTTAGGGACGTTTGGGCAGGGGTGTACCACCTTGGCCTTTAAACAATGGCCCTCTTTAAGACAAAATCACTTCGGTTACAAACGGACAATTAAAGTCAGGTAAGTCTTTTGGAAACTTAAAGGAGGGGATTACATAGCCTGTATACTAAATGAGGGTTAAGGGGCTGTCAATTTACTAGAAGTTTTGCGTTAACTACAAAAATCATAGCAATGGTAAAAGGTTGACAATGTTACATTTAATAGCACTCAGAATTTGCATTACATAAAACACGATGTTTTACAGTATTAGCATCAACGCAAAGAAATAATCAAAACGTTTATACCTTAGGAACAAAATTGCGTGAGGAAAGAAGCACGCATTAAAAACAATAAAATAAGAGTTAAGAAAATTGTGAACTATTTGTCATCTCGCTGTGCTTGACAAAGATTCTTCTGTGATGGGGGAAAGACCATTGTCCGGCTCGGATAAGCGGCTGTTTTCACCAAGAATATGCGCCAGATCACTGAACCTAAAGGACATAAAAACAAAAAGGCTCACAAAACGGGCCTTCTGTTTGTTTGTTGTCTTGTGATTAACTGCCAATTCCTTCTCCAAGGCTCCAACCAGAGGGCATTTCGCGACCAATGCTAAATGATGTAAAGGTCTTTTTGCTGTTTTTGGATGTTGTGTTCTGACAACGTAAACAGCGTCGGACATTACAGGAAATTGGTCAAACACTCTTCCCTTGATGGAATGAAAGACTAAAAATGGTCATCAACGCTCTAGAAAGTAAATTGTACTAACTTGGAGCCTTTCAGGAGATCCAGGAAACTGTGAAATTGCCTGAATGACGCTTCTATGCTCTCTAGCACTCGGTCGTCTTCAAGAATAGTTTTAGCTCCTAAAACGAAATTAGGACCCGAGATAGTTAATAAAAAATATTAAGACAGAATCTACCAGGAAATTGAGTAATTCTAATTTTCAGTGGACAAAAACCTTGTACCACAATAATTTAAAGAATATTGCAGTCCGTCTTAAAACCTTATAAGGCGGTCAGCAGATCGGATGAGTAGTTCTTCACTTCTGTTCAAGTCGTGCAGCTTATAACCATGAATACAACGGCAACGAGATGGTGAAAAAGAAAAAAAAATGGTTGTATGAGCAAAACAACAAATTTGCACGTGCATCGCGCTCTTTGGCACATTTCCTTGACGTCCACTGCACGACTATGACCTAAAAATTCGTAATGTGAAGTTTTATGTAAGACGTGAAAACACAACAATGAAATTCCGGTTCTTTTTAAATCCCTTTTAGACTGCGGATGTCGATTCAATTCTGATTGGTTGAAAACATGGCAAGAGACGTTCTAGCCAGTCAGAGAGCTTAGATAAGCAAAAACAAAACACCTCTTGACTTCATTTCGACATGCGCTGTAAAAGATGTACTGAAAAGCACTTTTCTTAGTTGCTGTTTATGCAGTAAAAGATTACATATGTATTTGTAACTATGCTGTTTAACCTGTAGTTGAAATCCTGTGACCATTTGCTTTGTCAAAGGTCGAAGTAGGTTTGTGAATCTCTTAGAAAAAGCCACCGTCATTAAAATATCTGAATATTTCTAAATTCAAAAGTTTGGTATTCGCCTTAGACCTTATAATAGCCAGGGGGAATTTACGTTGCACTTACCTCCAGTTTTAGGTTGGTCAAAAGTTGTGTTCAGTAAAGGACCCGTAAACGAAATTGGTCGACTGGGCGGTAACTACAGGGAGGAGGAAAAAAAATTACGATTATTCTGCCTTCTTTTCATTGCAAAGTCATTCCACCATTCCACGATAAGCTTTTCTAACCATACAATGATATTTACGGTTTGTTGTCTTGCACAAGGCCGAAGTGTTTTTACGTCTGTTAATGAAATCTGAAATCCTTTAGTGCGACCATTCAAATGAAAGCTTCTGAGCATTACATGTGTAATTTCCATTGGTATTGTTTATCACGATGTACTAAGTGGTCCTAAATGTTCAGTCTATGAATAACTTCCTGAAGTGTGACAATTAAGTGAAAGCATAATTATGCTTTTGATGAGAGCCAGTGAAGAGTAATACTACAGTAATAACTACAGTAATAGTAGAGCTGAAACTTGCCGTTTGCTTTGTCTTAAGCAACCTTATCTCTTGTTGCAATCTTCTGTTTTCCACTTGCAGCTACACAGGAGCGATAGGAACAGAAACAAACAAGATGAGAAAGAGCTTTACATCTCATATAAAATGATTTTGCAGAGAAACAATCTTTATTATTTTTCAGAGTAATAAATTCAACTTGAATTTTTGTACGATGAAAATGAGACAAATACAGTTGTCCTAAAAATTAATGACGTCCACCTACTTCAAGTATTCTTGAATCAGCTGTGGCACGCGCTCGACTTTCATCTTCAAGGCGATGTTTAAGCATCTCCATTTCAAACTATGCATGAAAAAAAGAAAGTGAGTCTGGATTAAAGATGACCAGTTAAGGGTGAGCGGAGTGATCAAAGCTAAGCTAGGTATTTGGGGAGGGGCGGGGCGGGGGGGGCGGGGGGGTTGCTTGTGCCACAGGCTAACTTCTATTGTATCAGTAATCTAGGAGTAACCAATACTCTGTACCTAGGTGCAATTCACAGGGCAGTAATTAAAAATGATAATAATTTCAAATGTTTACCTGCATCTCCTTCAACTTTTCGTGATTGTCAATTGAACTTTCTGAAATAAAATAAAATATAATAAGAATTTATGGAGTTCATTGCTATAGCCATTCATCATTCCCGCCACTGGACGAAGGTCCTTGCACATTTTGGTTTTGTATTTTCGCAGGGACTCTTTCTTTTCTTCCGTTCGTGCTCTAAACTTTGCCTGCAACGATTTCGCCCATTACAATTCCTATTAGCCGCCCCCCTCCACCCCCACCCCAAGGATGATGCTAGTGTAAACCTCATTCCCGGCGCATATCTCTTGTAAAGTCATGGGAACGACAGAACAAGGTTTTGTTGACGTAGTTTTCCGATTTACAAACTTGAGAGGGGTGTAGTGGGGCACTATTTTTGCTGATTTGACCAAGGGGGTAGGGTATGCAGGAAAGGCACTTATTAAAGGAAATACAATAACTGTTATGTTGTGGCTCAATTTTATCGCTGGTTTAAGTTTTATTTTCTTTTGTTTCAAACTCGTTATCATTCATTACTATACCCAAAAACAAAAGAAAATAAAATTTAAACCAAGGAGAAAATTGAACCACAACAGTTATTTCACCTGTGCCGCTGGTGCGGTTGGCTGGTTCATCTTCCTCGCTTGCTAATGGTGAGCTGGTAGCTTGTGGTCTACTTGCAGCGGTCTTGAGCTGTAACAAAAAGGAAACATAACTTAACTCCCAATTACAGATGAGGTAGGAACAAGGTGGAATTTTATTGTCCTATTTTGGCTAAAGTAATCCAAACTGATCTGAGATCAGAGCATCAAAGAACAGACAGGGTTGTCAAAAGTAGCCAGCTGCCGGCGACAATCGCCACCTACTTGGTTAGTATTGGCCAGCTACTCTGCTTAACATTTTTTTACGGGTGGCGTTTTTTAAATAAAATATCCCTGGACTGGCTGCTTACTTTGACAACTCAGCCGTCAACTTCAAAACTTTCTGACAACCCTGAGGAGATTTACAATAATTGTATAGAGTCGTTTAATTTATGCTAGCTGGAAGAAATCTGAAATCAGGTAAAGGAATACCTTCTTTTTGGTAGGAACACCTTTCTGTGCAACCTCTTTTCCAAGTTTGTGTCTGAAAGTGAGAAAGAAAGAAAAGTGTTCAGCTTAATTAAATAACCCTTACCTTCCATTCACTCACCTGAAAAAGGAAAAAAAATAGCACTTGAGTTGTTCTATGGGCTAAAATCAGTTGGACTGTGTGCATTGAAAATGGTAAGTGTTCCTGTGGTACACGAAGGAAAAAAGCTAAATACTTCTCCATGTAAATACCTGTTTTTTCCTACTCTAGCAGCTGTTCTCCATGGAATGAAACCAGCAGAAGACTTTTTCGATAGTACAGTTGCATTTTTGGACAAGCCAACTCTTTGAGGAAAGAAATGGATGATCATTTTAATAGCATCTTCATGTACAAAACTCATTCGACTAAAACATTAAGGTAGCCAATCAACCTAGCTGCAAGAAAAACACTAGCCTTTATAGCTGGCGGTTTTTTGGTGTGTTTTTTCTTTAGTTCAGGGTTTTCATTAAGAATTACAGTAGCAGGAGAGTAGGTTAAAGTAACAGGAGAATGTTGCGAAAGAGCGAAGCTCTTTCGAGGAGCGAGCAACGCTCGCTCCACCCTAGGGGGGTCTGGGG
>OZ037788.1:22665222-22685222 GCA_964035525.1 Porites cylindrica
TTTTGTTGATTTGTACATTTGTACTTTTTGCAAATCAAGCAATACATACCCTCACCTTCAACAAACACGAGCCATCTCAAACCTGTCTTTTCACAAAATACGTTTGCTTCGAAGAGCCACTCGTGTTGGAACTTGTCTTTCTTGCTTGACAGCCTTTGTTTTTCGTCTGTTCGAAGGCCAGAACAATTTCTTTCCCGGCAGCGGTGGTAGTGGTGCAATACTTTCTTTTGATCTTCCGTAAAAAGATCGTTGATTATACTCTCTACATCCTCAGAACTGACTGAAGATTTTTTTGAAGAAGCACACCTCGCTCCAATTGCCTCAGAAGAAGTTGACTTCAGACTCCGTTTAGGTGGCGGTTCGTCTTCATCTTTTTTGTTGTCGTTGTTGTTGTCGCTGTTTGAACTCGCATTTGAGCGCTTCCCACCACCACTGCTCGTTCTGGGCGTGAAAAAATTTGTAATTTTTGACATAGTGACCGGCAAATGGTGACCTCTGCTAAATTTTACTTTTTAGGACGGAAATATACCGTAATAATAAACACTGTTCTATAAATAGCACGAGACGTGAGAAAACTCTTCCCGCCTCTGTCGAAATTTGCATTTGCTTGGAAGTAATTTGATACTCATATTAAATATACGGTAATCATCGCCAGATTTTTTTGGCATAGCAAAATCGTTTTTTCACAAATGTAGTTCACTATTTGCGCTTAAATTTGGCCAAGTTTTCATTTCGTGACTTTGCCGATTTTATTTGTTCGCCGTGTACTGTTTTCAAGACTTTTCACTAGTAAATAAAAAGAACGGCTCTAGCAAACAGGAAACTCTCCACGCTAAAGCAAGCCGTCGACAATTTTTTCTATTTATTTTAGGTGTTCCAATAAGCTTTTTTGGCTGGCACACTGGCTGGTTATTTATATTCTTTCGTTATTTATTTAGGTATGACTTCAGTAGCTAAATTCACGTGGGCATGACGTTAAAATTACGCATTACTTTACAATGTCCGTGACATGCTCATTTCTACATATATTTTAACAATTTTCAACCACGTGCAAATGTCAACGAAAAATTATTTGTTCAACATGTTCTGTTTTTATCTTAACAAGGACACTATTTTCCCCGAATATATTTTCCTACTACATAACGGCTCCACGTCTGAGTAAAGATAGCTACAGTCCATCGAAATTTAGCCGGAGAAATCTGCGTAGTAGCCGGAGAATTCTCCGATCTCCGATGCCTAATGAACACCCTGTTAGTTGTTCACAAAGTAAGAGTTACAGCCGTGGGACAGCTGAACCGAGGTAGAAACAGAATAGGGGAGGGGTTAGGGGACAAGGCTCGCTGCCTTCTCCCTTCGCTCCCTCCCCCATTGTTTTCTTTCCTCAGTTCAGCTTTCACGCGGCTAAAACTCTTACTTTACGAACTGCAAAAGAAAAAAATACACCCAAAAAAACCTGCCAGCTACGCAGGCTAGAAAAACATTTTTCATGTTGTCAACTACATGCTCCAAATACATTATCTTACTAATGATCCACATCACAGACGAAAACGGCAGGCCTTATCATCTGCAAAATCAATATCTGCCATTACTCCATAACTGGACTGTTTGTCAAAGGAAAAACTCACCCTCCTGGTCGATGTCCATGTTGTGAAGTCGCAGTTTTACTTTTAAACGGCCCCCCTCGCTTACGTGGTCTGATTCTTCCAGGTTTTGGTTCACGAATTACTAGCCAGGGATACTGAAGAAAGAAAACAGAAAAATAACTAAAACATTTCTCTTCTTTAACACTCCTTGCCATAACTTTGCTTACATTTATAAGAATGAGATTCAGAATGAAGTTCACAGCAAACGCCTTAAAACCCTAAGATCAAAATTTGAATTCTCATTTGTTGCCCCCACTCATTTCCCACAGAAGTAGTGGGGAGAAGCTGATAAAATATCAAGCATATTCATCTTGTGTGATCATGTCTGTAATTCTCATGACCACTCCATTTTACAAACCATTGATATTACAAGGAGAAATTTGATGCTGATCACTCTTAGGGCTTAAACGGTTAAAACAATCATTCACATACTTCTAATTCAGTGTCTCCTGTGTTTATCATCAGCTGCTCCATCAGTGATCCAAAAACTTCTCGTTCTGTGCAAAAACAAGAAAATTTAGGAGGGCATTGTTGAAAACTTTAAAATGAAGAGCTTTTAAGAAACGGTCCAGATAAGAAGGATAGCAACAACGGCAACGAACATGTTGGAATGCAAAAAGGTGCTAACTTTTCTATTGTCTGTACTTACTTCTGATTGGCTTAAACAGCAAAAGTTAACAAAACTTCCATCTTCCATATAACAAAATCTGGTCTCAGTTTGAATAACAAAGAAATCCTATGTGGGGAACATGTAAAATTGTAAACTTTTCTTGGCTATTGTTTTCAACTCTTGTGATTGGTCAAAATCTTTTAACACAAAAAAACACCCAAACAAAGTGGAGTGTAAATTTATGCATTTTATTGTATAAAATGGCCTTCATGTAGGTTTATGCATTCTCTGTGTAAAAATAAGAACATTCCTATGTGGGGAAAGCACCATTGCCGCATAAAAAAAGAAATTGCTATCCACCTTACCCGGATCATTACTTAAAATGATAACATTGCAAATGTGTTAATTCTTGTTTGCATATGGGTTGAGTTTGTTGTTGGCTCTCTCCTTTGTTCCAAAAGGTTTTTCTTGAGGTACTCCAGTTTTCAAAAACAAACATTTCCAAATTTTCATTGATCAAGAACACAGGGACGCATTTAAACATTAATTCGTTCACACAGACAATCAAACTCAACCTACTTTTGAAATGACTCCTAGGTTCAAACCTTTCACAGCATTTAAATGAGTTCCTAAGAACTCCTAGTAAGTGCTTTGTGGGTAAACAAAATTACAATATAAAATAAAATACAAAAGACAACAGGCTGCATAGCACTAACCAATTAGAGGATTAAGTCTGAGGTCCAATACAGTGATAGTGGAGTTGAATTTTAGCACTGGTTGGAAGGCCATCGCTCCCTCAGTTGAGATACCACATTGTTGCATATCTAAAGCTGTACGGGTAGAGAAGGTAAGATAGGGTATCAAAATTAACAGAATTTATATCAAAGGGACCATAAGTGGTGAATTTTCTTTTAGTTATAAGTGTAGCATGATAGCCCAGGAGGGTTACTGATCAAGTTGCCTCTAAAGGTATTTTTCCCCTAAGTAATGTCCTCTTAAATCCCATAGTTGTACCACTCAAATTTATGTTGAGAGAAATGGCCATGAAAACTTGGAGGTACCTACAATACAACTGTCAGTAATTACTAATCAATTTATTTTATTCAGTGGTTTTTTTTCAGTCTTGAAATTTTATATAGGAATATTAAGCATTGAGGGCACACACAGTTGTAGCTTTGTAAGGAGGCTTCAGATAAATAATTATTCGGGAGACATAATCAAAACAATATTTTGGCTCACTATCTAAAATTTTAAATTTTAAAGAATTTTAACCTTTGACCCAGAGGTCATCTTTTAATGCCTCAGCTATCAGCTCAGCTCCACGATCATTGATAAGTGGATTTTTACAAACTGTTATACGGCGAACTCCAGGCATTCTATCCAGATCTGGGCGGCGATATCGCAGGCTGTCTTGCCATGCAACACTGTGACGTCTTGTGGCTTGATGCTAAAATGACGAATGTTTTTAATGGTGGTTAACATGTTGAATTTGGTGAGACAAATCAATGGCAATGCAAGGTGTAAGTTGATTATGTGTTCGTGACCATTTCAGTCTTAGACCAACTTAATATAGCAGGATAACTTGTCACAGTGATCTAACTATTAAATCTGTGATTAAATAATTCTAACTCTTTTGTAGAACTTTGCATACCGTGTAGTACTATTTATTTCTTTGGATTGTACAAACAGAAATTTGGAATTTTGTAATTTTTTTACACCGGCCAATAACTTGAGTGAAAGGGTGGTTGTTGGTCAGCCCCTGCTCACATACTGTGGACACAAGTACATTGTAATGAAATAAAGTCAAATTACCCGTATCACTTTAGCCAGGGTGTCGGCTCCTCTCCATGTAAGACTACAGCCAGTGAAGTTTACAGTTATCACAGATGTATTATTTTTTATCGCACTGCAAAGAACTACAAGATAACAGAAAAAAAATTAATTAGTGCATAAGGCTCTACATGTTGTATATAGGTAGCCTGAGAAAACAGCCAACATTTGGCAATGCTACCACCGGTTTTCCGCCAAATGACGTCTGAGTAACGAGCGCAGAAATTCCATACTGATGACACATCACTACCCAGATCTGGGTAGTGCTTCTGATTGGTCATGCCGCATGGGAAATTTGATTCAACCAATCAGAAGCACTACCCAGATCTGGGTACTGACACGTCATCAGTATGGAATTTCTGTGCACATTACTCAGACGTCATTTGGCGGGGAAACCAGTGGTGGTGTTGCCAAATGTCGGCTGTTTTCTCAGGCAAGTATATAGGCACTTTTTACCATCTTCACCAAGGCTGTGGTTTAAAAACAAATTGTAGGTAACAGTGATTTGACCTTGTTAAATACAGGATGCTCATGGCAGCATACAAGGCTACCAGGCACTGCTAGAACAAAGTCCATTCAGTGTAACCCTACTAGAAATAATTAATTTATTGGCAAGTAATCTAAAAAGCTATCATAAGCCACCTACTGGTACATGTCAGTACATTGTATTTTTTCACTTACTGTCAACACCACTATCCCCAATTTGGCAAAATTCTAGTGACAGATGTTGTAAAGTTCTGTTTTTTGTAATACCCTAAGACAAAAAAGCCCAGGTTAGAAAATGCAAGTAGCATATTGTTAAGGAAGATACATGACACTGAAATGTACTCAGAGTATTAAAAAGTACATTTATGCCAAATATCTGGACTTCAAAGGTTAAAGGACAATTCATTTCAAAAGCAATAATAATTCATGTCAGTTCTTAAACAAAATTGAAAAACAGAGCAGTTACCTTTGCCAAACAAGCTAAGTCTCTTTCTCGCAAAGGAATTCCTTGAAAAATGATCTTATTCAGGTTTTCAGTGACACACAGGCATTCTTTGATTGTCCTGAAGATTCAAAATTGAGTAAAGACTTTTTATACACGTAAATGATGCAGAACAATAATATTAATATTATTCATAACAATTATACAGATTAAATTCTTTATTTATTTGTTTATTTAGGGTTTTGTGAAACAGTATACCTGCAGACACGATAAGTGACATCCTTGCTGCGAATTGCCGGGGCTTTCTTCCTCAACGCTTGTAAACGCTGTTCGGAAACTTCTGCAGATTAAGGCCATATGAAAGTCACTAGTAAGTGCACAGGGCTGTAAATAACGGACGGCAGGTTGCCGGTCATGATGACCGGCCAAATATTTTTTAGCCCGGACAAACCCCGATTCTGGCCGGTCAAATAATGAATACTAATAATTTTTTTTTTCCTAAGGAATATCCAATTATGCTGGCAATAGATCGTTATTACTACATTGATGTTCACATTTTTGACAGCAAATTGGTGAAAAATGCATTCGCACGTTGTAGAGTTCCTTTCCGCGGTTTTCGCGTTTTCGTGTTACGTTCTACCTTGAGTATCATTGCATGGCGGTGTCTGAAGTCTCTTGAGGTAAAAAGTGAAGTGTAAATCCTTTTCAAACTCCCAAGGTTCAGGAAATGGAATACACATACAGTTCAGCAAACTTTAGAAATTACGAATAAAAAACAAAAAAATTGGGTTATTTTACAAAATCTGCACACGCTTGTTTTACGTTGATGTTCCGAAATGAATGGCACGTGATCGAAAGTCACTTCCTCAAAGAAGAATCGTCGCTGATATTTTCGGCAAAGAAGTTGATTTGCATTGGCGAGAAGTTTGTTCCACAAACAGCGTGTTGATGATCAGAAGTCAATAAATAAATTTGGGTCATCGCGCAACATTTTATCGTGAAGGGTTCAAATGTCAACAGAAATTTGCATAAAGTTGTTTACAAGAACGAGAATCTAGCGCCGCGATAGACGACGACCTTCCCTCTTGAGCAGCTTAAATTTTTATCAGATGATTCTGGAATCGAGTCTGCAAACGAGATTCATGTTCGACATAAAAGAAATTATTATTAATCAATGCGCTAACATTTATTCCCGGAGAAACACAGGACGACCTGTTGAGAATTGCAATCGATTTGCCTGAATTCCTTCGAATTCCCAAAGAAGTGAAGAAGGTCACATTGCTGATTACAGCAAAGCCGAAAGTACAGTACGACTTGCAACGTTGCGTTACTTTCCAACTCAGTTTGTTATTCCCTTGTTGCGTTTCATTATGACATGAAATTAATTTATTGCGGTGTTCTTTTTCTTAGAAGGGTTTAGTGCAAAGCATTAAGCGACAACTCTATTGAAAATAAAATGTTTATATCCAAAAATGACCGGTCAAAATGACCGGCAAGACCGGAGTTTGACCGGTCAAGTCCACGATCAGGCCGGACATTGTCCGTTGACCGGCCGTTATTTGCAGCCCTGGTGCAAACTGTAATCACAGCAGTGAACACAGAATAAATTTTTCCCACAAAAGCACTTTGTCATTGGCTATTATTAAGGTCACATGACAAAACATAAGACAGTGAACTTTTCTTCCACCAATCAACAGAGTACTGTGAATATCTGTCTGTAAATTGTAGATTGTAAATTGTAAATATCTTATTATCCACTCCCCTCAGGGCTTTTCAGGGATAATTTACAAGACTGGTTGGGGGACTTTGCCAGACTGCTTAAGGTGCAGTTTACAAGTAATGAAGGAATGAGTAATGATGCCCCCATACATGAGTGTGAAAGTGAGATAGACCACTACACCGGGCACTATGTGCCCTACTCTTTACGAAGAGTGTGTGGGTTCTTTAACGTCCCACAGGTTTAATACATGTGCAAGGGCTTGTGAGACGGGGCCTACGGTTTATCGTCCTTATCCGAGAAGACTAGAAAGTCTAGCCGTTTGCAGATATTATTACAAAGGCAGCACTTTCTCCTCAGTTATTTAAAGACCCTGAGTGTTGGTCCGGCCGGGGTTTGAACCCACGACCTCCCGCTCAGCAGACCGGTGCTCTCCCAACTGAGCTAACCAGGCGGCGGTCTGTGAATGTTGACCACTGCCTACCAGTAGTGTTGTTTTCTTTTGGATCAAATCCTATTACCATCTCCATGCCCCATTATCTGACTGAAAGTGAATATACACTGTACACACATACAGTCCAGGTTATGGAAACCAATAAAGTCAAATCTCTTTTAGGAGCAACTTAGGAATGCCCAGTTACTTGTCAGAATGCTTTAAAGAACGAGGCATAATATAGTAGGCACTTTGCTATTCAAGAGAGGTGTACATTTAAATAAGTGGCTGGGTATTCTGAAGTTTAGCCAACTTCATGTCATCTGACGGCTGGTTTTCACAAAGGAAAGAATCAGATTCAGAGTTATAAGCAGAAGCATAGAGCGTTATGATCTTATGAATACTGCACTCTGATTCCGCTTTCGACTCCATCACTTTAAGTCTAGTGAAAACTAGGTTGTGAGACTCGCAAGCAGAAGAGGAAGAACTTAACCAATCACAAAGCATGGGAATTAGCATTGTAATAATTGGTTTATTATTCCGCTTCTGCTTCTTCACATAGGTGGGGTCGGAAGATAACAGAAGCGTTCTGATTCTCCTGATTCCAATTTTGTCAACCCTACCGTACGTCGTGGCTTACGTCTCCAATTTTTTTTTTATTTTCACTCAGTGAAAGGCACTCTTTTCAATATTACTCCCTTAAGATTCCAACTTCGAATCAGTCGCCAGTGAAAATCAGCCTTTAATAGAGACACCTCTGTAAAGCGGACACTTTGTTCTGCCCCGGCCATGAGTTTGACTGTTCCGGTAATTGGTAAAACCGATATCTGGCCAAAACTCATCAGTCATCTTACCTCCGTCAGGATAAAGTGTTTGCTGCCAATAGCTCCTAAAGGCCACAATTTTCAAAGTCTTATTGATTTTCAGAGCATTCAGGATCGGTGTCCAGTCACTATGCCGAATTCGATCAGCATTGCAATCAATAGTGAGTTCATCAAGATTTGCAGTTATCGATCCTAGAGGGCAAGAGTTCTGCAAGGCGCAAAGGTTATCGTAGCAAGACGCGAAGTCTGTGGAGTTTTTCTGCCGCTGACGAACTGTTTCAATCATAGTCATATTTGGCGCCCTTTTCTTTCCACCAATAAACAAGTGAACCGTTCAAATGTTGACCTTGAATTAAAACTAGGATAAAATCCTTGAGCTACAATCTTCCCCCAGATAATCGATGTTTCAAAAGATACAAAACAGATCGAGGAAATACTCCATGTTCTTTATAATACTATCAACGGTCTTCCTTTCGATTTCTTTCTCTTGTTATTGACGGGGAACGCGGGCTCAAGTCTGAGCACAGAATCCTTTCGGTCAGCGTTACAAAATGCAGCTCTAGTACGTCATGTATGACAAAAGAAGTGTATCAAATATTATCAAGATGGCGCATCTTAGCAGTGATCCTTCATTAAAAGAAAGGTAAGATTCGATGTATTCTCTGCAGTATCTCTTCCTGATTTCGACCTTGTTAGTTCATTTGTATTAATTTTGTAAGGTGTCCTATTTCAGGTGGATTATAGTTTACCCGGCGTATTTAAATAGCCGAAGAACCGTTGAACAAGGTCGACGTGTTCCAAAAACTAAGGTACGGAAGGTTCGATTCAATAAACGTGGAGAAGAACACGCAGATTCTTCTCACTTATATACCTAGTGGTGACTTTCCTTTTTATCATATTCTTAACTCTAGCTTTATACTGTGACTGGGAAAAGTCGACATTTTGGCCGACAAAAAACAGCTGAACAGTTCGCCGATCACGTCTGTTGCGCTATTGTTTTAGTGTTAATATGACAGAGTCACTTGGTTTTTTTACTTGGACAAGGCCGATGCGTGAAATTAGAGCAGTTTCAAACAGTTGTCTTTACATATGGCTTTTCTTTGTACTTGTAAGGATAATGAAAAATATAATAAGAAATTTTAATTGTAATAATATTATATATTATTAGTTAATATTTATTGATAGTAATAAACTCACTTATTTATATAAGACACAAGCAAGGTGAAAATCAGCTGAAACAGATAACCTCTTTAAATTTTGTGATAAATTGCTACTTACCTTGAATGTAAGCAAAAAGGTTTCTCTTGAATGGTCACGTCAAGGTCAATGGTCAATGGTCAAAGGTCAATAGTCAAGGAAAACTTTAGACTTGCTACACCCGCGCCATATGAAATCCGACGAAGGACTTGTTTGAAAGTCTAGAAGAACTTGAAAGAACATTGTTGCACCCCCATTATTGCTCTATGGACTTTTCCAGTTCAAGTAGCATTTACTCCTTTTTATGCATCTACACAGGCAGCTGATAACCCAACAGTTCATGAAATAAGGGATGTCTGCCAAAGTCAAGGTCTCAACTGTGAAATAGAGGTAATGTTAAGTTTTTGAGTGAGCACAAAAGTCTGATCAGGTCTTGAAGCTGCCTAGTAAGTTGAAGTAAAATATTTGATGCATCTGATTTACATCTTGTTGTTTTGATTTTTTTTTCTCAGAACAAATATTATCCCAGAGACAGTGCTAAAGATGCCATGTGCAGAGGTCGGGTGAGAGTGCAACTAAAAAACAGTGACAGCAGCTTCGTCAATGAAAAATTTCAGTCAAGTAAGGTTGACACTTGTTATCGTGTGTAGATTACATGTACACACACTTTAAGCTTATTATTGCAGCCCCATCACTAGTTCGATATCAGCTTTTGTTTGCCTTTTTCTTCGGCAGACAGCCAGAAAAAACACTAAGTATGTGTGGTCATAAGTCTTTCTGTGTAGCTCAGTTGGCTAGGGTGCTGATCTTTAGGAAGTCATTGATTCCAATCAAGTCGGCAAATCAAGTTGTTCTTAAATTTTCATATCTTTCTAAACCAATTAACTGCAAAACAGTCAATTTTTCTGCTGGTGATATAATTTGTCTGGAGCAAGATTGAAAATAGAAGGAAGACAGGGAAGAGGATTTTGTTCCACTGCTGCACACCTACCAGGCCCTTCATATGCAGCTGCTGTGATCATTTTTTAAAACCATTTTGTGAAAAAAATCATGATTGTTAATCAGTCTAGTGACATTATTATTTTTTTCCACATGATGGAGGCTTTATCAGGTACCTAGAAATTGAGAAATGGGTTTAAAAAAGGAGACACAACCGAGTTGTTAAACTGAAAAAAAAGACAAATCTTCTAATGACATCAGCTTTACAAGGGTAGCACCTTCCTACGTTACAGAAATGTTGCAACTCTACAGACCATGAAGAAGCTTGAGATCTGCTTCTAAGAAACTCCTAGGCTGGGGTTATGGCTGTCGGTCATTCACTCATTTGCCGCATTTAAACTATGGAACTCATTGCCAGAACCTGCCTGCCATCATGATGATCTTAAAAACTTTAAGACTGCTATGAAGATTTACTTATTTCATGAGCAATTCAGTTAAAGTACAGCAATAATGTATAATTTATGATGTAAATATTAGTAGTTGGTTTATGCAGATTGTAGTTTTAGTATTCTGACATATTTATTTGGTTCTGAGTGTTTACTTGACTTTATTATTAGGAAAAGCATTATTTCAGTTCATTGGTGAAATGATCCCAAAGTTGAAGAGTCGTCAAACCAAGTCTTCACAAAGTGATAGTTCCAGCCAACAGCAAGGAACTGCAGCAACCTCCAAGAAAAAGAAAGGGAAAAAAGGCAAAGGGAAATAATATTATTTAAATCATGCAATACATGTAACTGTAATTCTTAAAAACCCAAATTATAATTAAAACTTATGTTTGAATTATGATAGAGTGGTCTTCTTTGAAAAGAGGGGTACAGGGTACCAGGGTTCGTGTAAAAAATTGAAACCACTTTTAAAGGTTTCTTCAAGGACCACATTTGATTTTCAAGGACCATCTACAATGGATTTAATTTCACAGATTGTACAAAAATGCACATTCCCAGTCCATTCTAAGAGTACTTTAAGGCTTAAACTGTTTGCTCCATCAACTTCTCTATATTTTTCAGTTCACTGATCTGAAATTATTGATAGCAACATTTTACATAAAAAAAAAGCTTTATGTAAACCACCATTAACTTCTCTGAGCTATGACTCGTATTCTGGATCTTGGACAACAAAGAGGCATTGAAAAAAATTGAAGAAAATTCAAGGACTTGCACAGAGATTTAATGACTTTTCAAGGAAAAAATGAAATTCAAGGACTCTTCCTAAAATTCAAGCAGTTTTCAAGACTGGGAGAACCCTGAAGTTTCCATTTTTGTAAGGTGAATTCTCATTATTGGGAGGTACATGTAAAATACATGAACGTCAGTCTCTAGTGCTGTTTGTATCATTTTGTCTCATTGTCTACGTGACCTCAGAGAGAAAGCTTGATAAAGCTCAGGTACAGTGTATCTGTCGTTTAGTAATTATTGGGAGGTATGTGTAAAATACATGAGCATCAGTACTCTAACAAAATTGTCTCTAGTGCCGTTTTTATCATTTTGTGTCATTGTCTACATGACCTCAGAGAGAAAGCTTGATAAAGCTCAGATACAGTGTATCTGTCTTCTAGTAATTATTGTTTTCTCTGGCAGTCAAAAATGATTAAGTTCTTTCAAAAAGATACTTAACTATGTCTTGTACCAACAGTGCCACCTATTAAGTTTCTGGGTTGAAGCTGGCACATGGATGTGTGAATGTTAAAAGAATCATCACAGTTTCTTGTGTATAGTTTTAACTTTTTTATTTGTCTGGCAGTTCTATACATATAATAAGTGACTTTTATGTACATGTATCCAGTATATTTTCAAAAGTCAGCGGCTACTTTCGTGGTCTGTATTTAACTGTACAAGCAAGGTGGGTCTTGTTTGGATGTAGGAGTACTTTAAGTCATTAGAAGAGGGGATAGTCCCTTGGTCCTTCGTCAGCATAGCTTACAGTGAGATTGTTGATGACACATCTGACCAGGCGTTAGGCAGGTTCACCACAACCCTGTTATCAGAAGGTACAGTTGACCTCTGGGCTGCAACAGCACTCTTGTGTGGAATGGGTGATACCATAGGAGATTTTCTCCCATGTTCTTTTGCAGTGTCATGTCCTTCACCAGCGACTGGAGGCTCTTTGAAGTGAACGTGAGGGGAACTTGGGCGCGGTTGTTGCACTGAAAGACGAAATCAAAACTTCTTTATTACTTGAAATGTATTTATTACTTGAAATGCATGCAGGGCTATGTTGAGAACAGTAGAGAAGTTTTGTTAACAAAAAAGCCAACTAGTAACAAGAGTGCACTCACACAGGGGGACCACATAGCTAGATATTACAACATGTTCTGTGACTGTAATTATTGTTGCAACTTGAGATATTGCTTCTTGGATACAGATAGAATTCTGATAAGTTAGGGTTTTCCACAACATACAGTGTAGTGTCACCAGTACCCATCTTTTTTACCTGGGTGAAGCAACACTGAGTAAGCACTGGTTCTGGTCTTATGTTTTATATTTTTATAGAATACTAGAAAAGACTCGGGGCTATCACTAAGGGGGAAGGAGGGTGGGATTTCTATCAGCTTCTATGAGCGTGGCCCCTGGCAACTTTCAGTGGAAACAATAGGAAAATTGAACTAAAATGTTCAGTTCCCCACCCATCAATTGCGTATAGACTTGCAAATTGCTGCCAACTTAGCCTGCATAGCTGGTGGGAAGTCACGGGGGTGCAGAGCCGCACAGGATTTTCGCGAGCGGCGACTTGAAATCTCAGTGACAGCAGACAATGGACTAACAATGGACTCTACCGGTGTACTTTCACAATGCTGAACAAGGTCAAACAGTTTTGGCCGTAAATGAATTTTGAAGATCGTGGACACCTTGTACTTTACCTTCTCTTGTTTCTCCTTTTCCCTGTCCAACTGGCACTAAACTGCCAACATTCTGATCACCTTTAACTGCCAGAGTCTTCTGCCTGTTTGCCAGGTTCTGAAGCCGTTCACGTAGCTGATGACCAGCAGGGAGACTCCCAGCCATTGTTCTAGAAAACGGTGCAAAGCCATTGGGCTTTAGTAAATGTTGTGGTCTTACAGATGGCACAGCATCATTTTGCTGTGAAGGCTGGTGCTGATGCTGATGTAGTGTATGAGATGTTTTACCAGGTGGTATACTGACAGCTTGTACTGTATGCCCTGGCCCAGAAGCTGCACTACGGGGCACTGCTTCAGACACAGTTGTGAGTCTGACTCCTTGTGAAATACTTGATGGTTGTGTTGGCTCCAAGCTCCTTGACACAGCCTTTCCAAACTGCGTTTGCAAAAGTGTACCGCTGACAGATTGCCCTGGTGGATGCTGATGAGAACTGTATAAAGGAGCTGTAGATGTGACTGTAGTGACATGTACAGGTTTGTTTCCCAAAGGAAGAGCTGTGGAGGTTCCTGAGACCCCTACAGTACTACTTGTAGGGACTGATTCCTGTCTTGGTTGAGAAACAGTGGATAATTCCATGCTACCAAATTGTATTGGTTCACTTCTTCCAGAGGGAGCTGTGCCCACGCCTTCACTTCTACTAATGAGTGAGGTAGATTCATTTCTTACCGGAGGGACAGTTGACGTTGCCAAGGGCACAGCCACACTACTATGATGAGTTGATTGATTTCTTACAGGCAAAACACTAGGTCTTTTTCCAGGAGCACTAGGTATAGACATTTGGGGCTCGGACAAGGAAGCCTGACTTGGTGGGTACATGACAATGTTTGAACTTGGCTGGTTATTACTAGTCACTCCATAATGCATGGCGCTAGGTGGAACAGAATTATTATTGTATACCAAAGTCGCATGTCCATTGTGGGGTAATTCATGATCAGGAACCGACTTCGGAGCTACAAAACGTTGTTGGCCATTTGCATTCCCTGTGGTGACTTGAACATTTGACTGTACTGGAAGATGGTGATTTCGAGACTGGTTAACTAGTTGCAATGATGAATGTGATCCCTGGGAATCTGCAAGTGGAATGAATGAGGGTTGTTTCATAGTGTCACTATGACTGTGTTGTCGCTGGTTGTGTCCGTGAGAAGACCCTTGTGATGTAACTGTTCCATGTGTGTTAGGCTGTTGAGCTGTATTTTGAGTCCAGCGCATTGGAACCCTAGGCAGGTACTCCAAGTTATGATTTTCACTGGCCTGATCTAAGGCCCCTCGTTTCAAGGCCACAGGGTTCAAGTTATACAGCGTGTTTATAGTGCTTGATAATTCCTGATATTCATGGCTCTTCAGAACAGCAAAGAGTTCTCTCTGGAAATAAAATGAAATACCACTCAACTCTCTCCAAGTCATGTGAAAGTCAACTGGTGAATGGTGAACTGTTAAATGCATGTACATTCAAATAATACCTTTAAATATTGCAGCTGTTCATCTGTGGTTTTCCTGTACTCCAGAAGCTCTTGTTGTAAGGCTAAGTTTTGCTCTTGAGTGTGAAGTATATCCTACATAGGAGGGAAAAGTATGAATGAACATAATTATTTACATGGTTACCACAGCCAGAGGTTTCTGAAATTCCCTGACTTTTCACTGATTTTTTCTTGACAAGTGTAAAATTTCCCTGCATGACCAATGGAATAAACAGTTTCAAAAATTAGTCCTAATCATGGACTCGACGCTCCCCAGCAACTTATTGTGGTTGGCTCATTGAGTCATTGACTGAGTTAGCAGGGCCCTGGACCATGTATGGAGTGTGTAGTCTTGGATAAAGCTGAGGTTGAGCGATATTGGATCGGAGGCAAGATTTTGTTAAATAAGTGTGAAGAACTTTATCAAAGCTATATCAAGCGGATGGTCTTGGATCAAACTTATGCTGAGGTCCCACAAAAACCTGCAAAATCCTGCTGAATGTGCTTGTAGAACTAAACATGACCTGCTGGTAATGAATACTTTAAATTTTAGGATGGTCCATCCACAAAGATAGAAATACTTACATTGGTCAAGGCATCGACCAAAACCCTTTGTTCTTCAAAACCCTGGAGTACTTGCTCTCTCATGATCATTTCTGCTTTATGTTGAATTTCACTCTATAAAAAGAAAAAATACTTTGCATATAATGAAGGCCAAATGTAATGTAGAGCTAACAACTACATTGTTTCCAAAACAGAGGTTAACCAATACATGGGAGTAACCCCAAAAATATACTTACAACAAAAAAACAAAACATGACAATGTTTTCATTTTAATTTCACTTGACATTTAACCTGGATCAGGGTTTGTTCTTTTGAGATATTCAAATTCCATGATTTTCAATGACTTTTCAACTTTTCCATGATCTTGGGTTTAACTGTCATGTTGTAAAATTTTGAGAACTTATTTAGAGGGTATTTTTTACCTAACTCAGTTTAACAGACACAAACTCTGACAGACTGGTGTCCGCCAAAATGTATGCTGTTCGCACTATTTAAATACTCCTCTCAATCTTACATTATCCTTGCTTCGACATCTGCAGTAATTAATCTACCAAACAAAATTTTTATTTTCCATGGCTTTCCAGAAGCAGCAATTTTAAATACCATGATTTTCCAGGCCTGGAAAATGAATTCATTGAACGTCATGACTTTACCGGTTTTCCATAACCCATCAAATCCCTGTGGATAAATAAAACATTCTGTACCTCCTTCAAATAACCCATCAGCTTGGTGACAGCAGTGATGAGCGAAACTGTATATCCACTGAAGGATCCAGAACCAGACGATGTGGAAACATGGGTTGGTGGTCGGCCTGTTTCCATTTCGTACGCTGCTATCTCATCTTCCAATTGTTCCACCATCTGTCAGAGGAGATTTTAAGAACTCTCTGAACCTCAAAATTACAAAAATAACTCTTCTCTCACCTCAAGTCCCCCAAGATGACTTAAAAATGTCAGTAAAAAAGGGGAAAACCTCAGGTTTTACTAAATTTCCTTTTGGACATTTTTAACCTTGTGAAAGCAATATGTTTTTACTTTAGAAGCCATTATAGTATTGTTAACTTGACACTCTATGAAAAATCTATGAAATCATGCCCTATCATCATATCGCATACATTTTATCTAATAATATTCAAACCCCAGCCAGACCAACACTCAGGGTCTTTATATTAAATAACTAAAAAGAAAGTGCTGCATTTGTAATGACATCTGCAAATTGGTTAGACTTTCTAGTCTTCTCTGATAACGACAAACAAACGTAGGTCCTTTATTCTCACAGCACTTTCACTTATCTGGTTCTTGTCGGTGGGACGTAAAGGAACCCACACTGAACCATTCCTGAAGTGGGTGCGTTATCTGTAAGGATAGATCTTAATATAGGAATAACCTCATGATTCTCCTTCAGGTGTCATGCTGGCTACCTGTAAACAGTGTACTATATAAATCTCACCTTTTTTAAGTCATCAAGACTTCGTAAGGTAGTTGCACCAGCACCTGCTGAAGAATTCAGTGCCGGTTTGTGACTCACTGTCACACTGGTAGCTGCCTTCTCAATTTTGCTGGGCCTTTGCTCAGTTATTTCTGTGTGACTTTGAGAATAAATAAATTTATACCACATAAGACCTTTTAATATTAGATAAAAAGGGGATTTAACCATAAAATTTCTCTTAATTACAGCTAGGCCTTGCACAATTGAATCAGGCAAAAATGTACAGCTACAGTAGTATAAATTGATTACAAGCATGATAACTATCGGCTGATTAAACCTGGGGTTGCCCACTTGACCTTGGCCTGAGTGGCTGCGAAGAAGACCAACTAGCCTAGGGGAGGAAAAATATTAATGTGGACATTGTTTTCACAGCATTTGCTTGGTGGAACAACCTTGTCATGAGTCTTTGCATTTGAAGTACATGTATTCTAATTTCACAGTCATGGTTTTTACCTGGATGAAGGTCTTGAGTCAGGTGGAAAGCTGTGGCTTGCAGTTGATTCTGCAGTGGACACTACAATAAACATAATGAAGATTCAGTAAACCAATGAACAGTCATAACATCATGGATATACACAATCTAAGAAAAAAGAACATGAGATACATCTACATGTGCAGCTGTTAGCTTATCAACATGAATTAACACTAAACTGCATGAAATACCTAAATATTTCAGTTTACACAAAATACTAAAAAATTGACTAGTACTAGAGGAGATAACCTGATGTTTAAGTGGTTTCTTTTGAGTGGCAACAGATTACGATTTTGTCCCACAAAACAAGAGTCACTACATTACAAGTCTCCATAATAAATCTTGATCCTTGAAGTGAAAAGGATGAGGAAGGAAAATTTGTAGGAGTTTTTTGTCGTCGTCATTGTCATTGTTGTTGTTTGTTTGTTTGCTTTGTTTTTTTTTTTTACAAGAAAATGAAAAGAAAAAGGGTGACATGCTACATAAAGGCCAGCCGTACCTGGATTCACAACACTAGGCCCTGATCCTGCGACAATTTGCACTGATTCCTGGCTGAGAAATGTTGCTTGCTGACTAGCACGATCAGTTCTTGAAGCCACGCTACCAGGTGGAGCCACATGGTCAGTGCCATGCCCAGTTGTGAAAGCCCCAGAAGTCTGGTCATTTGTTATTGTACCAACTGTAGTTACTCCTCCTTGTGGGTAAAAATAAGGTTGCGATGCGTGAGGATATAGGTCAGGTTTGTCCTGAGCCGAGCCAGGCAACATGCTGTCATGTCCTGTCACATGGTCATTGCCACGCCCATATAGTGCCAGATGGTCAGAGCCTTGCTCTTTTAATGCCACATGGTCAGGGCCACACTCATTTAAATGAGGCTGTTGGGGCTGTTCGATATATCTACTCTGTTCTTCAGCCACATACTGCTGAAATCTTTGAAGATCCAGCTTTGGTTGGAAGTAAGATCTAGCCTGATGCATTTCATGAGAATTTGGTGTTCCTGGAGCCATTTCATCGTCTAAAAAGTGCAATGTAAAAATATGTACAATAAATTTAATACCGGTAGTCAATTCCATGTTTTGTTAGGCTACAGCAGAGTGCGAAAACTGCTATATTGTTTGAATGGTCACTTATTGTTTCTTGCTCTAGTGCATGGCTGCCACAGCCACTGGTTTTTGAAATTCCCTGCCTTTTCCCTGACAAATGTAAAATTTCCTGACCAACTGAATTAACAATTCAACAAATTAGTCCTGATGATGGACTCGACCATTCCCTCATAGCCATCCTTTCCAACTGATTTATTTATGCACAGCCATCCTCTCCACCCATTTATTCATGCTTCTAGCAAGTCACATGCAGTGTACATGAATTGATAGTTCCTTAACATAAATTTTGTGAACAATATTCTACCAATACAACATGATTCATGTCTGTAAAGTTGTACAAAAGAATTTCAAATGTTAGAAAACAACAACACCAGAGGGAAAGGAATAAAATATATAATTATACTCTTGTCTGTTTGCTAACCATAGTGCTTATACTCACCTTCTTTGTTGTCATCTGAAAGCTCATTTAATGCTGGTGTTCGCATGACAGAATCACTCAACATGGACAGATGAGTTGGTGTTTCTGGAGGCTCAGCCACTGGAAACCTATAAAGAGTGAATTAAAAATGCATTTATTTACTATGATCATGGAAAAACAAAAAGAAAAGCAGTCAACTCTCTGGACAGTATTACCCTGCACCACAGACAGAAACTAAACTCTAGTTAAGTCCATCTGCGAAACAGCCCCAAAATCCTTGTTCTGGGTCTCAATCCCACCGCTGTACCAAGATTGGAGTACGCACCATGATTGGCCTGTTAAAAAGCTATTGTTGATTTGCCAATTAGGTTGGAAGGAAATTCGAAATGCACTCTGAGTCCTGGTAATTTGTTGATTCCGTTGGGGACCAGAACAAGGATATCAGCACTGCCTCACAGACAATAATATTAAACCAGGGTTAAATTATGTCTGCAACGAAGGCTGGATGTTACAGACCATCAGATTGATTTAAGAACAAGAGCGCAAACTTTTCAATTTCAAACAAGGAAATTTTCCAAGAACTCTTCCTCTTTCTTGATGGGCTAAACTCATAGATTAGCATGTGTCAAATGATTTACAACTGCCCTAGAGAAACAGTGGCTGGATAAAGTCACAATTATTAATAAATTAAAGAAAATCTAAACAGCTTAATCAGTAACAATGGAACTGCTACATTTTTTGTTTGGGTACCTGTTTTCTTTGCCACGTAAAACATGAGATGGGGCAGCAGTGATATTAGGAAATCCCATGTATTTCTGCAATTGAATTGAGCAAATCTCAACACTATTAGTTACAATTGTGAAATATTAAGCAAGAATGGTAAGACATGCCAGCTAAATCAAAGATTCAGTCAAGGGAGAGTGCACATTAGCACGTCTTTTTAGTCTGGCTATTAGCTAGGACAAAATACTTCTTGTTAGGAGAAGTATGTTGTAATAATTTGTTATCTCAGGTAATTTTTATTTTTCTTTTGTTTCAACTTCATTAGCATAGATTACCATATCCAAAAACAAAAGAAAAACAAAAATTACCTGAGATAAAAAATTAACTACAACACATACATTACCTTAGGGTCATCACCAAACAAATCTTTAACAACTGACATGGCTTTATCTGACTCTGTGAGCACATCCTGAAGCTAAAACACATTAAAGAGAAAATAAGTTACAGTGTATGAGAAATTCATGAGAAGGAAACCTTGTTTATAAAAAGCCAAGTAATAATACAGGTGTATTATTAATAGAAGATATAGTCACTCATCCCTCATATGTGACTAGTATACAAAAACAGTCAAACCCCGTTAATACAGACACTGACAGGGCCAAACACAATGTCCATATTAACAGGGTGTCAGATGTCC
>OZ037788.1:22695222-22840222 GCA_964035525.1 Porites cylindrica
GCCGCCCCCACTATTTGAACACCTAGAACAAGAAATTTACGGTCAAGCCTTTCAAATTTTCAAGACGTACCATGAATTCTTCGTAAAATGTGTCACCAAGGGCTTCGCGCACTCGATCATTCACCAGAGGAAAGGATCGCACGAAAAACTGTAGAAAAATTACACATCGGTAATGTCATGTACTTTTCACAAACATATTCACTCCCTTAAAATATTCCTTGTTGTTATAAAAAGTGAACTTCTACAACATGACAAAGAAAGGCAGTTAATATTCACAACAAATGTTGTAAGAATATTGCCCAGGTGGTACTCCCTATAATGGCCTAAACGGGAAGGCTCCACCCGCAAAGGGTACCATTTGTCTATAGAAGGTATAAGAAAGGGGTGCCTCTTCTGCCAAAAATGGTATATAAAAGGATAAGGGGTTAGACCCCGGGGCGGAGCTTTCCCGTATACAACGTTGTTGACTATCCCCGAGGGAGAGTTGAGATCTTGTAGTAAAAAGCCACACCCACCTCCAAAGCAATTCCTGATTGTCTTTGACTGTCAGCGTGTAGAGTATTTCCCATAGCAAACAACAATCCATGGACAGTTCGTAGCTTTAACGAAATCAAATAATTTCGTTAGCAAAAAAATATTTCGAACTGACAGAAAATTAATTAATGTACCGATTTTGTTTTTACCTGAACAAGACTTTCTGATGTGTTTGCTGACTCTTTAGCCAGGATTCTGAAAAGAAAGTAATAAAAATCAATACAAAATTATCTAAAGAAAAAATTGTAAAATACATAATAAAGTGCGTCACGGCGATTGTATCAATAATTTTCCAGACTCCGTTAACACGAATTCTCAGGTTTTAGTTCGGTTTCCCTCTTTTAATTTTATATAATAAAAAAAGCCAAGCATTATTCCCTACTAAAGGTACTAACTGAAATAAATTTAGAAAAAAACATTCAATCTGACGTTACTCAAGAATTTACCCAATACACTGGTATGCTAGTTTGTCTCCATGTTCCCTTTGACCAGCAGATAAATTCCACAAATTATCTTTCACTGCATTACATTATTTTTGTACCATACAACTTGAAGGCAATCTCTAGCTTGCGCCACAGAGGGAACCAAACTGTTCTGGTTAAGTCCGTCTGCAAAACGGCGCCCAAATCTTTGTTCTGGGCCCCACCTGTGTACCAGGATTTGAGTACTTGCCAGGTTGAAAGGAATTTGAAACGCATTTCTGGTAGCTCGCTGAGACCGTTAAGGGCTCTGAACAAGGATATCAGTGCTGCTTGAAAGATGTTACTAAACGGGGTTAGATTACGTTACAGGCAAACTCCTTACAGATTATTAAAGATGCAGGAAATTTGTCTAAAGTTCCTTTTTCAACCCTCACTCTCAGCCCCATCACCAACATGACTATTATACTACCACTATAAATAACTTGCCGCACCCAATCATTTTAGCAGCTGCTGCCTGCTGTACAAACACAGGTAGTGGGGCCTGGAGCTGTGGTGCATCAGGATCTATCAGAGAAAAGCAAAAGTATTCTATGTGGTGAAAATTTGAAAGGAGCCCAGTGCTCTGAGTCTGTGAAGTCCAGGATGCCCAGCATTTGATTTATATGAAAAAAGACTAAGATTTTTCAATTACCTGGGAGAAAATTGGCGTGATTTCTGTAAAGGAGTTGAGGCTTAGCTTCATTGATCTCATAAGTGGAGTGTCACATATCGGATAAGTTTTGTGCCACAATTGGATCGATTTAGGTTTTTGGGAAACTGGCCACCTACCCCTCCCCTAAGCCATCATTTTGCCCAAAGTGAGAAGTAAGTGTTAATGTTAGCTTACGGGAGGGGTAGATGGGCAGTTTCCCAGTGTTAGGAGAAAATTGACATTGATCCCTCTTGGGACTTAAAAGAGTAATGTAGAAATTTGACTCTACAGCTGCACATTATCCCAGGTTATATCATTTTATAGGCAGCCACAAAGTGACACCCATGGGCCAGGTACAGATCACGCATCGAACCTGTGAAGGATGTCTCTGAACTGTCTTTGATCTCATCCTTGGTGGGTTTTAGCAATGCCACTAAGCCTTTTAGCAGAGAGTGTTGTACATCATACTGCATTAAGTCTTTGATGAGTTCACAGGCTTCATACTGAACCTCCAGGTGCAGGGATCTTAAAAGCATCAATACAGGTTCCACTATGGTTGGGTTTGCTGCTCCGACCACAGGCTGGTAAGGGAATAAAATTAATAGTGTAATGATTCATATGTGGTCATGTGTATAAAAAATAAACTTGAAACTTGAAACTTGATCTCTTGACAATATGCTTGTACCTTAAAGGAATGCGATTATTTATACTTGTAAGCCACTTCAAAAATATTGTTCAGTAATAATCTCCTGGGGTCAAGCATGACTACAAAAAAAGTGACAGGATGCTAGTTGCCTCCTTTAGTGGTAGAAACTCCATACTTTGGTCTCAATTAGGGAGTTGACAATGGAAAACCAATCTTTTTACTTGTATTAGGTATCTCTTAGCCACGGCTACATTGTGTGTAAAGAAATATTTTAAATTAGACATTGGGTACTTAAGGGTTCAATTTAAATTAAGACTGATCCCCACCAAGACTGCATTCCTTTAGGAAATTAAAATTTCTAGTGCTGGTTTAGATAGTGCATCTTGTCCAATGTCTTTTGTTCTCAACATATTCCTTCTGATAGACTGAGAATTTTTATGCTTGCACACCAATCACACTAGATTTTATTCTTATGACATGTAAGTTTGATGAAGTACCAATATCCCAATATTGAATAAGAAACTGGTTACTACTGAAGCTTAAAACCTTTAACCCTTTAAGTCCCAGTAGTGACCAAGATCAATTTTCTCCTAAT
This sequence comes from Porites cylindrica, assembly GCA_964035525.1. NCBI lineage: Eukaryota > Metazoa > Cnidaria > Anthozoa > Scleractinia > Poritidae > Porites > Porites cylindrica. Next base: position 22,698,111 of record OZ037788.1, read on the forward strand.
GATATCCATGCACTGTCAAGAGATAAGTCATGAGAATTGACAAAAAGATCACCAAAGAGAAAATGCCTTGATCTATTATCAAATTCTCTCAACTAATTCTTTATGGAAATGTATGGAGATCAGTTTGGAGAATTTGTATGCGGATACTGGGGCTTAAAGGGTTAAAAGAAGTGATTAAAGAATGACTACACCAACCTGAACTATTCTCAGAGTTTGAGCAGCCATCTGTTGTGCCTTTGGAGACACACACTTTAACAAGGCAATAAGTGCTTTATAGACTTGACTTTCATATTTTGGGTTTCCCTAGAAAAAATTATCTTTATCACGTATCATCATAATCATAATCGCAGTCACTTATCAGGGATGTCACTAAGATTTCAAGTTGCCGGGTAAATACAACAAGTAGGCAGGGAATCAAACAGCTAGGGATTTCTTTTGGTTCTATTTTTCTTCTATTTTCCAATAAAAGTAGCCGGGGGCCACAGTCATAATAGCCAGGGGAAATCCCCAGCCCCCGGCTCTTAATGAGAACCCTGCTTATCTTCTTGTCACGATTATTGCCCTCATTGTCAGATAATCATCATCATCACCTTCAATACCATCTTAGGTACTTATAAAATTCCAAAATAATTCAAGAGGTTTGATTAAAGTGCCTTAGCAGCGGAAAACTGACTTTGCTCTTTTGGATAGGTGATTACTTGTAAACGGGGGTTGCTTACGAGAGGTCAAAGCACATAGAGATTACACTGCATTATCCCTGGTCATTTCAAGAACATAAAAACTGAAAATTACTTACACTAGAGAGTTGTTGTAGTAAATTTCTGGCACAATCTTGGGTCTCCTCAGAATTTGACTTTGCCAAGCATTCAGCTACAGCCCTGATACCTTGGAAAAAACATTTAAAAGAGCGTGATCACTCTCACTTATCACAGATAGCAACTCCATTAGTAGATCTATGGGGAAGATGGGGGAGGGGGAGGGGGCTTTATTTTACAGGGAGGGGGGCAATAATGCCCCATTCCTTTCTCTTCCTTATTTCATAAGCAAATGTCTTACATAATTTGCAATCTCCATGAGTCTAAACTTTTCAGTTAAAGTGAATGAAGGTCTCTGTAAAAGGTAGTGATACTGTAAGGAATGAAGTTACATTCTAGGAACAGCTTTTACAGATCACTTTTTCCAAGTTTTCTCGATCATCTTCCATACCTTCCCTTCAATGCCAGGTAGTTTTTATCCATCGTAATCTTCACGAGTTTTACCAGAATGTCTGGAATTAAGTTCATTCTATTTGTATATTTGGATGATAGAATTTCTTACACGTCCCTTACCAAAGCTCTCACAAATCAGTTCTTTGTATCTTCTCCCAGAGTTTGATACACACATCAACACCTTTAATGCCTGGGCTTTGTCTTCCTATATGTACACATGTGAAAATAAGAAAACTACACAGTAAGGCAAAGATAACATTTGCTACACCTAGGAAAAACCTTCTTTGCTCTTTCCTTGCTTGGAGGTGCTCTTGACTTCTGCAAATGCATGAATTTTAGCTTTGCTATTCTCAGCTTGTGTAAGATAGTTTAACACCATGTTCATTAACATTTTAGGGTTTCTCTATGTAAATTAATATATCAGGCAAAGAGCCTAAGAATGGTTTCAACCATTGTACAGATTTAATGGTTCAATTGTTGAGAGTAAAATGAAATGATTATCGCAAGTGTTAAAATTTACAAAACTTTCTTGGGAATGCAAGACCTAGAGCCTCTTCAATTAAAGACCCTTTGGTGCTCGCAATACTTAAAAACAGTCACTTGAGTTCCTGGATCCATGCTTGAACATTAGATACATTAAGGAAGATAGAATGTTACCTCCTTTGCCTGCTTAAGGCCAAGAATTTCAAGAACAGTTAACACACCGCCAACTTCCAAGAACTCTGCCAAAAATTTATGCCTGAAAGAAACAAAAACAAAAAGCATTATTCTGGGCTTGGAAATTCAGCATGGGATATTTTGGGGGCTAATTTTTGGTCCAGGGATTTTTTTGGGTTTTGTTGGAGGCCCTAGGGATTTTTGGGGGGTTTTGATTTTTGTCCCCATTCGATCAGCCCTGTCACTTGAAATCCGGAGTACTCTCCCTGGGATATAGGAAAGACAGTAAAGACAGACTCACCCACTTGATGAGCCAACAAAAATAGTGATGGCTTGAAGCTGTAACTGAACACATGTCCCAAGCATGTAACTTTTGTAGTGCAAGATAGTACGTCAAGGATATTAACAATGTTAGTCACCTCTCTTAATGGAAATCACTATAAGACCGACACAACACTAAAATGGACACCTAGAGTTAGTTGCTGCCTTTCTTTACTCCTTTTAGTTGACTCTCTATATAAGATGGACGCACGCATGGAATTGGTCTCCAAGGTGTCCATCTTAGAGGGAGTTGACTGTACACTAACCTGTGAGGACCTAAGGGTAATGGTTTACATTAGTTTTGCATGACGTAGCATGCAAAGAAAGTAGTGTCCGATATCCAGGGGCTATCAGGCTAGTGAATTCTTTTCTTAACTTGACCGACACGCAAGTGAAGTTTTTTAAGGAATTTCAATTACAGTAGAACTGTGAAATCAATTTTACTTGTAAACAAGTTTTTGGAGCTAGTTGAAATGACGTTTGGACTAGTAAATCAAATGCTAGCTTTAGTTTGCTCAAATGGAAAACTGCAAAAATGACTTTCTTTGCACCCTGATAACATTTTTCCAACAACACTCTTTGTAGAAATCTTAATTTTCAATCAACTTTCGATTCTTGACCTTATAACACAAGAGGTAGTTGGCATGCAAAAGACCAATTTCAGTATACTGGAATTCAAACTTGGATACAAGGCTTGGGTAAATGAAACAAAAGGAAAATAACTTTTATTAATTCCTGAACTTCAAAGTTGTTTCATGTATTTTATTCACCCAAGCCTAGAAGCCACGTTTGAATTTTAACATATCGAAATCGGTCTATTGAAACTAAATGTATTTCAACAGTAATTAAAAAAGAAATCTTGATTATCTGGGCACCCTGTTGCATCCCTCGATGTGTGCGTATTTCCTATTAACAACTTATCAATACCAACGCTAGACTTGTAAAGGATACGTTAGCCGTAACCATGCTGTCAGCCTTGTTAGAAACAAACTTGCTGCATGGGCAAATTCAAGTTCCAGTTCTGGGCCAGTTTTTCCTTGGTTTTGAGCGATAAAATCTTGCAGAATTTTTGAACGTACACTCTTTGACCCATGGTCCCATTGCTGAAGTAATTTTGTTACAGCAGCCTGGTCTGTTTTCATTCTGAAGATATTCAAAATATCATTCTTAATATTGAGATCTGATCGGCCAAGTTGACATAATATTAGTAAAAATAAAAGCTTGAGCTTTTTTTGGCTGCGATTAAAACTAAACAGCTGGGATTCAGTGGTTCTCAAAGCTGACGCTCGCAAAACCACAAGAATAAATTTAAAAATTATGAATAAGAGTTACAATTGAAACTATCAACTAATCTTACCCGATAAAGTATCCTCTAAAAAGTGTTTACAATACAAAAAAATGTCAAGGATCATTCTCTTGGTTTAATGCCCGCCATATTTGTTGACAATGGTAACTACACATAGCCATACCGATGACCAAAATGACACATGGCTCAAGTTTTGGAGTCCAGTCCCGCGCTTCCTGGTGACCTCGTTCCCAGTGCTTCAGGATTAAACAGGGAAAGGGTGCTAGGAAGAAAGCTTTCTGCGCTTTTCTCTCATATCGGATAGGTGTTCATACTATCTGGTTGAGTGTGAACAAAGTCATAGAATCAGATTCATCATACTTTAAAGGAAGATGGCAAACCTGTACTTATTCATAAAGATTTGCACGATTTAAGGGGCAATAATAATACGCTATCACTGCCAAAAGTAAATACTACAAAGTATGGATTAAACTCCTTCAGATATTTCGCCGCAAAACAATGGAACAGTATTCCAAATGAATTGCGTTTAAGAGCTGGAGGTCTAGAATTTAACAAACAAGTGAGGAACGTTCAATTTTAGTTATCTAATTTTGTAATTTCAGATGCTAGATATTTTATATTTTTACATTTCTATGTACATATTTCTTTCTTTCTTTCTTAATATTGATTTGTGGAAAACCTGCAAAATAGCTTTAGCTAGGTGTTTCTCCCACGTTAAATAAAGATTATGTTATGTTATGTTGTTATGATACAGTCACTCTTTAGAGAATGGGTTTCTTTAAGGAACATCATAGGTCAAGCTTCTGTTATTTCAATTATTCAAAAGGTAGCCGGGTTCGTGCTCTTTAGCGCGAGCTAAAACCGCATTGGACTGTATTTTGAGCGAAATTTAAGTCAGCGTAACAAGAGACACTAATGTCCAGGATTGAATTAACGCTGGTATAAAATGAGTATTTATTCTTTGACTGGGTTCTTCATTTCGGTAGTTTTGTGGTTTTGGTGAAAATTTACTCATAAGTGTGTGATCACTTCCTTGAAGAGTTTGCGATCTCGCCCACTTTTTTTTTTTATCCTGAACAATATCAAGCTTGTCCACATCAAGTCTGTATGCATGAAACCAAATATGTTTATTTTTTATTTATTTATAGTTCTGCAAATGAAAAAAGTACGCCTTCCTTTCCGGCGAAAGATATTTTGAAAACCATCGGCAAACTTCAAAAGTTTTCAGCATCTAAAATCTTAAAGAAGACATGACTGGCCATGGACTTCGACTAGCAATTACTTGAATATCTGTGGGAGGGCTTATGTATGCGCTGAGTGTTTTGCGATTAATTTCATTCCCTCCTTTTGCCATACACAAAATAAAAATCCCCAAGCTGAGCACCACCCAAACTGCACCAGACAACAATGTGTTTCATGAAAATATCAACTTTCCTTGGTCCACGCTTCGTAGTGGGGAGTCACATTTAATGAGTCAGTCATTTACATGAGTTCGAGTTTGAAGACTTAATTTTGGGATCACATTATTTATTCTCTTTGCTTAAATTTGGTCAGTCCAATCTTTTAAAAATCTCATAAATTAAGAGTAAATATAGGAGCATTGTTCAACTTTGGCTAGTAGGAAAAGGTGAAAAGATCCAAAGAAAGCTAAATTCAACTAGGACAACATTGTTAGTTGTTACCTTCATTGTCGCGATTTCATCCATCTTGCTCCATGAGCAAAAGCTTGGTAATAAGTTCAATTATTGTAGGTTTTCTTAGTAATTATCATAAAATATATATTGGAAGAGACAAAGGAAATAACTGGTTGGTTTTAATTTTAAAGTAAAATTTTCATTTTGTGAAAGCTTGACTGAATGAAAATCTACGTTTTCGATTTAAGGTTTTGAAAACTATAAAAGTGATCTAAGAATAAACATATTCTGAGGTTGTTTTGACAAGATGTTGACTTATTGCTGCCCACCCCAACCTGTATCCAAGGAAATATGATAAATTAAATACTACACCTGTTTTTATATATTTTATTGAAGATGGTATTGCTGGTGAGGTCAGCTCAAAAAAACGTTCTTTGCCAGGAAAGGACAAGAATTTGGATACAAATCCGATGTTCAAGACATAAATACGTACTGCTGCGTCATTCATCTAAAAGACGAATTTGTAAATATGAAGATATAGTTGTTTGACTTCGCAACAAAAGCTGCCATTATGCATGACGCACTATAGATGGATGGTCAATATGAGTTTTTCTCGCCCTTTCATTGTTGTCGTATATGAGATTTATAACTTATAAATTTTTCAGCACCTCGAGAAAAGATCCACTCTTATTGGCGACTCGATCGATACTCATTTCCCAGAACTCTGTTACTGGAGGACATTCTAGAAAGAGCGCAAATCGCGCGGAGTTTTTCCACTGATTTAAAGCAGCACCTGCGTATTGGGCGCAGTGACAGGTGACAATCACATTTGAGAAGAGAAAAATTAATATCCAACAGTTCGCATGAATTTGTGTACCCTGTTGTTCCGATCCTGTCTCGAGGTATAAATTATTTTATGTAATTACTTTCTTTGACGCTTCTCCATTAGCAATTGGTATTGCGCATATCCGATGCCTAGACTCAAGACCGCCCACTAAAAACATCAAGCGAAAATCTCTCTGCAAACCTCTCGAGCAAGGCAGTTGTTTTTCATCGGAATCGTTTGCTGCATCTTCTTCGCCTCTATGGATACCATTGCTGACAGAATCGTTATCAACGTTGGAGGTAAGCGACATGAGACATACGCAAGTACTCTTCAAACTATCCCTGACACCAGGTTGGCATGGATTGCGGAAAGTTTCCTGGCCAATGATAACAGGCAAGAGATATTTTTCGACAGAAACCCAGAATTATTCGGGATCATTCTCAACTACTACCGTACTGGGCAACTGCATGCTCCGCGCGACTTCTGTGGCCCTCTCTTTGAGGCAGAGTTAATATTCTGGGGCATTGAAGAGAGGGAAATGGAAGCTTGTTGCTGGCCCTATTATACTCAACATCGAGATGCGGAGAAGAACTTGAAAGATTTCGTAGGACCCGAGTTTGAAGACACGGACAACGACGACGAAGAATTCTCGCCCGATTTAGAATCATCGTCATTTCATCAAGTTTCATCATTATCATACTGGACACTTTATAAACCGAAAATCTGGGCAGTAATAGATGATCCACACTCATCGACCAAGGCTAAGGTATTAACATGCTTCACTTCTATTCTTTTTGTTTTCTTCCAAAATCTCATATTAATTTTCAAGCTGAAAATAATTCGGAAGCGAATTTCAGGTTGAGTTGTTCGGTCAATATCGGTTGTTCATCATTTTGGTTTTTTACTACTACTACTACTGTATACGAGCAGGCAGCCCTTACTTATTTTTACGCAATGACCTATAAACTCAATTCATTATGTCTGCTCCATAAACGGTAGCTGCGGTTCAGAAAAGAATTGCCCAAACGGCTACTGAGGCGTTTGTCAACGCTTAACAAATATGGAAAATTTCGCCAGTTTTCTATGCAAATAGAGACCACAAGTAAATAAAAGGGTATCGCACGTCGACGATTTTAAGCCTAAAAAACGCTTCTAAAACTATGTTTCTGGATTAATCGGGCATGATTTTTAAGACGTAAAAAGAACTTAAATCCACGATAAAGCTGGGCAATCTGGTTACCAAGGGGTTTGTTTTTGCTAAACAAATGGGTATAAGATAATGGCGTACGAATCGCTATCTGAGAAATCAGCCATAAGAAAACGTTCTTTGTTTCTCAGGCATCGTCGATGAAAGTTCTATTGAAAAGAAATCATAACATCTCACTGTGTTTTTCCAATTAAACTGCGGCTTAGTTTTGTGGAAAATTTTTTAATGTACTGTAAACGGGTTTTACATGGGGACTTCCGTTCTTCATAGAGGAAGGATTCTTTTACAGAATAACACCTCCGTTTATAAAAGCTAATTGATGTAGAACATAAGATAACAGAAAAATATCGAAATATATGAAGGGAATAGTTTTTTGAAGGTATATCACCTCAAGACTACAATCAAACCATGTAAACCCGTATTGACCGCAAAAGTAAACAGATGACTCCAAGTGATATCTTTTTTAACTAAAATTAAACTCGAGCGTAGGATAATAATAATAATATCGGGTACAGTGTTTTCGGCAATTATAGCAATACAGCTGGACACGCATCCGTGAAAAAATATTTCAGCTGTGTTATATTCTATTCAGTCAATTCCCTTTCAATGAATTTTCTGTTAGCTTTATATTCTTTCAACCACCAGCGTTTGTGCGCACGGTATAAATTCAAGAATGGAAAAGCTTTTAAAAAGGTCTTATCGACTTGTTTAATTGGGCGCCGAAATGCAAAATTTTACCTCGATTAATCGACTGCATTTTAAATAATTTGCAAGACAATGAGTTTCAGCTAAACTGGTGGGGTTTTTTTACCACAGGAGCGATAAATTTTCTTTGTTAACTTCATATTTCTTAGATCTTTATGATCCAGTTTAAGGACGTGCAGTAAGCGCCAGTGTGCCTAAAAATGTTAGCCACGCTTTGTAATTTTACAGTGTGACTAAAAGTTCTCCACTCATTTAGGAAAATGAAATATTTGCTTTTCTTTTTACTTATTCTACTTATCTTTTGCGCACTGTCAATAATAAAACATGTTCTCTGATTGGCAGCTGATTTGAATCGAAACGAACCCCCATCTTATATTATATAATGGGCTTGTTTAAATTAACATGTAGCTTTTATATCAGGAGACTAACTGGTAAAAGCTATTAACTTTTTACCTGCAATTTCTTTTTTATGTATAATACCACCACATAATTATTCATATATCTAGGGTGACATCGCACCTTAGTATTATATAATTACAATAAAATAAACTGCTTACTCGATGGTTGAACCGTGAATCTAACTTGATGATTGCCCACAATTTCCTTTTTTTTTCGGAGATAAAGCACGCAACTCAATAAACATCCGCTCACATTATGTGTTCAATCATCGAATGAGATTTATGTATAAATTTATTGTCACGTAGCAAAAAAGTAGAAGCCCCGTCACTTAACCGTAGCTGAGAAACGCGAGTTTGTCACCATGTTGCTCTTTAGTAAAACTAATGCAACTACAATTTAAAGGGCTATGCCTGATGACGCGTTCCACATTTTTGGGTAAAAACTGAGCTGATGCTGAAAGTAAGCATTGCTGGTTTGCACGTGACGTCACGGCGGCCATGTTGGTGGCCAAGAACAAAAGCATTTCTCTCCTCTGGCAGCCAAACTCTGTTTTCGTGTAAATTCTTCGAGAAAAAATTCTATTGTATTGACCCCCAACATGGCCGCCTTGTCACGTGGTTGCATCAGGTCAGGTGGTTTATTCAGGTCAGTCATCTCTTTTCCCGCTACCAGAGGCCCCTTTTCCGGCTGGTATTAGCAGGGCGTATGAAATACCAGGGAAAAGAGGCCCAGGTCTGTCAGCAGGAAAATCATTATTTCTCTTATAACTCCAAGAGAAAGATATTAATCGATTCTCTGAAGGGGAAAAGAAAGCATAATAGTTTGAGAAACAGTTCATTAAAAACACAAGAATTGATTTGCAACTGTTGGCTCAGGTTGAATTCCATGCCATGGAAAAGCCAAACACACGCGCTTATAATTTAGGTTAAGTTATCATCTTCGTGTTTTCTCCAAGGTGTTTTTTTTAGGGTCTTCGAGCAATTACCAAAATAATCGTGACACATCTCCTTAAGAGACAAAAGACACCGCATGAAAGCATCACTCTTTAGATTATAGCCAAAAAAATAACCATGCATGCTAGAATTTTACCTAGAGGCCGGATTTGCAAAATTATTACCACACAAATAGAAATATGTCACATTTTAATCGGTTTCACGGTTTTATTGCTAAATTTCAGGTTTAGGTCGACTGCTCGTTATTAATAAGTCCCCATCTTTCAAATGCATTTTTCTTCCAATTCATAACTCAAGAATGTAACATTATGCACTTATTTCAATAACGGTTGCATTGGGAATCGTGCTTTGGTCTTTGAAAGCCTTTGTTTGGTGGTCACGCAAGCAAAGCATTGCATTGTATTCTGTGTTTCAATGACCAAATCCCAAAGCAACCTCTATTGAAATAGGTGTATAAACTCCCGCTTACAAGCCATAGGATAATACATCTTCGTATGTGACCCTAGGAGGGCTTATTCACGTAGGAGGTGGGGAGGGGGGGGCTTACTACTGGGTGAACTTATAAGGGGGGGAAGCATATAAGCAGAAGTTTACGGTATTCCTGTAGTTTCACGGCAGCATGGTGCCAATACTACTGTTAGCCTTGTGCTAATGGAGTTGTGAGAAAAGTCACAGAGCATTTAGTTTTAAATGTCTCGGGTGCGTAACATGTATTTCTTAGCGTTTTTACTAAAGCTCGTTTTTCCTTTTTTTTCCCAAGGTGTTTGCATTGTTTTCATTGTTCATGATACTGGCATCTGTTGCTTCCCTCTGTGCTTCATCAGTTGTTATTGAAAATGAATACGTGCGTGGATTTGAATATTTATTTTGTGCGTGGTTCACACTGGAGTTTATAGCACGGTTTATATTTTGTCCTGACAAGATCGTTTTTTTTAAACAGATCATGACATGGGTGGATTTGATGTCCCTGCTCCCCTTTTACAGCAAACTGTTCTTCAAAACAGATTTACTTAGTTTCTTGAGGGCCGTGAGGCTTATTCGTGTGTTTCGAGCACTCAAAGCATTCGCTTTTACAAGCGGGTTGCAGATTATCGTACAATCGCTCAAAGCCAGCTTCAGGGAGCTAATACTGCTTCTTATTATTTTGTTAATTCCCGTGGTAGTATTTTCCAGTATTGTTTACGACATCGAAAAAAATGTCCCCAGCCAGCCTGACTTTCGAAATATCCCAGAAACCTTTTGGTGGGCAATTATCACTATGACAACTGTCGGCTACGGCGATATGGTCCCCAAAACGATCCTAGGTAGGGTCATTGGTGGAATATGCGCTATTTTTGGAGTACTGATAGTGGCGTTGCCAGTCTCTGTAATAGGAAGTAACTTTTCTACTTACTACACGCATGCTCAAGCTCGACTTAGTCTTCCAAGGAAAAAACGTCGTCTGATATGCGCAGCTAATCTGCGCATGAATGTCTTACCGGAACAATCAGCTCCAAGTAGCACCTCATTGAAACAAAATGGCGGCCTTCAGGAGACTTCAGAGGGAATACAGCTGGATGCATCTCCAGGCTCAGCAAAGAGATTCAGGCGCTACCATCGGCGATCACGAAACACACTGTTTGCTCACGGCGATGTGTACATAGGTCCAAGCAAGCTTGAAAGGCAAAAATTATCTCGCAGTAGTACATGCAAAGAAGAGGAAAATGAAAACGAAACGAAAAGTGAAAGCGCCACAACAAAAGAAACAATTAGCAGTGGAGAATTAGACAACAAACCAGATAAGGTGCATGATCTATCTGGCACAGATAGCGAAATTCTTCCTGCTATCTCCTCTCTGCCAAGAAACTTTACGCTCATTAACTCAACGCATGAAAGTGAGGAGATTATTGAAGAAGCCGAGACAAGACCCGCCTCTGTACTCTCTGAACACCGAAATGGTGTTATCAAGAAAAGGAATAAAACTGCTAATTTACCAGTATCTCATCGTAAAAAGTCCAACAGCTCGCCAAATAAGTGGCTAGAATTAAAAAATGAACAATCTCCAACAGAGAGTAGAAGGCCACAAAGTTCGCGGGCTCGCAAGGCGCGCGTATCACCCGCAGAGGTGCTTGAAAGTTACCAGAATCACGTGGAAGGCTCCACGCAGAACCTGTCCCCACGACATTATCCTGTTCCTTCATTTAAGTTAGACATGGAAAATTCTCAAACAGACAAACCTGCTTTGGTTAAAATGCCCGAGCAAAAGAGTAACAAGACTGCAAATTCGACGAATTTCACGGAGACTTTACACAGACCAAGGACCGCTACATTGGATGCTGATGTTACGAATGGATATGCAATCTGATATTTAACAATTATTCCACAAGTGCTCGTTAGAAATGAGATGGTGGATAGCGAACAAGGCGCGTAGCGCCCAGTTGGCTATAATCATCTCATATCCAACAGGCGTGAGTGGAATAATTGTTTTATTAAAAACGCCCAGAAAAATATCGAGAAGTCTTATTTGTAAAAACAACCGATTTTCAACTTGTTTTTGTTTATGAGCAAACGTGTATGGTTGCCATATTTGGAGAGCATGGTATAATGGCTCATATGCCATAATGGCTAAGCCAATCAGAGCTCGAGAATTGCATTATCCAATGATTCAGTTTTTAATAATTAATATTAGCGGACGAACTCTGAACTGTGACCATTATTCCAAAGAAACCTTCCTAGCCAGTGGCGGATGTAGACCTTGAGATAAGGGAGGGCCCGGTTATCCAGACCAAAGAAAAGGGGGCACGGCCTCGAAAAAAAATTTTTTTCGGCCCTTCGGGCCTCAGTTTGGTCTAAAAATGGGGCCGCTGGATCCGCCACTGCTAGCTATACTTATAGTATACATTAGAATATTCTGTATGAAAGAACTCTGTATTTGTTATTCAATTTGTGACCTCCTTTTGACTTCTTCAGTGAGGAGGAGAAATCAGGGACCGGTCATTATTTATCGAATGGGGGGGTGGAGGGGGGGGGGGAAAGGCGGACGGAGAATTTTTTTTGTAGGGGGGAACACTGAAAACTTTGGAAGAATTCAGAGGCGGGACCACTCAAATTTGCTTAACAAATGAAGGCATTGGGGGGGGGGATCGCGAAAGTGATCAAATGTTATTAGGGGGGATCACTTCAGTGAAGTAACATTCAAAGGGCGGATGGGCTAAATTTCACCTTGTTTAGCCCCAAACCCTTCCCACCCCCCCTCCCCCCCTCGTCAGGCGATAAACAATGATTGATCTCTTAGGAGCTTAAGAGGCTCTACCTGAATGACGTCAAGCCCTTGATAGCCTGCTAGCAGCAAGCTCTGCATTCATGGCGAGACAGCGAGGCGAGCCGCCTGAGAACACGCCAAATGGCGAGCTTGCTCGTGGGCTAAGGTTTCCTGCCTTCTTCTATTAAAAGTGAATATTTATCTTTGATTGGCTCCATCTGGTCAGTCATATATGACTGCAAAACGACCTCACGTGACATATGACCGAATTACCTGATTCCTGGTGTTATAACTGAATTTCAAATGACACTAAGCAGGGCCGTAGCAAGTCGTTAGAAACTAGAGGGACACAAAGATTTTAGGTAGCTTGTTGTATTTGAAAAGCAGAGGGTTTTTTCACCTAGCTGGAGAGACATCATTGTTTCAATGCTCTGTGAGATGCAGAATTTTTATTTTCAACTTTTATGCGTGCATGTTTTGACTTTTTTGGGGCAAAAAAACTGGGGGGGGGGGGGGGCACGATCTCCCGGCTCCTCCCCAAGTACCGCCCTGCTAAGAGGTCAAAGTTAGAATTTATGACGATATATATGAGAGAATTGCAGCTTTTAGTATGGACTCTGATCTGGTATTCCACCGCGTGTGTGAATGTGGAGATAAGCTGTGGTGCAGTGCCGGCCCTACCATTTCCACACGAGTGGAAATCTTGTGTATAAACACAAAGCTATATAACTTTGACGTGGTGGAAGAACGAACCGCTACAAAGTATATCCAAATCAGCTGAACAGACTAAAAAGAGTAGAAAAATTTCATCACTTCAAATCACAGCCCATGTTTTCTGAAAATTCGCAAACGGAATCAGCGCCAACCATTTGATTTTCCACTCTGAATTTCCAGTTTTCCCATGTAAATGGTAATCACTCAAGGTCTTCTTTTTAAGCCTTTTGTATGTTTAGAAGGAAGATGAAGATTGTTGATAAACACTAAGTAAAATCAACTAAACACAATCCATTTTGCTGAGTCCTACTCTCTTTAGTTTCCTGTTCTGGAGAGATTTGAACGTAATCACTCCATCGTCCCACCAAAGGGAATTCAAGACAGTCTTGGATTCCGGATTCAACTGAAACTGGATTCCAGACTTTTTAGTGGAAAGTGGATTCTGGATTTTAATACTTAGTGGGATTCCGGATTCCTTGAGCTGTATTCCGGATTCCAAAGCCCAGGATTCCGGATTCCACAAGCAAAAATTTCCCGGATTCACTCACATTCGGGACACGTACGATTACGTTTGATTCTCGTAGACTAATAACTGCCGGCGCGTAGAGAAAAAAAGGTTAATTAAAGCTCGCCGCAAAGAAATTCGACCTCAAATGTTTACTATAGACAAAATTGGTTCAAATCTTTTTGGGGAAATTCGATTATAGAGTTTTCAATCTTTGCATGATCCGCTCTTTCAAGCTTTCAAAACACAATCAATAATGACGAAACAAAGTGGTCCTATGGAAAAGATGAGAGAGCGAGCAAAGAGAACATTAAGGAGCTTTATCCCCCGGCTATGGTCTCTTGAGCGAGCGTAATAATCACATTAAAAAGTCAATTTTCCGATTCTGTATTTGTGCGACAGAACTACGGGAAACAGCTTTCAATGTTCAAAAAATAAATGAATTTGACGGCCAAATAAATTCTGTATACAACCAGCTGATTTTTTGCCATAAAAACGAAATTAATCTTCATTACCATGTTTCCTAAACTTTCAAACAATTAGGTCTCTTTATAGAAACCGTAGCGGGGAGAAATTAAAATAATTATCTTTTTTATTCACCAGTAGGGCTTCTCCTTAAAGGGTCGATTCTTCACAGTTGTAACATACAAGGTCTTTTTTAAATACTTTTAGCCGATCTGAGGTTAATAAAACCTAGCAACGTGCCCCTACTCGCCGCGGGCAAACTGATGACAGTTCCCTTTCCAATAAACTTTGGGACTTTGGAAAAGATGTCACAAGGTGGCTAGTTTTTGATGCATGAGCGCCTTTTGTTTTTTGTTAGTGGTTTCTCCCATGCACTCCTGCTTTCTTCGCCTCATTCTTGAGTGCACCAGTTTAATTTTAGGGTAAAACGAATAACAGCATCATTGTTTTAGAGCCTCGCAGACAAAAGAATTACCTCACGGATCCGATTTGCAAGTAAAATAAATTTTATGTCCTTGTCATCCTAACTTCAATGTGTATTTGTAGTCCATTCACAATGTTTGCATTTTTCAGTGACTCAGTTACGTCAAAAATCAAGGTTTTTGTGAACCCTTAAAGAACTTATCATTTCGACACAAGGAATGATTGACCTTTTGTATGCATGGCAATAATTTGATAAAAGCTCCATTGTAAATTGTGTACATTAATCGTATATACGCTTTCTTTGTGATAGTGAAAAGCTTACATGTTTAGGCTTAGATATACTATGGACATTTTTTGTCTGCTCATTTCCTAATTCGAGTAAATATTGTCAACTAGAATCTGCTGTTTGCCTTTTGCTGTAAACGTTATTTTAAATCTTTCCATGAGCCTCTCGTAAGACTGTTTTCCCGAGAGGTTATTTTGATTTTTAGAGTGATTTTACTTAACCGTCGAAATTAACACTATGTATAATTAGTGCCAAATACCAAATATATCCCAACCTCGTTCCCACGGTTCTCTCCTACCCGTCTCTGCGGAGCGAGAGAGAGAGTCGGGTAGGAGAGAGAACCTGGGAACGAGGTTGATACTCCGGGATTCCGGAATCTGGGACATTTTTTTCTCGTGGAATCCGGAATCCCACTAACGATTACAATCCGTGATCCAAGGTCCACCGACAAAGACCGGAGTCCATTAAATGGAATCCAGAATCCAAGAATGCCTTGATGGATTGCCTTGTATAGGGCGAAAAACAAAAAGTAATGAAATTATAGTGTGATACTGCGTATTAGTCCAGTACCTATTTTACTCTGTTAGGTAAGATCATTGTAGTAAAATTATTTTGAGCTTGTACCTCTTAATTAATTTCAGTAATTTGACGTCACATTTTGGAAATATTTGCTTTGGTGACCGCCAGTTGGTATCGTCATAAAATGTGACGTCATAAGAAGCATTTGAACAAAAATGAGACTCCATCTCACTCTTTAGGGTAAAAAAGCAGAGAAATTTTCCGAAACAGAACAAAGTATTTAATTATAACGTTTTTATATCCTCAAGCATGAAAGATTCTTCACTTTTTAAGCTCTTAGCAAAATGCTGGAGGCAATGAAAGATGGTCGCAATTTGGAATGACATCAATGGTCTGAAGTAGAGTCATATCTCATAAATGTTTATTAGTGTAGAGCCTCTTACAGGGTCTTAGAATCTTAAGTAAATTGTCAATCTTTTCACAACTGTTTAAATACTATGGGAGTTTTAAACCTTCCTCCCATTTGGGTACGTTTTCTTTTGAGTTTCGAGAATCATGAAAGGTATATATGTCGATGAGCGAATTAAACGAATACTTTGTATTAAGTTAAAATTTGTAACTATGTTTTTCCGCTTTCTTCATTTCAGCATCGAGGTTTTTTAAAATATTTTCGTTCTAGTTTTTGTCCTCTTTTTCCTAATGGTGCTAGAGCAATAGATATTTTGAGTTGTTGCAATGCTACAATGTTAAATTTCGTTAATGTTCACTGTCTGTGAAGTTATACAAATTTGTTGTAAAATAAAAACATTTTTATCTTTTGTTGTGGTTGATTTTCATTTTGGCGGCCCTCAAGTTTGATTACCAGAGCTGTTTCAAGGAGAAATTACGTTCTGGTTGCTCGCTCTAAAGGATTACAGAGTTTTAGCGTCCTAATATATTAAGAAAGGACAGGTAGAAATAAGATATGAAACGTGACACCCTGGCTTTCAGCAGCAATTTAAATTTATCATTCCACGTTGAATAAAAATAAAAATAAAATGTATGCAATAATGTTTTTACGTTAGCCTCGTCTCATATAAATTACAAATTGTAACGTCATTACACCCGTCTGGAGCTAAAATGGGACAGCCCGACAAAAGCACAAAGGCATAAAACCTCAAAATAAGGTTATATTATTCACGTTGCCATGTTGACAAAAAGAACTCATGTCTTGCATTTTGAAATTGAATATCCGACTAATCTACCGCCTGTCATCCTTTTTCGATTTTATTTCGTTGTTTATGAAAACGTGTTCGTTTTGGGCGTATTGCAACCTATCAGTGTCTCCAATTGACCTCTACCAAATAATGACGGATTTTCTGAACTTGAAATTAAGGTCACTAATATGGCGGAGATGCTGAATAGAACACAATGAAAAAGCTTCATTTATTTTCAGGCAATGAAACGGTCACCAAAAGAAATGATTGACAAGTGTTGACTACAAGACACATAGCGGTTTAAATGAACTTAAGAAGTAGAAAACAGTGGTTTAGGGTGTCTTGCGATTTAAAACTGTGTTTTGTGCTAAAGGCGAATGTATATTTTATAAAGACGAACAATCCGAGAAAAGGAAATCTAGATTTGCAATAAAAGATTTTTAAAAATACCAATCAAACAAAATTTGATTCATCGAAAAAAGAAACCATCTGGCAGTTCGCATTTGAATTGCTTAAACTGAATCTAAAAAGAAAAAAATCTTTCAGTGCGAATCTAATTTTTGCGCTGTCGTTGCATTCAAGCGCTCTTATTTATTTTCCATTGCGACCGTTTCCAAGAACAAATTTACATAACACCATTTGGGTCCTTTTTGAATGTTAATATGAATTTTAACCATTCAGAGGAGAGCGATTCGTCAACTGATGCGAAATTCTCAGCATTCGCATGGCTGATTGGCTGAGAACTGACACTAGCGTGCGAGAAACCATTCTTGTAGTAATAAAATGACTCGAGCGATCCTCTCCGACGTGCGTTTTTATTAAACTTTCTAATTGGCAATCACCCAATAGCATCATGAATATTAATACTACTGCAGGTGGAAGGAGAATGTGAGTGTTTTGTAATATCACCCCACAAATTGCTTATCCTAACCTATCCTGTGTGAGAACCACTTTTTCCTCGGCAACGTTTATCAAAACAGAGCAACATTAAAAATTAGAAGATGATATTCCTGGGCGAAAGTAGAAGAGGCCCAGAGGAGACCATCGAATAAAAAGTTTGTCAAAATAGACAAAAAACGGAGAGAGGAAAATACGCGGATTTCAATTTACAACCCGAAGCTTCGCGGTGTGTTTATATTTGAAATTACCATACGAAGTTTGTGCAAGCGTGGTATACCAATCGTCGTCGTCTTTTGGGGCTTCTTTCTGCGGTTAAAGATGTTACATTTTGAGCTAATGCTTGGTCAAAGCCAACCATAAATAAACTACGTTATCTGTATCTTATCGGGGGAGCCACGAGGCAGAAGGAAGTATGATAATGCGGAAAGGCGAAAGTAAATGAAATATGTCCGAGGAAACGGAGGAAAATCTACAAGCTCTTAGGAAACGGGATCGCATTATTATTAATTGCGGTGGGGTCCGCCATGAAACATACAGGAGTACTCTTCGAAACTTTCCGAGCACTCGGCTCGCCTGGTGCACCGAAAACGTTCAAAATATTGCCAATGATTACGATCCTGACAAGAACGAAGTTTTTTTCGATCGCCATCCAGGAGTATTCGCAGCCATAATAAACTACTACCGTACCGGCAAGTTGCATAGTCCGCATGATGTCTGTGGTCCTTTATTTGAAGAGGAGCTCGCTTTTTGGGGAATCGATGAAAAACAGATGGAGCCCTGTTGTTGGACGTATTATACGCAACATAGAGAGGCGCAGGAGAACTTAAAATTCTTTGAAGCGGCGGAGATGTCGGCTGAAGAAGATTACGACCACGACTCAGAGCTTGGTGATGTAATGTCGGATAGTCAAGTCGAGAATTTAGGTGGTGAGGAATCATGTTGGCAGAAATATAAACCAAGGATTTGGAAAGTATTGGAACACCAACGATCGTCTAGATTGGCAAAAGTAAGTTAAACCATAAGTAAAACTAGAGAATGATGTATTGTAAAAGTGAACCCCATTACAGACAGTTATGATTTAGTGTTTAACGATCGGACTCTTTTAGTTTTTCTCTGCCTTAAAAAAATGGCATTTGTTTATGCGTTAATTCGAGGTATCGCGTTGTTAAAAGAAATGGCATCTCCAGTTTTAAAAATAAATGGGGAAGATTTAGGGAACTTAAGTTGGTTTGGCGTCATGATTTCATACGGCTATTTGGGAACGATTGAGAAAATTATGTTGTTGATCGATAGCCAGGAAGTTAACTGAGGATACACAGCCTGAGGACTGAGTAAAAGAAGATCAAATTCACCATGATTCTTAAACATATTTTCAGTAAAAAATGTTTCAGTCTCTAGTTATTCTGTTGGTTTTTAGAAAAAGCTGAATTGCCATAAAATTGGGCAGTTCAATGGCTCCTAATAATTGTCCATTTTACGAGCGGTAATATTTTTTCTGTTTTGTTATGACTTCACTAAAACATCTGTTCGTCATTCGCTTTTATAATTTTATAAACGTATCGCTGTTGATCTTGAGTTACCTTTAAATATTTTTTTTAAAATCTGCATACCCAAAGCTTACACCAAGAGCTTAAACATTTATGTTTAAATTAATGTCTTATAAACTGTACACGCACTTTAAAATAACTTAGAAGTTGAGGGAGAGATCCACTGCGGCTTAAATGTGATATGTTCAGTGTTCGCTGTTTTGTTTTGGCCGGTGATAGTATTTATTCCTGTACGGCTGTACATATGTTTTTTTTTGCTTGTATGAACATAAATGTGCACGAAAAGTATAACCAATGTCAATTCAAATGATTCAATTGTTATAACAAACAAGAGGTATAATTCAACTTAACAGATTGTGTTTTTTTTTGTTGCTGTACTCAAAGTGCTCTTTCTGAACTGAGATTGATTCTTACCCTTAAAGCCTTGTTCAAAACCAATTAAGTGCAACTCGCATAGAGCTTATTTTCTATCAGAAGCAAAAAAAATTAAAGAAATTAATTTTTCATTCCGAAAAGATAAATAGTTTAAAAAGGGCGGTCTTCATGACTACCTATGATTCTTACAGACACGGCTCACGGATTCTAAGGTTTATGAGATAAGGCGTTATTGCATGTTCATGCGATACCACATTTATATTTGTCTAAATTTAATTCGAAGAAAGGAGTTTGGAAAAGACGTGCACGTTACTTCTTTGAGAAATGAATACAAACATGAAAAGGTCATACAGAGATTTTTACGGAGACAATTTTCACCTTATGGTGTTCAAATGGAATAATTGTGCATTAAATGAAATCAATTTAAATTGCTGTGTATCAAGTGGTCAATAAAAGCCGCCTTTTTGACCAAAAATGTATTAGTTTCATTGCTAAAAGCAACAGCTCTAGTCAAAATAGCAACAAAATTCATGTGAATGACATTACAACAATTTTCGAATAAAGTGAATAAAATTTTGCTCTGTTATTGTAGCAACGCTCAATTTTACACTCTTTTTCAAAAAAAGATATCTGTTCATTCGACTAACGTTGAAGTAAGTGTCACCCAAGTTAAGTGAGGGCAAATTTAACGTTCTCTTCATGTGAGGTGCTTTAGCTCGACAGGGTCGATTTTCGCGATAATAATTCGCCACAGTCTTGTAAAATGTTCATATGGTTGTAGTAGCAAATGCATTGTAGGATGGGATTAAAAAGCCGTCGCATGGCAACACAGAAACTCGCCTGAAAATCTGTACAAGAGTGGTGTAAAAAAAAAGAATTTTCCATAGTGTTTGGACGATTTACGGTACCATATAAATTGTATATGGGTTAGTAATGAACAGAACAGGAACTAGGGTTGCTGCTGAACTTTTTTTTTTAGTTATTTTTCTCCTCGCTTTCTGACAACTCTTTTAAATCGCCATTGTCATCTGTCAATTCATTAATAACAATGTCAACAATGAAAACAACTTCTTTTTCCTTTAAATCCCACCGCTGTTGGTACTTCCTGATACATTTTTCAAAACGTGTAAAATTCTACAGCGTCATGCTCCCCACAGACACCTGTGCAAATCTGCAGGAAGCATCGAACTTCGAAATGGAAACCAAACGTATCGACCACGTTAAACACTTTTAAAATGACAAAATTTACTGTTTCCCGAGGGACCAGTCTTGAAGTGATTTGTTATTTAGCGGGAAATTTTAAGGCTGGAAATTCTTTAAACCTCGCTGTAATGGCGGTCGTCGGTCAACATTCGTGGGTAACAGTGTACTGTTACCCTCTGACGTCATAGATTTTGCAATGTTGCCGGCTCAGAGATTTTGGCGGGAAACAGTTTGTTTGTTAGATGTCATGTGACCTCGAAGTAATGGCCATCGAGAGCGCGCGCTGTTGGAAAAAAATATCCAGCTATATAACAATACATATTATTTCTCGATAAAACTGGCTTACTTAGTCCTACCTCCTATTCAATGCTTGCCTATAAAAACATTTTCCATTTTTTCAGCATCGAGCTGGTGGAAAAAAGCACAAGTGCACCGCTCACAGTCGATAAGTTCAATAGATCCTTCCCTTCGTATTCCAGCAAAACGTTTCTTTCTGCATGTTTCATTTATCCCCTGTTTTTCTTTTCCGTTTCGCTGCCTTTATGGGTCAGCACTGTGATAAGTAGCGTTCCTAATTTGTGTGCTGAAGTGATCAGTTATTTTTTTTAATAGGATTATTTTTCCGTCGCATTGAACCCGGGGGGGGGGGGGGGGAGTACTCCCTCATGATATAAGCCATACAGAGATGTTACGCCCCAAAGGGTATAGTTTTTGCGCCGTTTATTCGGTCTGAAAACGGTATAGATTTTGCCCATTTTGGTCTGGAATCGGGTATGGTTTCACTCAAGGAACTTAGGGAGTGAATTAACGTATTTGCTGTTTCAGTTCCAACTGAATCGGAAAGAATCCTCCCCCGGAGATGTTGAATATCCATTACAACCAGGTTGTTGGCTCAAGCAGTCTCTGTTATTCTGGACAACAAGACGAAGCAGGGGCACCCAACGACAATTTTCGGAAAATATCTGTTCGGAAGACGATTTGAGTTCTAGAATTTTCGGAACATTTTTTGCTTGCTTGTCTGCCTCTCCTAGGATTTTCGAACATCTAAAAAAGGGTATAATTGCCCATTTTAACGGATTTTTACCCTAAAAAGGTCACCTAGAATTTTCGGGAGCCTTTTTCTGGCTGAAATTTTCGAAAAGGTAAGTTTTGATCCCTATAATTTTCGATCACTAGACTTTCAGCTAGGAAATCCGAACAGATGAAAAATTTTTAGGGGATAAAAATATCCCTATATCTATCGTTTAAATACCAAAATACGTTTAACAATGCTATGTTTAAGTGGTTTTGAACTATATTCCCGTTGGGTGCCCCTGACGAAGCTAAGCTCCAAAAGATTTAGCTTTTTTATTATATTCTACTCTTTCTGTCAAGCAGTTAAAGAAGCATCATTTGCAAGAGTCCAATTCTGCGTGTTTGAGTTATTGAGTGGCGCGTTGTTCATAAACAAAATCTAGGTGTACCCTCCAACCTTGGATCGTTTCTACGAGAAGACTAACTCTCAGTTTTGTCTCTTTTTGCAGTTTACGTTCTTTGTATCGCTGATGTTTATAATTTTATCGGTGTTGGCGTATTGCGTACAAACTATCGACGAGGTGGAAAACAATGCGTCTGCCCGTTTGGCCATGGTCATTATTGAAGGTGTATGCGGTGTCTGGTTTACAATCGAGTTCACACTAAGACTTGCAACGTGTCCAAGCAAACATGAATTTGTCAAGCAAATAATGAATTGGGTTGACTTTATCGCTATTTGGCCATTTTACATACGTATTTTAACAACGGTAGACTACCCACTTGGAGCAACGACTCTTGCATACGATATTCTGGCAATCTGCAGGCTGTTACGTCTGTTCAGATTCTTCAAAGTAAATCTGGGATTCCAGATTCTCAAGCAGACAATGATAGCAAGCTCTCGCGAGTTAATGCTGCTGGTTCTTCTGCTGATTGTTCCTGTGATTATCTTTGCCAGCTGCGCGTATCTCGCGGAAAAGGGTAAAAATGACGACGAATTTGGGTCCATACCAGAGTCCTTTTGGTGGGCTATCATCACGATTACCACTGTGGGTTACGGAGACACAGCACCCCTTACTCCACTTGGGAAGCTCTTTGGTGCTCTGTGTGCGGCACTATCTATTATTATAACTGCTCTTCCAATCTCAATTATCGGTAACAACTTCTCGTTGTACTATTCTCACGCGCAGGCGCAAATGAAACTTCCCAAGAAATCGAAGAGGCTCATGGTAGGTGCTGCTAATACCCTATTGTTGCAGTCCGCAAGACCAAGTGAAGATATGGCCAGTACGGATTTGGTTGAAGATAGGCGGGATTCAGGCAAAACCTTTCCAGTTGCCAATGGTTCCCTGGGAGGAGATGCTAAAGTCCATCCTTATCGTGGAAGGTAGGTCAACAGGCTTCTTTTTATCACAAACGTTTTGTGACGACTTCTGTTCGTGTTTAGCATTCTTTCCCCGGTTGTTAGAACGATATTCTGGCGCTATCCACCAAATAAATCACTATCCAACAGGTATGGATTTGGGAAACCAGGTGCGTCATCCTGTGGATAGCGCTAAACACCTTTTGAACAACTCGGGCCTGGACTTCACGTAGCCCTAGTGAAAAATTAAACATCATTTGTACTGTTGTCTCCTTTTTCCCAGGGCCCGACGGGCGCGGTCATCTTTGTACGCTGGAGGTATGACACCCCGAGTCTCCTACCCAGTGCGTACCCGAAGCAGTGAAGAAATGATCGTGGTCAATAGCCCTCCACTGGACGACAGGAAAAAAAGTCACACCAGTACTCAGAGTACCACTATAGATACCCCTCCTAAGAGTCCTCCTCACTACGGGAACACACTTACAGTGGACCCACCAGAGCTATCTGAAGCTTTCACAGGCTTTGTAGAACCGCCGGAGATTAACAGAAGCCAAAGTATAATTCATCGGGAAAGTGATGAGTTTGAAATGGACGACATTGACCAGGTGATTGCTTCTATAAAACCACGTGAAAGGAAAGAGAATATGTCAAATGGGAGCCCGGGAAGGCCCGGCACTTCAGGAAGACCAGGCACCGCCGGGAGACCGGGGACCCCGGTGAAAAGGACACTGAAAAACTCGGTGAGATTTGTTAAACCAACATTAACAGTGACGCTAAATTCAGAAGATGCGAATTTTGTGAACGAGACCTTCGTTGAAGACGATCAGGACGGAGAGAATGAACAGGAAGTACATAACAACAATGATAATAACCCAGGACGGATAAAATATCAAAGAAGATCGGCAGTCCGAAGTCCTCTCCATTCAGTTTCGTCAATGACAGATTTGCAGAGAGATCGGACGTAGTATATATTCAGGACTTAGTTAATCAGTGATTTGGATATCTACCCAACAGAGTTTTTATACTTTGAATAACAGCCCAGCTTTCAATCGTGGGATCATTTGAGTTGAGATTTTTTAGATTATTTTTTTATACTCGTTCTTTGGTTGACAAAGCCATCTATGTCACCCAGGAGGTGGAGCTTAAAGGCTACTGTGAGAGCTTAACGGTGACTAGTCAAGCCAATCTTTACCCAGAAAGTTCTCTTGCGGTGTGTGAAGAGCCGAGGAAACTGATGGACCTGATGGTGGTTTAATAAACTGGTCGGACTCTTCTGGCCTGTCTGCTTTTAGTAAAGTTGAACCTCTCCACAAAGGCCACCTTGGGAACAAAAGAGAGGTGGCCGTTGTAGGGTGGTTCAAACAAGAGTCAATGTATGGACTGTCTGCCAAAACAAGTGGCCTTTGTAGAGAGGTGGGCGACTTGTGGAGAGGTGGCCGTCAGTGGAGGTTCGAGTGTCACCACAACTGTTGATGGGTCTGAGACACGTTGCTCAGTCCAAGTCCTCTTGCTCAATATGTTATGATTAACGCTGTATTCTCTGCACTGACCCTTTCAAATTTCTGGCCTGACCATTTCTCTCACCCTAAAGTGCACTTTCCGAGTTGCAGTTCGCCGAAGTTGAGATTTAGTTGTCTGGTAAGTGAACTACACCAACCACATCGACTCTTTGACGTGAATCGTAATGCACCTTAAGATCCAAATAAAGAACTCAAAATTAGGCAGGAGGAGACTGTATTTGTAAATTGGTTTGTAGGTTAAAATCACAAATATCGATTTTGCTGTCTACTAAATAACAGTGGCAGCCAACACAAGACCATTCGGAATTTAATTGTTGCAGAAAATTCCAGCAAGTGGTCCTCGCTTCCCCTTGATTTGTCATAGACGTGGAGTGTATTAGAGCCTGGTCTCTTGGTGGTGGTAAAGGAGCTGGTGGTATTATCACCATACTTTTGAAGTTGTAAGACCTCACCTTGCAAGCAACGCACATACTCCGCACCACCTTGGTTGCCTGACTGATTTCAAAGAGGGCATTTTCATTCAGATGTATTCGGTAGTCCGGTCACTGATTACCTAAGTCCTGCTATCAAACGGGAATACATCATACCTGCATTGGCTCGAGTCAAAACTTGGGGAGAAGGCCAAATTACACTGCAGGTGTATTACAGAAACACATCGAGCTCCACATTGGAGAAATAACAATGGTCACGTAGTGTCGGAACATAACATTTTTGGAACCCAAGGGTTACTATGACAACAGTGACGACATAGCGTTGACGTCACAAGCAAGTCAGACCAATCCATCTAGAATAGTTTCTTTTCAAAGTTATGGTATGGAAATCTGTGAGTAGAACGTATTCACGTGACATCAAAGTCACCTGACATTACGTTAGTGCCAAATAACAAGAAATAATTGTGCAAGAAAAGAGATCATTTCCCAAAGAAATTAAATTTGTTACTTTGTGTACGGTAGCATGACTACAACGACGTTATATATGCGCACCGGCAGTATAACCTGGAAACATTAATATAAGTTTCTTTAACTGAAACATCATAAATTGTAAAAAGTAGGTAAGCGAGAACCAAAGGAAGATTCCAGGATTATGATGATTTAAACATTGGTGTTTCTACGAAATATCGACGTGTTATTTTCCAGTAATTAATTTTGTTACTGTTTAAAGCTCTATACGGGCTCTTTCAAGCTAAGCAGTCATATGGGACCAAGGAAAAACCCTTGCTGACGACAATTAGATGCAGTGGGACAAGAAAATCGAGAAATTAATAAATTTTCTTTCTTTTCAAGGTCCCACCGCATTGTTTAATTTCCAGTTTGGCTTTTTGTAGCATGCGTCTGTTCAATAAGCCGCAAAGTGCCAATTGCACAGGCGGTATAACATCAGTCCCACATGGTATTTGTGTTTCCTGCGCATGTGCCCAATACGACTATGATCAATCGAATGGCACTGCCAACGATCTTTCACATTATGTGAAAAAAAATAATAATCACCTAAAAAAAATAATAATCACCTAAAAAATGTGACTAAGCTAAGCCTTAGTGTAAATAATGTTATATGATAAAAGACACTGTTAGTCCTACCGAGTGACTTTTTGCACCTAATATGACTCCAAGTTGGTCTTTCAGTCGAAAAGATACATTTACATTTTGTAAAATTTGTACCATTTGTGACCCATTTCTCTTCAACGAAGTGAAAAATATTTTGCTACTGTAATATATTGAGGAATTCATAATTATTTAACTAGAGAACAAATTCATAAAGGATATGTCCGATTGTATAGATCATAAAATCCACTGAAAAGAGGATGAGACTCAAGTGTCAAATAATTTCACTTTATTTTCTGTATTTGCTCGAAAAGGCGACGCCCTGGTATAAATTTCTCGACGAATTACTCTCATTGAGGGGCGAGAAACATCTTCATCTTGCTTTTCTCTAGTTGATGTAGTTTGTTCTTGAGGATCATTGATGCAATTTTTCTTCTTTTTCCAATAAAAAAAGAATTGCCGAAAGGTTATACTTTAAGGGCAATTTTGTAATATCAAGTTTCAACGTGAGGCTCATAATTAAAATCAGTTTTTCTCGATTGACTTGAAAAGTCAGTCGTTTTAATGCAGAAATAACTGAATAAAGATTCTCAAGAAGGGGCACGAGGTGTGAAGTAAGGATAGTTTCCGTCCACGAAACACAGCGATGACAGATTTAGGGGAGTACTTCTTGCGAAGCTTTTTCGAGTAAATACAGCACATCAAATTCTACAGACACAATTGGACGACCCTTCTTTAAATGAAAACTTTGAGAACTTCCAGCTGGACTTTGGAAGGACAAAGTAGAGAATTGAAAATAGTCATCTATTTATATCACTTAGCTTCTATGTTTTATACCTCATGTATCGTAGAGCGTGGAATAGACTGTCAATTTATGGCCGGCATTTGCTCAGTTAAACAGTCCTTGTACTCTCAAGGAATTAGTCCTTTTAACTACAAAAACAACACTGTCTCAGGATTTATCCCTTTCCCTTGTTCCAAGTTGCTCTTACATTGCACCCATGGTGTTAAAGACAAGAATGCACCATGCCCTCATAGCTCAGTGAGTTTTCTTTGCTATCGCCGCCATATTGGAAAACAAAAACTCCTCTGGAAAAAGTCTGAGGGGTAGCACTTCTGTTTACATTCTTTCCAAGATGCACTGCATGCACTGTTTTTTACGCTTTATTGGCAACTGGAAGGAGGAAAAAGTAATGGTTTCAAAGGCTTCGTCCCCAGAATAGAAGGGTTAATGTGTGAGAACTGCAATTTTAACAGAACAGTCTAATCTAAATAGTTATAACAGGTTAGTTTTTGACGACCTTCTTTTGTGATAGATTACAAATGTCTTTATCGCCTCGATGATACTTTGAATGTTAGATTGTAACAGAAAATGAATGAAACAGAAATGAATGGAAACAGAAATGAATGATAAAGTCTCGTTACTCTGAGAAAGACTGATGAAATTACAGCAAATTTAGTTTAGTGATCAGTGGTCGATATGATGTGTTTTGTACAAATCTGCATATTTCCCTATCCCAGCCGCCCATCTCTTATTTTGCTCCCCAAAGCGAGCTGCACCGCTTAATAAACATGACTTTGCCTTGTGTATTCCCTATTTAGTTCGACGCGTACTGTTAACGTCACTAACTGCGCATGCCCCATGTACACGTTATTACCTTGCGCATGCCCTATGCGTAGGTAACTACTTTGTGCGCGCAGTGTACGCGTTACTGCTAAGCTTGTTCTGTGTTACTTTATCTTACTTTACTCGGTTATCGCAAAATATCGTGAATTGTCAGTGCCTCGCAGATCATCAATTATTGATCTGTTCGCCACTGACAAATCACGATATTTTGCTCAAACCAGTTGTCCAATAATTGTTAATCACTAATCCCTGAATCTCAATGCGTTTTCTTTTGTTTTAAGTATTTTCCGCAGCCTCAGAGCCAAGTATGAATTTAAATTATATAAAAAAGGCGCATTGAGTTGCGACATTCAGGGAAGTATTTAAATTCGTTCCTTTTAACCACCCGCTGACCAAAGGGGCTTGTTTATGAGTTGGAAATAACCTCCAATTAATTTCAGGGTGATTTCGAAATAATGTGTTTTGCTACGGCTTCTTTCAAGTCTAAGGAGTCGTTTTGTTAGACAAAGGCCGAGAGATTACCGTTATTGTATAATTTAGACAATATCTTGGAGACAAAAACAAGAGTTTAAGATCGAGATGTCAATTTCTTAATCGAGAAAATGGAAAAATGTTTTGAAAATGTTATCAATGGATTGCTTTTGGCCTGTGCCTAAAAAATGATTTAAGAAAAAAATCGTCAAGAACTGATTTGCATTAACTGTGTCTGACCAAGGATTGGAGATAATCGAACAGGGCCGGAGTTCCGTGGTCTTGACTCACTGTAATATCTAATTTTAAAAAAAATGAATCAAAGCGGAATTTTTTTCGTAATCTTGGAGTTTATCGCAGAAACGTAGTTATCTTGTCATGTGCTTTCACTGATTTAGTACAAAACAGAAATTTACTTTGCAACCACGGTTGGCAATGTACCATGGTCAGGAGCTGATAACACACCATGATCACAGACCACGGTCACGTGACCATCGCCGACCATGTTCAAACATGGTCGGCAATGAAAAACCCTGGTACCATGGTCAACCGCTTGCTGGGGTAAGTGGCACACCTTTTGATTGATTGGTAACATCGGTAAACGGTACATAACAGAGTTGATCTCTGGAAGTCCAGAAAAAGGTGAGACTTGAATGCTCAATCTTGTTGCGAGTATAGAAATAAATACCTGGGCCGAGTTGTTTAAAGCTGTGTTCGGTTAAGATAACCCAGGGTTAGTGCGAGATTTGAATTCAGATTTTGAAAGCTTAAAAAGCATTTTCAAATTCTTTTTGTCTACAAATTGATGATTGGAAGCTCTAAAAATAGCATGGAAAATTATCCGATAGAATCGGCTTTTGAACACAAAAAGAGAAACCCGGATTAAAATTTAACCTCTGGTTAGCACTTATCGGCCTTCGAACAACTGGGCCCTGAACGTTATTTTTACCGGCTTTAAGGAGCATTCTCGCTTTGATAAAAAGCTAAAAGAAATGCTTAATGTTATTTTATTCATGAATAATGCCAATCGAGAAATAAAATATTACTAACGCGTAGTCATTGGCGATAATCTAGTTCCCCAGTTTGCAGAAGCTTTAGCCTCATGTACGAGTCTTGCTGTGATTCCTGTGTACTTTGTTTTCTTTTTAGAGTACGGTGATATTTTAATGAAAAATGACTTCGTCGGTATATTTATATTTATGTTGTCTGGCTTGTACATGACAAGGAAAAATAAGGTGACTGTTGCTTCGGTCATTTTTTATCATTTAGACCCGGTTGTGCTTATTAAAAATGTGACCAGACGCAGATTGTCGTTTGAGCAGACAAAACTCACAAACTATAATTACGAATCTGACTGATTCGCTCGAAACACACGAAAGCGTTCATTTTAATATTAATGAGACACGGGTGGTCTTTTAAACGAGCTGAGATTAAAACTGTCAGGCATGCAAACGTGAGAATTTAATATTCCTTCATGACAAGAACAACCTTGAGTGCCGTTGCTGAACATCTCCTTTATAAATTGGAAAGTTTATTTTTTTGTTGTTTTTGTTCTTTTGTTTTTAAAAAGTCTAAACGTTTAAATCTTGTTCGGGAAAAGCATACTACTAATAATAATAATACAGTCGAATCCCGATAACTCGAACCTTCAAGGGAAATAGAAAACAGTTCGAGTTATCGAGGGTAAAATTATGTAGAAAACGATCTGAAGGGAAATGAAAATTGCTTCGAGTTAGCGGGAGGTTCGAGTTATAGAGGGTTCGAGTTACCGGGAGTCGACTGTAATAATGAAACATCAGTTTTTAAGTCATAATCGTGCTATCAACGTGAACTTGAAGTCTGTTCGTTAATGAGAATCACACTGTCACAAAATTCCAGTTTCTCGTAACAGGAGACGAATCTATGGCCTTCCGGTTAATTGTCAGATCAGATGCCCTAACACTGAGTTACGGGAGGCTCTTCGAAGCCGAAGGGTCGCTAGCCTCCATCAGGTTCAAATGAGCCCAGTTTAATCGCCTTAATAGTTGTCAGAAGTCTCCTATCGCTCAGTAGTATATTGTAGAGTGCTTGGACTGGTAAACAAAGGGTCATAGCCGAGGTTCCACTCTTGTTTGAAGAACTCGGATGTTTTTCCGCTCCGTCCATGCCAGTGAATGAAAAACATTCTATTCACAGTCATAACCATGATTGTAATCCTGAGACTACAAAACTATTATTTAATATTATTGTTGTTATTATTAACTTTAATGCGAAATAATCAATCTTCTGATAACAAAGACTTTGGCATTAATTATTGCGAGGTTCTTGTCTTGAACTATTTCATTCTTCTTATTCCTCTTGGCACCCAAACCGCAATGTCGAAAACCTTGTTCCTGCATATGAACACTTAAACAAATTGAAATTAATTTTCGTCCGCATCTAATCTTGCTCCGTTTATTGCACAAACGCTAAAATTGTCATAAAATACAGTATGTATACAAAATGAGCAGACAAGATGTTTGTCGACAGGACATTTCCTTCAAATACTCGAAAACTCGCTCGAAAATGTTGTCACAATAAAATACTGAAGGCCATATTTGTAAATGTTCGTAAGTGAATAACCTCCTTCATTTTATCGTTGAGATTCTCTTGAAATTCTAGTGCTTGGTCGAGCACCTTGACATAGATACGGAAAACTAATCAAGACTAGAACATTGACAATTTCGAACGTTTTAGTCGATTGACTGAAGCCTCTTTGTGATTGGCTAATGTCACAATTCATTGTATTTAAATATTGATTTTCAATGTAAAACAATCTTTGCGGTATTTATAAATTAACCATAGTACTTGTACGGTTCCTGTTCGATAGACTTGCGTATCGCAGCATCGAGATGTAATATTAAGGTGCTATTTGATGAAGATGAGATTTAGAGCAACCTACGTGACGACATTACAAGTACAGCGAGGCACAAAATCAACGAAGTTTTTATGGAAATTTCGTGGAACTTAGCCGTAACAGGTGGCTAGCGCTTTAAGCGAAAGTACTGGTGAATGTAACCTATGTATTTTGAATCCAGATTTTGAAGCACAAGTTCCTCTTCAAATAATTAGATTTTAAATCCATGAAAATGCTTTCCTTCAGCTGAATCGCTTATACGAAGCTACAACGTCATGTTACTCGAACCTGGAACGATAGCTCGAGCGAAATCCGAGTCGAACTTCGAAGATTCGTTGCCAGCGCGCGGCGTAGCAAAGGACCGTGTCATAATTAATGTAGGCGGTTACCGCCACGAAACGTATTTAAGCACTCTTAGAGTTGTTCCAGACTCAAGGCTCGCTTGGATAGCTGAAAATGCCTCAAAACAAGCCGATTACGATCCAGAAAATAACGAATATTTTTTCGACCGTCACCCTGGGGTCTTTGCGAATATTATCAACTACTACAGAACCGGGAAACTACACTGTCCGAGCGAAGTTTGCGGGCCGTTATTTGAGGAAGAGCTCGCATTTTGGGGAATCGACGAGCTTCAAATGGAGCCTTGTTGCTGGAGTAATTACACGCAACATAGAGAAGCCCAAGCAACACTTAAAGCATTTGAAGGACTGCAGAAAAGCATGGAGGAATCTGAAAACGAAAGCAGTGCGTTTCGGGTTCGACCTAAAGTTTCAAGGAGAAGTAAATTGAAAAAAGAGATTTGGGCGATGCTGGAAAAGCCGTACTCATCTAAGTACGCTCAGGTAACCCTAATTAAATACGCCAGTGCCGAATACAAATAGAAAAATAAATATATCGATAAGGTTTTTTAAAAGCAATTTTGCCCAGCAAGAATCTTGTAAAAGATATCAGGCGCTTTCTTTTTTTGTTGTTTTGTTTTTTTCTCTTTAAACTTCTTAAGGGGATTCAAAGACGCATTTAATTTGCATGCAATCGATCGAACTACCAATGCTTTTTTAAATGGTTTACGGAAACGATATCAGCAGTTTCCAGTTGAGTTTTACAACCGTTTGGGTTTGAGGGTGCATATTCTGGGTAAATTGCTCCAACAAGTTAAGCCAGCGACTGTGGGGATATTATTATCGCTCAAAGCATTCGCTGACAAATGTTGTAATTTTTTTTCTCCGTATGCAAATTAGGAAAAGATAGTTGGCATTTTGACTATTCGAGTGGGTATGTTATTTTCAACATGAACTTAAAAGCGCTGTTGAAATAACAGCAAACGTTTGTTTGGTTGGTATCATTGCTTTGTCGGAGGCCCCATCAATCAGCAGAGACATGCGGCATACATGTCTTCGTTTTGTTGAAACCAGAATCTATCGCGAAATATGATTACATGTATTTCAAATTAATTAACATGGTTGTCTCTAGTGTAGATTTATTATATATCTCTAGCATCGCCTTTCGACAGTTTACTTTCATAAGGCAAATAGTTTAAAACATAATTTTGTTGCTGTTAAAAAGGCTGACAAGAGATAAAACCGCTACGGTCCCTAGCCTGGCAACGGAGTACTGTGTTAACAATTTTGGTATATTTCGGGGACCTTATCACATATAAGAAAAAAGAAAATATTTTATATTTAATATTCAGCATCTCTGATTCAAATTTCCTTTTTTTTCGCTAAAAGTACAACGCGTAAAAAAAGTCGAAACAGAATCACATTTATAATCATAACATCCCTTGATTTCAAACTGACTGGCACTCAAATTCGAAAACCGTCTCTGAAAACTTCGACAAGTTCTAAATCTTTCGATCTAGCAGTATTTTTATGAAAACATTCTTGGACTTAGAATTGTAGACTAGTAATTTTAGACTGCTCTTCTATTATTGTTTGGGTTTTTATAAACAGTCATGGTTACATTGCTGCCTATCTTACTCACGTTTCTGAGCCATATATTTGCATATTATTCATACACACAGTAAGTCTGACCATTGACTTGCAAATGTCTCATTATTAGTCTGGTACAAATTTTTTTATTTAAAAAGAAAGAAAGAAAAATTGAGCCACAGAATCGTGAAAACGTCCTGTGCTATGGCTTTCAGTTATTAGATATCACTCCGTTTTATCATTGTCTGTGTAAGGTCTCTGCAAAAATACGACATTTATTTCGATTTGTTTGATTCTTTAAGTAAATTGTTTGATTTCAAACAACTATTCATATGCAGCGTAAATATTACACTGCCATTCACAGACATGAGTTTTGTATTCGTTTCCATCGTCTTTTGCTTAAATTAAAACTTAACAGATCCAGGTAATTGTACAGTACTAGTTTTATCTCGCAAATATTGTATAGTCAATAATTTGTGAAAAATTTTCTGCGCATTTTGAAACTATTACTTCCTTGCAAAATAGGGCTACTGTTTTCAAATGTGCCAAAAATGTCCATTCAGTCACGTAAAAAAACTGTAGTTTTCACTAGCTGCTCATACTATCGATCAATACTACGAGAAGAAATTAAGATGGATCCGGAGATACACTTCTTTATTGCACAAAATCGACTAGACTCGGTCAGGGCAAAATATTTGTTTCAAAAAGTGCTCACCATCTCAATTTCAAACCCATTTTTATAAGATTTTATAGATTTTAGCAAACTCTCAGTACAAACAATGATCGGGTGTAGTCTTCTTCGATTTTCATGCAATAACGTCCCAGGTGAACTAAGAAATACTCGTTCCTTGATGCATATATATCACTTACTTCACCTATTTCCCTTTTCTCGTCAAGTGTAAACTTTTAATCAACGTGTAATAATCTAAATAATATCTTTGGTGAATGATAGAAAACGAAGTTGTTTTTGAGATCGTTAGTAGACAGTTATGACTCGATCGCGAGAATACAAAGTTTGGGCTAAGTCTATTTTCCATTATGAGTAAGCACTGACGTGTTTCCCATTCGGGTGTTTCCAACGCGTGAATATAATATGACATCACGCGCGCTCTCTTTAATCTAAATTCTCTCCTATTATCGCCGCTTTTAAGTTCAAGTAAAGTTTGGCAACTTTTCAGTAGAAACAAATCGCAGGCCTAGTTAAAAGCATCCATTGATTGAAATCATAACTTCACCCTTTTCAGAGCGCACTGGTTAAAATATTTTGTAAGTGTGCCAGTGTGCGTTTCTTTAAGCAACATTTCTGTAAAAAAACTGAAGGGCAATTCCGGATTGCTCTAAGCCTCTGTTTCATAATGAGGTAATTAAGCCAGTTTTGCAAAGTTTTTTTTAGTGAAAATGTTGTTTTCAAGCGCAAATATCAGGTGCAACTTTTGTTTTCGCACGGACGATCTCAGTGCAAATGAATCAAAACTCACTACAGTGAGCGTAGTCACAAGTTAGCAGAAAGGAAAAATGAGGTTCCTTCAGTAAGCATTTTTTTTTGCTACATTGTAACGTAGTCTGTTTTAGTGAAGAGAGTGGTAGATAAGACCCTTTCCGGTACCAGCAGAACTTTCAGCGAAGTTTACCTGTCACAAAATTCTTGCTTTCCGAACCCTTTAAGCCCCAGTGTACACAAACCAATTCTCCAGACTAATCTCCAAACATTTCTTTCAAGAATTTCCTGTTTGGTAATCGTATTATTATTAATTCCATAACCTTTCCTCTTGATTATGTATTAATATAGTTACAAGAAACAAGAAAATTAATGTTGGTCACTCCTTGGACTAAAAAAAATGTATTTGAAAGAGGTTCTTCTTTTAGCAGTGTCTTTCATTTCTATAATAGTTACTGAACGTAAAACCGTCTCAGCTGAAAAAAATAGCGAAACTTTCGCGCGAGCTTGTCTCTAGCGACGGATTTGTTTTGAACCTATTTCGTATACACCTCGAAAGAATTATGAGACATAAACAAATGTTTTATTGATATAAGCCACGAAAGTCATTAACCACAGCTGAGCTAACCATTCAAATCTGTAGGTGCTATTGACGAGGCGCAAGACTTTATCGGCGTGCTTCCTTCGTGCATTATTAATGAGAGCCAGCTGAGAAGCGATAGGTTGACGAGAAAATCTAGCCCTAATGACTTTATTGAGCACGAATTTAGAAAGAGAGCTTCGTAGTATTACATTGTAATCTAGCTAACGTCGACTTCTTATAGCAACCTATTTGCAATAATGAAGTACATTATTTGTTCAACACAAAGTGAAATAAATTCCTGTATATTACATTTGTGTAAAGCAGACTGACGCACGCTTCTGTTTTTCTGGAATGTTAATCCGAGGATACGTCCTCGGTCAGAATTGTGCCAGCGTGTCATTGTTGACAAATTTTGGATTTAAAAGTCAGTGTCATGGAATATGATGCAGAAAAAATACAACAACGAACTGTTTTGAAAATGAAGTGTAAATATTAAGGTGAATTTTTTGAAATGTCTTTCATTGAGTTTGATAAAAATACCTCATTCTTGTTTGAAAATCAAAGTTACCCCATTTACAACATGTGTTAAGTAATACAATCCTGCTCATATTTACGATTTTCTGGAATTATGATTATCTTAATAGTAAGTCACAATGATGATATCATTAATGATGGTAATAACGATGAAAATGATGATAATGACGACGAAGATGATGTCAATGTTTCATCAGCATTAAGTTTTCCGTCTAAAGACTCTTTCCATTCTAACTCTCCGAGTTTGTTAGGATGGTTCTTTAGGCAGCTAGCATAGCGTTGATAGCGAAGCTCCACGCGAGCGGAGCCCCATAGCTAAGAAAATTTGGTTACCCTTTTGTTAGTCACGTGACCGTACGTCGACCCGTCCGCACCACAGGGAAACCGATGTGAAATGTTATACTTTCTAGCTTGTGTGGAAGTATGTAATTTGATATTGCACTTCCATGTTGTGGTCAATCGACAGCTGTCAAAACAGGGTATCCACTGACCAGTATGACATGACCGTATCGCGGGCTCAGGTGTCGACCCATCGAGGATACGTATTCGTTAAGTTTACCGCTGACAAGTTTCTAGTTTTCAACTGATCGCAGGCTCAACTCTAATTGGATTTCTTTATTGCAAAGTTTTTTTCTTAAAGGGAGCTTTGCCTTTTGCCTCCGCTAAATCTTTATATTAAATTATATATTTTTTTGCCTTTTAGATATTTGCTTTCATATCCTTGATAGTTATCGTCCTTTCAGTGGCCACATTTTGCCTGGAATCTATTCCATTCCTTGGAAATGAATATGGAAACGTATTTAAAGTAATGGAATACTTCTACCTTGTCTGGTTTACAGCAGATTTCGTGGCCAGGCTTTGCTCTTGCCCTTCTGTGCCGGAATTTTTTAAAACATTCATGACCTGGGTTGATATAACGTCTGTTATTCCTCTTTACATCAATTTGGCTGCCAGTGCCGACTTAACCTTTCTCTTCGTTCTGCGGTTGATCAGGATTTTCCGGTTATTCCGGTTTTTCCGGACCATGAGTGGGATGCAAGTAATTGGACACACCTTAAGAGCAAGTGCTCGAGAACTGTTTTTACTTGTTCTGATACTCTTGATTCCCATGGTTATTTTTTCCACGCTTGTCTTTTATGCCGAAAAGGTAAGAAGTGAAGAGCCACCTAGTGGAAATGCAGAATAAAGCCATTATTA
Source organism: Porites cylindrica (assembly GCA_964035525.1). Classification (NCBI taxonomy): domain Eukaryota; kingdom Metazoa; phylum Cnidaria; class Anthozoa; order Scleractinia; family Poritidae; genus Porites; species Porites cylindrica. The sequence continues at coordinate 22,734,789 of OZ037788.1, forward strand.
TTATTAGCATTATTATATTTAAAATTATTATTATTATTATTATTATTATTATTATTATTATTATTATCATAACTATAACAAAATTCTTAAATCTGATTGGCTATCAACTGCCCTGATTTCAGCCTTAATTGGACAGTTTAATAGGACAGTACGCGTCATGCCTAAGTAACTGGACAGTACACGTCATCACGCGCGCGCTTAAATGGCTTTTTTCACTGCTGGCAAATAAAAGATCTTGGAATTCCTTGTGTTTTGATTTAAAAAAGAGCCTTATATATATATAACAAATTTTGTTAAAGTTATGATTAATTGGTAACAGAACTTCGAGTCGTCCAATTCGGTCTGTAATCATACTCGTGATTAAACAAATCGGACTCCCGCTACTCGGTCATCCGATTTTGTTAATCACTTGTATGATTACAGACCGAATTTGACTCCACTCAGTCCTGTTATAATTACTTACTAAGTACTTTAAACAATTAAGAGCTGGACACTATAGACGAAGCAGTCACGTGCCAAACCTAACTTGATGTAACAAAAATAGTTATTTACCAAATTGATAAAGTCATTTTACCTTAAGTAAAAGGATTGAGGAGTAGACTTCTCGAGCGCTGGCGTTTCTCTCTGTCGAACGAACAGATAGAATCCATCCCACACACGCACGCACATCGGCACGGCACAATGAGGAGTTTATGGGGAAATCAGTAGATTCGGCGCTTAAGAAGATAGCCTTGTGCATCAATCGCCGTTCCAGTGTTAGAAAGAGACAGCTTCTGTCAGAATTTAAGGTCGCTAAGTATGAAGCTAAAACTGCCGAGCCAAACATATTCAAATGCCACTGTTCTACCGTACCTGTTTCGTCAGTTAGGTTCGGCACGTGAGAAGCGCGGCGCTTAAACCGGACCTCAGTTACAAGAAGGTCACACACAGCCACAGGTTGATCTATAACGTAATTATTTCCGCCTTAAAGGGTGGCATACTAATACCTTAAAGAACGTCCTTGTTGACAGTTTTCATATAGAAATGCTTGGCTATTGTGTTGAGCCTATCTGATATTTCTTGAATTTTAGTACCTTTAGTACCTATTTTTAGTACCTATTTTGAGTACCTTGATAATTGACGTCTCCAGCACAATAATTAAAAGATGAAAAAAAAATCGTGCACCTTCCTAGAAGATAAAAGTACGGGCTATATTATAGAGCAATAGTAAACGAGCTATTGCATTTAATAACGGTGCCCCCGGTTGAGGACTAGTGGAATTCCTTCAGGGGAAAGTTTTAAAATTTAGGATTTCTTTAGGGATAGAGTTTAAAAAAATATGGAACTCTTGGGGGGTGAAATTCTTCGCGGGTAGACCCACATTCTTCAGGGGTGAATGCAATATTAATTAATCTTCAAGGGTATTAAGAAGAAAAGGTAAGACTTCAACCAGGGGGTACAGATATTAAATGCAATAGCCCATTATATTAATCGCTGCAAATATTCTAAACGTTCGTTGTTTGATTTCTCTCAGTCGTTTCAGGCAACGTCAGATTTTGAGAGCATCCCAGGAACGTTCTGGTGGGCCGTCATCACCATGACGACAGTAGGATATGGGGATGTTTATCCCAGGTCTTTTCTCGGAAAGATTATAGGCACAGTCTGCGCATGTGTAGGTGTGCTAATCGTTGCACTTCCCGTGTCGGTGATTGGAAGCAACTTCACTTTGTTTTATTCTCACGCGCAGGCGCAACTGAAACTTCCTAAAAAGAAGCGCACGCCGCTTCTGCTGGGCGCTGCTGGTGCTCTGGTGTCAGAATCCACTTTGTTTAATAACGATGATAAGTCGAACAGCTCCGAAGAAGTGGGAAGCAGCCCGAGTCCCCGCAGAGGTTCTCTTGCTTTACCTCGGAAGAGCCTTCGGAATCCTTCGATAACTCCTCGCAGTCGCATGGTTTACAGGGAAGTTACCTTACCTTCAACTTTACCTAAACTAGAATCTGACACTTCTCTCGAAGTAGAAGCCACCTCGACTGCTAAGAAGAGCAACGAAGAACTGTTTTCATCACCTCCCACAGGAAGCGCAGTAGATATATCCAGCGGTCTTCGTGGGGCGAGTGACGTCATGCTTCATATAACCGCCCCTTCTCATCGTCGGATGGCAATTTCTCCTGCACCCACTCCTCCCTCAAGACGAGCAAGCCAGCGGAGGAGACGAAGAGGGGGAAGCAAACGGCTGGCAAAAGGCTTAAATGATGATCTTTCGTCGCACGAGAATGAGAGGGACAGTTACTATACGACTACTGACGGGGAATTGAGCCAAGGAGAAACTGGTACCCATGGGAATTCTCCCGGTGAAACATCACCACCAGAGAAAGAGAATGGAACGCGCAGATCTTCTGACGAGTCAAACACATCAGGACATAAAAATGGTACAGAGCTAAGATTTGTTTGTTCAGATGAGAAAAGAGAAATGGGAGCTTCAAGTTCTGGGGATAAAACAAGAGACGCGGGCGCGTGCCCACTCGACAACACGGAGGATAAAATACCGTCACGTGGTGGCTCGCACTCAAATGTGAGCTTAAAAGGAGTGACATTTGATGCTGTGAAACACAACGAACACACAAATCAAAAGGATCTGAACGAGGCTCCAATTCAATGCGCACCAATGTGGAAATCATTTGAAAACTTGAGCGATGATAGTAATAAACTAGGTGTCGAGCCTCGACTGAGGTCAAGAAGCGAACTTGCTGCTACTGAAACTCCACCATGCAAGAGGAGAAATGCGATTGGTGGGAACCGCAATATTACAGCAATGACAATTTCGCCACTTGCGCGGTCAGATGAAAGACTCTACAGAGCCATATCGAATGGACCGTTTAGAGATCTTAAATCAAGAAACATAAAGGGTACCTCAAGTGCGAGGAATTCGCATCATGATGCTGCAGACAAAAACTCGCAAGAGTTGAAGAATATCCACCCCAGATTAATATCAGCGTCTCCACAGGGCAACAGCTCGTTGGAGACTGAAGAAAAAGAGCTGATATGCGAAGTGGTTAGAGCACCCAAGAAAGATGTCATACAAAATATGACTCGGGTTTAAGGTAGCTGAACACAATTTTGCGGGCGGTCAGCGGTAACTCGTGTGACGGCGTGTTTTAAATCAGACAAACAAACATGGAGGCGAAAAAGCAATGGTATACCGAAGACGATTTTTCAAAATCTAGTCATTAAAATTTTGTGATATTTGGCAGATTTTTACTTTTATCGTATTTTAAATAATGATAACTTTAAAATGGAAGTTGGGCAGGCTAAATTTGTTACACATTTAATAATTACAGTACAATTATATTATTACCCAAAAACCCGTCTGTTAAAATTTGGCCAAATAAGTTTCAAATGGTAACGATTAATTATAGTAAGCTGTGTTTATAGCAAAATCTAATGAGCGAATTTCCTGTAAACTGAGCAAAAGTGAAATTTTAAAGTTATATTCAATCGTTCATGTTGCCAAGGAAACTACGAAAACGTCAAATTTTACCTGTCCATCAAAATCTTTCACAACTATATTTTTCACTCGCGAAGTTTCAACTTGTGAGCTGCAACCTTTCTCTTGCCATGATTTGGCAAATGACATACACTCACAAACTGCCAAAATTAAACTGTGTTCAGCCACCTTAACCCGGCCTGTGTCGCGCTACCAAAACCAGTTATGGACACATGGAATGTTGTTTGCGGTAGTTCGAGAATTTACAAATGTTTTTTTGACCAATTGAATGTTATGCCTGGAGGATTAAAAATGGTTGGAAATACTGTACACCCTGAAAGAAGAAGGTGGTCAGAAAAGATGAAACCTATAAGGTTAAGGTTTAATGATACAAGGAGTGGAAGTTGAAAACAGACGTAGTTCTCCCTGTAAAATGGAACTAAGAGGGTCAATTGAAAGCCATCTGCCATAGGATGCATCTGCTCGTGCGAGAGCTGAGGCAAAGTAGAAGTTCGATAAAACGTTTTTGGAGGGAAAGTGAAGGAGTCACAGTTATTGACGCTGCCCAAAGGGATAAGGGTGGAATTTAAGGGTGGAGAATACATTAGACATTTTTATTTAGGTTTAGGATGAGAAGAATAGGATATATAGGAGTGGTCAGTGCGTCGGGTTCGTAAGAGGTTGTTCCCGGGTTTGAGTCCCTCTCCTTGAAGTTCTCGTTCGTCCTGCGTTCAATTCCTAGTTCATGTTTGTAAAAAGCCAATCGGTTGCCTCCAGCCAGATGGGGCGTTTAATCCTGTCACAGGATTAAAAGTTACCGGTTCTACTTGCAGTTTTATGTGAAGTGCCTGTAAACTAGCTGGAAAGCAAATTGCTCTTCACTGTAAACAAACATTTACCTTCCACCTTAACATGGGATGGTGAAAGTGAATGAGGTCATTATATGATGTAACTTAACTAGGTGGCCAAGAGTCTGTGGTCAATATAAGTCTTTCGCATTCTTGTGGTGACGCCTAGTATGTATCAGCAAACTCGTTCCCAGAATCCCTCCTGTTCCGTACGATGACGAGTGACGGGCCCTTGTACTAGACTGGAGCATCCAAAAGCTGAAAGACTTTTTTTTTTGCCTTTTAGCTCAAAATATAATGATGTGGCCATGGAGTATAACAAAAAACAACATTATTTGGTCATTTGTTCTGTGTTTGATTTACAGTTATTATGAAAGTTTCGTAAATCTGAAGAAATATTATTTCGGGCTACTTGATGAACTTTCAAGCAAACTTGATTAAAATTTAAGGAATTCTTTTGAAACAATCCGAAAAAAAATTGAAGAGACCTTTTTGCTACCCCGATTTGGGTGGAATTGGACATTATTAAAATTTATTTATTTCTCTACATATTTTTTTTAAGGTAATTGGGACATAATTATTTACGTCAGAAGAGATCGTTTTAGGATTTGCTGCATTTTATAAGTTATATGCAAGTTAACTTAAAAGATAACAAAAAACCATGGGCTGTATGGCATAAAAATGTATATTCTGTAGGTATATTGTACATAGCTGAGGTTTTTTAATAGCCTTAAATAAATACGTTGAGCTTTTTGTAGATTCAAAATTTGACTCAACAACCGAGTTTAAATTTGTGGCAAGAAAACTCCACAGGCGTTGAATCGCCAGTTTTGGACGTTTTCGTAAACGATATTGATTGATATTGATTTTCATGATATTTAAACGCTTTCGTACAAAAATATTTTGGGTGTGAAGTGTTCTGGTAAAACCATGCAAACACATCTAATGTAACAATGTAGAAAAAATAAATTTGATTTTTTTTCATTATGGTTTGACCACCGTGTTCTTAGAATGCCATAAAGATTTGAACCTTCATAGTAAATACAATAGTGGAGGGGCAGATTGGGGAGCAAATTGGGCTGTTCCAGGCGACCAGGATAATGAAGAGTGTAGGGAAGCGGAGAGCGGAGAGAAAAAAGAGGAAGAAAGGAAGAGAAGAGTTTCAGTTTTCCTGGTCACTTTTTTTTCGGTCCGTTCCCACTATCTAAACGCCTGAAAAGGGCAAGGAGCAAATAACGAGCAAGTTAAAGGTGCTAGGCTGAATTCACATAAGCATCAACATAATAATAATAATAACAATAATAATAATAATAATAGTAATAATAATTATAATAATAATAATATTTAATAACATATTTAACCAGGGTAAACCCGTCAGCTGAAGCTGTCATGAATGGGTGCCCTGGGCAACTAAAAAATCATTAAAGGAAAAATAACTATAACAGATCAACTATCAGAAAAATGTAAAAACTATGTGCAATGTCGATGGATAAAAACTAAGAGTTATATAACTACGTAAATTAAGACTCTAAAAGAAACTCCAACATATTTACAAGAACATAATATCATTAAGAAGTGTTTTAAAAATCACTATGGAGTCAACTTCCTTCAGATACGGTGGCATCAATAAATTTGGAACAAAACAAAGTGGCAACGATGCTTCTCTGAAATTGATTTGAAAGTTGCAATTTTATCTCTGAGAAACCGGAAGTACCTATCATGAGCGTCAGGAAGTGTCCACTTGCCATAAGCTTAAGTTTAAAGTGACATACGCGGGGTGGGAGGGTGAGAAGAGAGCCATAAAATGTCATGCATGCGCAGATCTCTAAGCCGACTTGACAAATGGCAGAGCGAAAAGTCGGGTTCAGTTCTTTCCGCGCGCTTGTGCGTTGTCTCAGCCAAATCTGCATGCCTATTGTGACTTCATCACCTTCAGTCTCAAAAGTTAGAACCATCTTTTACATCAAGAATTAAACGATAGAGCCACACTACTTGATCGATAATCTGAAGTTGCGAAGAAAAAAAGGCTTCTTAATTATGAAAATCATCGACAGAGACCTACGTGCCATTATAAATAATTAAAGATTCACGCATAAGTTTAATTCTTCATTTTTTTGGCTTGAACTCTGTATTTTTGCCTTGAATCTTCGATAAGAAAAAGAAGTGTCAACTAATTTAACGCTGGTCGGAGTTCATTCTTGATATCAGATTGTCTTTACGTTCAAAAGCAATCTTGGCAAAAAAAAAGTGGCGATAGGTAAATTTAAATTTTCGTCTTATTTTGCAGGTGAAGACAATTGCACAGTTAATTTTCGGTTGTTCCTAAATGGAAACCATGATAATTTATTCCATTTTCGTCTCAATTTAAAAGCAAGACACTTGTCAGTCTGTTGCTAGGGAACAACGCGGCAGGTGTAACTGGTGAAAACCCGGATGAGAATAAAAATACATTTACAATCCTTTGACGAGAAAAGTCGGAGTTTTTCTGCTAGATTTTCGCTTCAAATCAGTAATTTCAGGCCGAGTCATGGTGTTAGTTATATCTTGAAAGAAGAACGGGAAATATCATGTCTCTGGAATTGATTTGAAAGTTGCAATTTTATCTCTGAGAAACCGGAAGTACCTATCATGAGCGTCAAGAAGTGTCCACTTGCCATAAGCTTAAGTTTAAAGTGACATACGCGGGGTGGGAGGGTGAGAAGAGAGCCATAAAATGTCATGCATGCGCAGATCTCTAAGCCGACTTGACAAATGGCAGAGCGAAAAGTCGGGTTCAGCAGGGGCACCCAACGACAACTTTCGGAAAAATATCTGTTCGGAAGACGATTTGAGATCTAGAATTTTCGGAACATTTGTTGTAAAATTACTTGCTTGCCTGCCTCTCCTAGGATTTTCGAACATCTAAAAAATGGTAAAATTGCTCATTTTCAACGGATTTTTACCCTAAAAAGGTCACCTAGAATTTTCGGGAGCCTTTTTTCTGGCTGAAATTTTCGAACAGGTAAGTTTTGATCCCTATAATTTTCGGATCACTAGACTTTCAGCTAGGAAATCCGAACAGATGAAAAATTTATAGGGGATAAAAATATGCCCATATTCACCGTTTAAATACTAAAACACGTTTAACAATGCTATGTTTAAGTGGTTTTAAACTATATTCTCGTTGGGTGCCCCTGGTTCAGTTCTTTCCGCGCGCTTGTGCGTTGTCTCAGCCAAATCTGCATGCCTATTGTGACTTCATCACCTTCAGTCTCAAAAGTTAGAACCATCTTTTACATCAAGAATTAAACGATAGAGCCACACTACTTGATCGATAATCTGAAGTTGCGAAGAAAAAAAGGCTTCTTAATTATGAAAATCATCGACAGAGACCTACGTGCCATTATAAATAATTAAAGATTCACGCATAAGTTTAATTCTTCATTTTTTTGGCTTGAACTCTGTATTTTTGCCTTGAATCTTCGATAAGAAAAAGAAGTGTCAACTAATTTAACGCTGGTCGGAGTTCATTCTTGATATCAGATTGTCTTTACGTTCAAAAGCAATCTTGGCAAAAAAAAAGTGGCGATAGGTAAATTTAAATTTTCGTCTTATTTTGCAGGTGAAGACAATTGCACAGTTAATTTTCGGTTGTTCCTAAATGGAAACCATGATAATTTATTCTATTTTCGTCTCAATTTAAAAGCAAGACACTTGTCAGTCTGTTGCTAGGGAACAACGCGGCAGGTGCAACTGGTGAAAACCCGGATGAGAATAAAAATACATTTACAATCCTTTGACGAGAAAAGTCGGAGTTTTTCTGCTAGATTTTCGCTTCAAATCAGTAATTTCAGGCCGAGTCATGGTGTTAGTTATATCTTGAAAGAAGAACGGGAAATATCATGTCTCTGGAATTGATTTGAAAGTTGCAATTTTATCTCTGAGAAACCGGAAGTACCTATCATGAGCGTCAGGAAGTGTCCACTTGCCATAAGCTTAAGTTTAAAGTGACATACGCGGGGTGGGAGGGTGAGAAGAGAGCCATAAAATGTCATGCATGCGCAGATCTCTAAGCCGACTTGACAAATGGCAGAGCGAAAAGTCGGGTTCAGCAGGGGCACCCAACGACAACTTTCGGAAAAATATCTGTTCGGAAGACGATTTGAGATCTAGAATTTTCGGAACATTTGTTGTAAAATTACTTGCTTGCCTGCCTCTCCTAGGATTTTCGAACATCTAAAAAATGGTAAAATTGCTCATTTTCAACGGATTTTTACCCTAAAAAGGTCACCTAGAATTTTCGGGAGCCTTTTTTCTGGCTGAAATTTTCGAACAGGTAAGTTTTGATCCCTATAATTTTCGGATCACTAGACTTTCAGCTAGGAAATCCGAACAGATGAAAAATTTATAGGGGATAAAAATATGCCCATATTCACCGTTTAAATACTAAAACACGTTTAACAATGCTATGTTTAAGTGGTTTTAAACTATATTCTCGTTGGGTGCCCCTGGTTCAGTTCTTTCCGCGCGCTTGTGCGTTGTCTCAGCCAAATCTGCATGCCTATTGTGACTTCATCACCTTCAGTCTCAAAAGTTAGAACCATCTTTTACATCAAGAATTAAACGATAGAGCCACACTACTTGATCGATAATCTGAAGTTGCGAAGAAAAAAAGGCTTCTTAATTATGAAAATCATCGACAGAGACCTACGTGCCATTATAAATAATTAAAGATTCACGCATAAGTTTAATTCTTCATTTTTTTGGCTTGAACTCTGTATTTTTGCCTTGAATCTTCGATAAGAAAAAGAAGTGTCAACTAATTTAACGCTGGTCGGAGTTCATTCTTGATATCAGATTGTCTTTACGTTCAAAAGCAATCTTGGCAAAAAAAAAGTGGCGATAGGTAAATTTAAATTTTCGTCTTATTTTGCAGGTGAAGACAATTGCACAGTTAATTTTCGGTTGTTCCTAAATGGAAACCATGATAATTTATTCTATTTTCGTCTCAATTTAAAAGTAAGACACTTGTCAGTCTGTTGCTAGGGAACAACGCGGCAGGTGCAACTGGTGAAAACCCGGATGAGAATAAAAATACATTTACAATCCTTTGACGAGAAAAGTCGGAGTTTTTCTGCTAGATTTTCGCTTCAAATCAGTAATTTCAGGCCGAGTCATGGTGTTAGTTATATCTTGAAAGAAGAACGGGAAATATCATGTCACCGCTAGAAAGAAGGGACACAAATCGTCGGGAAACATTCGGTACAAAAAAAGATCTCCGAGATCGAGTAATCATTAATGTCGGCGGTAAACTGTTCGAGCCCTACATAAGTACTCTAAAAAACATTCCTGATATTCCACTCGCGAGGATCCTCGATAACCGCACAAAGCTCGATTATGACCCTGAAACGGGAGAATATTTTTTTGATCGACATCCTGGCGTTTTTGCCCAAGTATTGAACTATTTACAGACAGGCAAGCTTCACTGTCCTCGCAATATTTGCGGTCCACTGTTTGAGCAAGAACTTGCGTATTGGGGCTTAGACGAGCAACAAATGGAGTCGTGCTGCTGGCCAAATTACACAAAGCACAGAGACGCCCAGGAAAATCTACAGGCTTTGGATTTCAGGCCAAAATATGAAAACGATATGGATGAGCCTCGACGACCGTTTTTCAATGATCCGAGTTTGTCGTGGTGGCAAAGAAATCAACCTATTGTTTGGGAGATCTTAGACGATCCGTACTCATCTTCGACAGCAAAGGTAGATTTTAGTTCGTTTTCGTCTTTGTCTTCTTTGTATCGCTGTTTCTTATTACCTACTGTTACGATTACCCACAATCTGTTTAGGAATCGAGCAAAAATGAACAACTAAAAAGGTATAAATTTTTAAGGTACGCAGTATGAAAGCTTAAAGTTACTGAGGCCTTTCTGTCAGTTACGAACTATCAAATTATAGAGAATGTGAGTATACTGTGAGTGTACTACTGAAGCCGTTTTTAACAAATTAAAAACACTTTTATATCTATATTTTTTAGGTATTCGCTTGGGTCTCGCTCGCTTTTATTGTAACCTCAATATTCACCATTTGCCTTTGGACAGTTGAATACTTCAAGGGATTTAAAGAAGTTGCTGATCCTTTGAATATCACCAAGCATCCGGCGACAAACGAGACACAAGAAAATAACAGTAAGTGCTTAAAAAAAATATGGCTATTTAAACCGTGCACCCGTGAAGAACAAGGAAGATGAAATAGTGATTAATGCTAGTGCAAAACACAATTTAAAAACTGAAAGCTTTGTGATTGGCCAAAACAAATATGTTTTCAGAAACAAGGAATTCTGAAGCTTTTAAACAGGTCCGTAAAATAACTGCCTTAGGGTCTCTTGTTCTTATCCTGAACTTTGTCCGTGCAACGATTTCGCGCATAAATATCACGTCCCAATCATCTCCACTGCTGGATTTCTGAGGAGACACGTAATTTGTACAAATGCTGATGGGTTAACTTGTGTCTACCTCAGTTTTTATAGGTCAGAGGATTAATTTTTGTTTGGGGTTTTACTTTGAGTATGCTTGATATTTTTCAGTAATCAGATGTTGTTATTAGAGACCTTAATTTAGATTCGAGGACGGGAACGGCTACGAGTACGAGATTTGATTTATAGTTTTTTCGCGTATTGTCAAAAAAAAGACATCCCGGAATTCTTCATTGTACTTTTATTCACCAGAAAATTAGCACTGTTATCGTTATTGAAGGAGGTTAAGACCTCTCCAGATTGCAAAATGTTAAAACTTCTAACATTTGATAACTTGTTCCCGCCACTACGACAATCTCGTTAAAACTAGTAGTAGAATGACATGCGCTACCACTTTTTCCCGCCAAAATGACGCTGCCTCACGCGCGGGCACTACTTAGTCAGTGAGAAAATCTAGTACTCGCAGTCGTTCTCGTCTTAGAATCTTAAGCTCTCCATTCTGCTTTCAGCAACGAAAACAGGAACCATGAAAGTTGAATTCTCAACCCCGATGGAAGTGTTAACAATTATAGACTCAGTGTGCACAGGGTGGTTCACCTTGGAATTCCTGTTACGCCTTGTATTTTGCCCGAGCAAGATTCAATTTATAAAGAAGTTACAAAACTGGATTGACCTATTGGTAATTATACCACTGTACCTTCTTCTGGTTTTCGAACGCACAACGCTAATTGAAGTCTTGAATACGACGCGAGTAGTCCGAATATTTCGCTTTTTTAAACTTCTGTACGACCTGCAGATTCTTGGGAAGACAGTCAAGGCCAGTCGTTATCAACTTTTTCTGCTGTTGTTAATCCTGCTCATTCCCGTCATCATTTTCTCTAGTCTCGCTCTATACGCCGAGTTAAACTGGGGCACCGATAAATCACAATCTCAGTTCCACAGCCTGCCAAACTCGATGTGGTGGGGGATAATCACCATGACAACCGTAGGCTACGGCGACATAGTCCCAGCATCCCTCGCAGGCAAGATTATTGGTGGTATCGCTTCCATTTGCGGCATTATCATTCTTTCTACTTCCGCTTCAGTGATTGGCAGCACTTTTTCACTGTATTACAATCTGGCCCAAGCCCAGTTAAAGATCCCTAGAAAAAGGCAAAGTTTTGAGGTAGATTACCAGACTTTGCCTGCGGTATTAGCATGCCGAACCAGTCAAACGGACTCGACAGTCATTTCCAACAACTCGGACAGTGGTTATCAGCGGTCTCCGAATCGCCTTCAAATCTGTGACAGAAGTAGTTTCGTGTTTGATTCGAACGCTTCCCCATCCTCCAAATCACCTTGTTCCTGTCAGCTATCCCAAGATCCTCCAATACCTTTAAAGCAGGTTTCTCCGCGTCCACATGTACCTCTTTCCAGAAAAGCAAGTATAAGGCGCGACAGCATTCTCGTGTGAAGAGAAATACCCGGGGGAACTCCCAAAGGAAAGTAATGGGGAGGATCTTCGTCTTCTCGCGTAGGGATAGTAATTGTAGATTTTGTTATCGCGTTATTCCCACGTCACATGACGTAGTTGCGTCTTGCGCCGGTAAACTTGCCGCCCCCGGTCGAGCAGGTTTGATAGAAATTCATGTTCAGTGTAATTAATATCAGTTGTAGCGATAGGTGAACGCCAAGATAGTAGTCAGAAGCCAAGTGATTTCAAAAAAATTCAACTAAGTAGCTTTCACACATGTTTCGGTAGAGACTTTTGCCTTTTTCAACAGTATTTGAGTGAATTAAACAAAATGGAAAACTTATATACTGCAAGAATCATTAGACCGTCGGCATTTTCACGTCTCACTGATAATGCGTTTTGTTTGCACGCCCCCCCCCCCCCCCCATCGCCCCCCCCCCCCCCCCCCCCCACCCATAAAAATTGCACAACCTTGGCTTTTCGTTTCTCCTGGGTATTACAATCGCCTCAAAAGAAATTGAAGACAATGCTTGTGCAGGTTTTTTTTTTTAGGGAGGTGGGGCAAAAAGGTGTATTTTGGGAGATGTGCAAATGGCAAATGGACAAAAGACAAAATATGGATTTTAAGTTGATGATTAAAGATGATTATCTTAAATTGAAGTAATGGAGTGGTCTTCTTTAGATGAAAGGTGGGGCTCTATCGTCAGTTCTCACAAAACACTTGTTATACCGACGAGAATCAAAAGCTTTAAGATTGTTACCCTCAAATGATTGATGACGCAGTATTCATGCATCATAGCCTTAATAATTTGATACCTGAAATAGAAGTACCCTAAAACACAACATTATGCTAGAATGTTCTTTACTGTTCATTAAAAAATCGTTACTACAAGAGTGAATTTTAAACTTAGATATAAATTATTAACCTTCCAGGGTTAAAAACATGCAAACTCAATGAAAAAGGGACAATAGAAATATGTGCAGGCAAACTGGGTAGTTTCGGTTGTTAAGGCTTGTCAAACAAAACAAAGAAACGTAACTTATAAAAACTTCCCAGGATAGTTTCGGTTGTTAAGGCTTGTCATGAACGTAAACTAAAAACGTAAGTTACAAAAATTTCCCAAACATTGGGAATACGGTCTTGCGTTGTAACTAGAATTATAAAGAAATTCAGTTTCCAAAGCAGTATCAAATCAAAAGAATTAGAAGTGAGCTGATAAGAGCCATTCCTTAAGGTGGATTTTCAGTGTCGCGTAATTTTTACGTGCGTACGCACGTAAACTTTACGCGCGTAACTAAAATAGAGACAATGTATGGAAGGTCACGTGTAAACGTAAAAGTTGAACCTCGCGCGCTCAACTTAACGTTTACGCGGGGCCTTTCATAAATCGTCTCTATTTCATTTATGCGCGTAAATTTTTCGTGCGTACGCGCGTACAAATTACGCGACATTGGAAATCAACCCTTAGAGTGTGATGCAGTAGCAACTCTCGGAAGGTCTCACTTGATTGGCCTACTACGTTTGTAAAGAGCAATAGAGAAAAAAACACCGAAACAATACCGCTAGTCCACAAACTAAAAATGAGCTGCTACATTACTTTTCCTCCCCAAAAACACATCTATTCGTTTGTTGGGAGTACCAAAACCAAAACAATTGGACTGTACAATGACAAAATCAGCTAATAGGTCTCGGCTCTCTAATTACTATTAGGGAGCCGTAATGACCAAATTTACATACATTTCTACCATAAAAATTGAAGCAAACGACTATGCGCGCATTAAAATCTAATACTATCAATTAACTCATTTCATACCAAGTGGTATTTGTTGCATCTTCCTAAAATGTTACACTATACATTTGTATGTATATGTTCTCTTGTAGCTCTTGTTTTTGCCTAGAGATCATGCACAAAAAAATTATCTTTGCTTTCTTCAGTTCTAAAATAAGAGACCATTAACTTCTTGAATCAAAAGAGGGAGTTTACGCAATCAGGACGACGACAGCGGCGAACAAAAACTTCACTAATAGATCGCTTTCGCGGCAATGACTTCCCTTGCTTAATTATTAAATGTAAGCTGATTCTCCTAGAGTTGAATTTGAACATCTTTTTAACCCTTTCACTGACGAAGTACTTGATGAAGTTTTGTAAGGTGACTCTAACTTTGAGTCTGCGGACGAAATCCTATGATGTGACCATTCAAATGAAACCTCTCTGCCTGTACTTACGCATGTTGCTATTTATTTTTCAAAATTTCACAAAATGAAATTGGGAAATTTGGTTGAAATTTGGTTTTGGCTAAATTTGGCAGTGAAAGGATTACGAAAAAAGATAGTCTCGTTCGTACAACGTAAGTTTACGTTCGTTATAAAATCAGGAAGATTGACGTCGTGGTTGCGCATTGACGGAAAAGAGATTTGGTAAAAGTGTCATGCACTTGTCTATGTTGTTTTTCTTATCCCTGTGGAACCTCCACATAACGACTGGCAAAAATTGTTCGCTATCGAGGTCCTTTTCCATATGTGTTACTTTTACTGGGGGTAAAGAAAATCGTGGAGGACTTCGTTATATACAGAGGTTCGACTGTAAAACGATTGTGGTCTGGATTTTGCCGCTCCTGCCGTCGTAGCATAATCTCCCTAATCATAGCTTAGGAATTGTGATGCGGAAACAAGTTAACTGATTAAAGGACGACTGAATAACTGGCCAAGAAGGCAAAAAGAGCTTGCCAGAACCCAGAAATTCCTTTACGTTTGCTAATAGCGAAGCATTTTTACATTGAATAAATACAACATAAAAGTTCTCTAAAACCTGCCGATAAATACGGAGCTTCACTTCCACAGTTAAAAGGAAAATACGCAGTTCATGAAATATTATACTTCAAACTTTGGCATCATACGCAGCTGGGTTATAATGGACCTCTCTCTTGCTGAAATCGTCAAGGGGCATAGGTGGCGCGCCATATCCGTTAACTGATAGAGCACCTTTGCCATCCCCCACGTACTCAAGATTTTCCCCTTGGTAACCTGGCTTGCCCAGATCGTACTGGTGATCCATGTGGTGTTCCATCTGGAAGGCTGCAAACGGATACAAGAGCATCACTGCGAAGAAATCTTCAGCGGCGTTGCCATGGATGCTGTACTTCTCTCGCATGGTATATCGGATAGCTGTTCCGTAGGCGAAGAAGGCAAAGAGTATTGTCCAGCCAACGTAGGAGATCGCTTTCACAACAGGCTCCAATGCCATCAGGATGATCCAGGTGTAGAATGGAACGGCCAAGACCAGCCAGTACACCCAACGACTTGTCTGCTTGCCACCAATCTTGTAGGCAGCATTTCCCATTGAGTACCATGGTGCAAAGACGGCCACTAGGACTTTTTTCAAGCTTTCTCCTGTTGGCTTGCTTATGACATCTAAGAGGCCGGTGGTGAACTGTGGACCATGTGGATCAAGATCCCCGTCTTCCATCTTCAAGGCTCGCCATAACGCCACACACATGATACACAGTAATATGGTATAGGGCACTCCAGCTGCAATCGACATGGTCTGCAGTGCTACAAGACCCTTCGTTCCGCCAGCATTTAGCAGAGCTGTTGCAGTTGCGCCTTCTGTCAGGGCCCAAAAGATACGCTGCAGAACAGGAGGCTCATGGTCGCCGTTGGCTGAAAGACAGTCGATGACCAGGGAACCACTATCAGAACTGGTGACGAAATAAAGTATTATGCCAATCAGCGAGAGTACTGACAGGAAGGTCCCAAGGTCGCCATATTGTTCCATGACGTCAAACCACATTTCTTCCTTTGTTCGGCAGGACAAACGGTAAAGCCCGTTAAATGACTCGGTAGAAGTTTTACCACCCAGTTTGGAATCGCAAGTGATGTTAGCAAGGGCAGCATTACGCTCCATTTTCAAGCCTGCACTTCCAAAAATGCAAAACCATAAAAAGCTGTACAACATGGGTGCAGTCATCGTGCCATTAATGAACTGTCGAATGGTTCTTCCTTTGGAGATCTTAGCAATGAACATGCCCACGAACGGACACCAGGCAATCCACCAACCCCAGTAGAAGATGGTCCAGTCAGCCATCCAGCCTTTGGCTTCTTTACCGTCTGGGGCATTTCCAAGCTGTGCGAAGGCATCTGTGTGCCAACCGAGTTGTATAAGCCACTGGAAGTAGTACCCGATGCTCTGCACATACACGTTCAATATATGCCAGGTGTCATCAGCAAAAATACCGACCATCATGATGAACATGCCCAGGGCGAAACAGATCTCACTAAGACGTCGTATTCCAAGCTTAAGCCCACTCACCACTGAAGCCGTGGCACAAGCTGTCACTGCCCAAATGATAATAATCTGGTTAGTTGTCGAGAGCTCAATTGATGAATTCAGGCGTTTAAAGCCAGTATTCAGCTGCATGGCACCAAGACCAAGACTGGTGCAGACGCCGAACATGGTACAAACCACAGACATAACGTCTGTGGCATCACCTATCCATCCATAGATCTTGTCACCGATGAGGGGGTAGAAACAGGAACGTAAGGTCATGGGTAGGCCTTTTCTGTAACCCACAAAAGCCAAGAGGAGTCCGACTACAACATACACAATCCATCCGTGGAGTCCCCAATGAAATAAGGTCAGGTTAATGGCGTCCTGGGCTCGCAAATTATCATTGTATCTAAAATGAAACAAAAAAATAATTAATCACTCTGAGCATGATACGATCGCGACAGAAAGAAAAGTAAAACAAATCACAGTAAAACGCCGCGAAGAAGAACCTACATTTTTTGAAGTTTGGCAAAATAGATTCTTATAGTTTGAAGTACTTATTGGAAGTTTAGGCTAAATAGGTTCTTAATTAGGTTCTTAATTTTCATGAAGAAGGATACTGTTGTTGATTACAAGAAATTACTATAAATGGTATTTGTCCTTCATAATAGGCATTTATTTACCGAAAATCTAACAAAACTAGGTTAACAGGTAGAACATATGTAGTTTTCAACAATGATTGTATACATTATACATTTATTATATAATGTAATATAAATTTCCCATATCAAAGCCAGACTTTTGGTCAAAATGTTTATGAAAATGTAGTCTAACCCTACATATAAGAACCTGTTGATTTTTCTTGGCTAAACTGGTTATTATATTTTGGAGTATTAAAATGACAAATTTCTGCCAGCAGGTCCTTAAATCCTAGGTTCTTCAATTCTTCGCGGCGTTTCACTGTATTTTATGGACTGATATCGTTGTTAATGGCATAGACGAACGACCATTCTGTAAGGGAAACGTACGCTGGTTTTGCTGAGGGATCTTTGTTTTGCACCTTTTCATGTTTCTTCTTGCAGCATCAGAGGAACCTCATTTCTAATTTGGCAACAGAAGTAAGCGGCCTTCGCAGCCACCTTAGACTTCAATTATAACTGTAATACCAACAAAGATTGTGCAAAAGGATTGAAGTACGCGAAAGAAAACATAAGCCATTCCAACTGAAAGTAGAGCAACTAACTAATTTATAACAATAATTTAATAATTTAATAATTAATCTGAATATTAATAGCGCCAAACCGCTTCTTGTTTCAGGCGCTAAAGTAAGCTGCGGATAAAAGACTGGTGATCAAGGACCATCATGCTAACCATATTAAAACAACTCTTAAGACTGCAAAAAGCGAAATCATAAACACCCACCAATCGTTGACTAAATTATGAAATATATAAGGAGACACAAATGAGGGTGAAAGGCCTTCCTTCCTGTGTAGTACACACTCTTGAAGAGAAAACCTAACCACCGGCTGGTGAGCCATCACGTGATGCAAAATGTCTTTACATGATTTACATCAAGGGAAGTTTGCAAAAATCTTTTTTTAGGACAATACAGTGGCAAATATACATAATTATACATTCATTTGGTAGACCCAAATTTGACAACAGCCGGCCGCACTATCCATATTTAATTCACTCGTACTTACCTCCCATAGTAACGATTTCCGTATTCTCCTGGCGCGTAATGAAAAATTGGCTCAGCTGTTATGACAATAAAGGAGAGAAGTCAGATTTGGAAAAAAAACTCAGGCATCAACTCAAGTATCAAATAAAATTCTTTTGCAGCAAAATTAATGTTTGATATCATTTGAGTATGTTGCCCCTGGGTACAAACAATGGAAAACTGAGTTCAATGCGGTAAAAGATCTGCAAAGTCATGTTTACTGTATGGGTCATGCATGAACCATTTTGCATTATCACCTGTGATGGAATTTACGAGCACTTGAAAATTGGTTGCGTAATAACACTAACGAATGCTCAAAGCAATTTGTAATGACCACGTCTCGCTCAAACATTGTTTCTGGAACTTACGGAATTTTTGGTCCGGAGAGTCGCACGTCTAAAAAACAAACACTTCCAGTTTTTTTGTTTTTCGCAAAAAGTTCGTTAAATTTCCCTGCCATTTAATGTTTTGTCTCGAAATTTCCAGGATTCGAAGGTTTGGTCCGTTTAGCAGTTTTCAGACGTTTTGTCCCGGTTTTATTTTCTAACGTCTTACGTAACCATAAACTTACTGCGGGTGCTTTTTTTCGTTTGGATGAGAAAAAATAACCTTGGGCACAAATTTAAAGGAGTCTGCGAGATTACGCATGACTGAACTTTAGTTAAACTCAATGGCTTTGCTGACGGTTGCGTTGATGACTCAACAAAATTAGTCCCTGTAATTTTAGAGAAGAGCCTCCGTTCAATGCCCACCAACTGTTTTCTAGAACGCGGGTAAATTCCATTCTTTTTTATTTTACAGAAATTGGTTTCACTTCACTGCGTATGGCTTAACAGTAACACAAAATACCTCCTCATCAATTTCAGAATTATTTGTAAATGAACGAACAATCTGAATAATAGTGTCTCGGCGAATACAAAGCCGTCCGCTTAGGAAATGTTATGTTGCAAAGTCTGTGTTTTTACTCATTGTGTTGTTTCGTAAGTGTTGGTTATCTTCTCTTGAAGAATTCAAACAGGAACACAGTTTAAATATAGGGTAAAATCACTGTTTAATATTGTGGCAGGAATTTTGTTAATGACGCTTCAAAAAACGTAAGGCTACAAGTGTTTGACATGGTAACCGCAAACTTTTGTCAAACAGGAAAAGGAACAGAATGTTAAATGTCGGGGGAGCAACAGGACACCTCTTTTGCTTTACCCTTACACTGAAAAATAAAAACTTTCACATTGAGGTTGACCAGAAATTCAAGCCCACCACTTAGCCTAGATGAACACATTTTTAACGCCCTAGCCGGCAGTCATAGCCTGTCTACATCTCTGATATGATGTCTTTCGTTTCCCCCAACTTGTACACATTTTTGACGCCCAAGTCAGCGATCATGCCTCTCTGCAACTCTACTATCTCTTCATTTTCCCTCTCTCCTGTAAAATCTGAAAATGCGTGATCGCAGGTTATTGACGCCCCCGCGCATTGCTCGAAGGCAACCGGCTTCTTCTACATTTTGAACTTGTAGTTTTATGGACTGAAAAATGATTGAAATGA
The DNA here is from genome assembly GCA_964035525.1 of Porites cylindrica. Classification (NCBI taxonomy): domain Eukaryota; kingdom Metazoa; phylum Cnidaria; class Anthozoa; order Scleractinia; family Poritidae; genus Porites; species Porites cylindrica. The sequence goes on from OZ037788.1 coordinate 22,754,542, forward strand.
CTCACCTACTCCGAAGTAGAATAAACCAATCGCTACTCCAGCAGCAAACAGCATGGTAAAGTACGTCAGATCATTAAACTCCGGTTTGTCGTCAGGTTTTCCAAGTTTCATCTTTCCATACTTCGAAAAGTAGAGCACAATGATGAAAATGGCCCAGACGTCTTGAGTACCGATGTACATCCAAGTAAAGACTTCAGTTATCCAAGCCATCCAAACGGCCATCTCTTTGCTAGCAACCTCGGGTTCTACGCAACAAAAAATCACAAAACCCCAGATAATAGCGGCGGAGATAAGCGTTACCACTGGGTTGAAGCGCAGGAATATGCCAACTTCTGTGTTTCCAATTTTGCCCCATTTCCAGTTGACTCTGAACCATTTACACCTGTCGGATGCGTTTTCCTCTACCTCCATTATTCAACAACAGGTAATGCCGTCAAACACTTCGATGAACTGATTTGAATCCGGTTGTTTCACCTTCATTTATGCTGACTGTGTTTTTACTTAATGGTTCGATGAAGCACCCACTTATAACCGATATTGACAATCTCAGTTATGTCACGTGCAACTGTCATTCAACTGCGGAACAGATCTAGCTCACTGGGTCCGTGGAATGAGCTACAGACATCATATTGATCCTTGGTAATACAAAGAGTTGTTTTCCAGAATGCGTCAGCAGTGGAAGTTAGAAGGCTTTTTTCAACGACATTGTTACAAATTGCGTAAACCGACGATTATTACAAAATGCTGTAGCCCTCACTACAAGATGCATAGCTTTTATTTCAAAATGCGTAAGTTATTACGAAATGCCTCATAACAGATTTTCCGTTACCGATGATCAAACCATTTCATTTGGGGTTCAAAAACTTGGAGTAAAGCATTTCAAGGTATTTTTAAAAAACGTCACGCAAAGAGCCGGTCAGTGTTCTAGGCACATTTTGAACCATCCCTAAGCGGACACCTTCCCTAAGCGAACAATGTTTTTGGCAACAAGAGTGTGTACAGAGAGGATCTACTGTATTTCAGACCATGAGTAAGCTTTCTGAAAGTTTGATCTAATTCGAATTCGAACTGCAAGTTATAAACACTGGCGTGAGCAAATTGCTGAAAAGTTCAAAGGGTGTTGAACACAGCGAGAGTGAAAGCTTCATTACCATTAAAATAGTTTGGCATTTTATTCCAAAGACGAAAACAAAACGTTCCTTAAATTTCTTGCAAAAAAAATGTTTGGAAACGCGAACCCCACGACGTGTTTCTTATTGGCGGAGCTATCAAGCCCCTTTTGGAGGCCCGTTTTAAACGTCGTGCTACTGCCGTGCCGTACTCAATTGATCGAACTGAATTCGACTTTAGCACGGCGGTAGCGCGACGTTTGAAACCAAGTCGTGCTACTGCCGTGTAGCATGGTAGTAGCTCGATTTGGTTTCAAACGTCGTCCTACTGCCGTGCCGAACTCAATTCATAAATTATAAATACATTGAATATATTTAAAAGTTTGCTAAACCGTTTCTTTATTTTTGTGTTTTGTTTTGGGCAACAGCCGTTCTATTCGACTGAATTAAATTCGACGTCTGAAACCAAGTCGTGCTAGTGTCGTGCTGCAGTCGAGCTACAGCCGAGCCAGCTTTTAATTTGCATGGCAGTAGCACAACGTTTGAAACAGGGCTAAGTTAAGTGTGATGGCAACCCTCACATTCCTCTCTGGAAAAAGAAAGGCCATCAGCCTGCTGCGGTTTGGTCTTATTCAAAAAGCTTGTAAATGAAGAAGAAAGAAAATAACATAGTCGAAATCTGACTCTGAGACTCTTGGTTAACATATTAGACAAGTGCAAGGCGAGTCACAGTTTGCCGAATTGAAGATGACACTACGGTCGCGGCATCCGTTAAGCAAGAGTGATGTTTCTTTGTGCCTTTACTAAGAGTAAATGAGCAAAAGCCACGCTTCACTTAACGTTCGATTGAATGTTGATGCTCAGTTGCTGGTCTAGAATAATTCGTGAATTCTCAAGACTGTGCCTGACCCTTTCGTCGCATCTTCTTCTTTCATGAACCTGGCCTCAAATTTTGCGTGGATTCTTTCCAACAAACGTATATGTCCGTCGCATTTTCCACTGAAATTTTTTATTGTTTTTAAACTTAAAAACAGTTTGAAAAATTACGACGGTAAATGATACGGCTATAAGATTTAATATGCCGCAAACGGATCCGCACCCTGATCAGTTACACGTTAAAGGCTCTGAATTTTTTTTTCTAAGATCACTCCCTAAATCGTGTCTGTAAGACACAAAAATTCCTCTGACGTGAGGACAAGCGCTCGAAACGGTCGCTTTTCAGCCACTCTTTACAGTGGTATATATTGACTACATCCTGAACTCGGGCGATGAAACAAAAGTTACCGTAAAATTCCGAAAGTAAGCCCCGGCACTTACATTTTTCAAAGGCCCTTTTTGAGGGGCTTATCTATGGAGGGAAATCTGCGTTTCAAAATCGATTCGGGTAGCCCTTTAGTTGGAACGAAATTTACCATTTTTGCTTTGTTTTACTTTGTATTTGAGGGCAATTTCCAAATACAAGCCCCCCCTCCCCGCCCGGGGAGGGGGCTTATATTTGCAGGAGCGAGAGGGAACGGAGGTTTTCTTGCGTTACGAGTTTGGGGGGCCTATATACATGGGGAGCTTATTTTCGGAATTTTACGATATGCTTTTGCTGTCCCACAGGCAATACAGTTTCCTTTGGCCTCTGTAAGAGTAAGTAATTCATTTTTAGATGACAGGTTGTAAAGCGAAGGTTTTTTTTTCAACCGATTGACCGCCGAGCCTTATTGGAGTCAAAGCCCAAAATCACAGGGCGGATTGACAGAGGATAACGAGGAGAAACTGCTTTCAACTCGTGATTTACAATCATTCAGTTTTAGATCTATGGGTGTAATTCTCACATTTTCCCTATAACGAGAGCAAGGAGTTTGCGAGCAAAACGTCTTCAGCTAAGTAAGCGTTCATCAAAACAGGAAAACGCTGGTAATTAAGATGTCGGTTAATGCGCGCCACTCATGGTTCAAGTTTATTTGTGACATAATAGAGTGATTTTACTGAACCATTGAAATAGAAAAGTAGACTTATACGCTGTATATCACTCCAATTTGTTTATTATTCGTCGCTATATGACACTGCAGAAATTTTTTTGGTCCGGACAATCTTCGAGGCATGCGAGCCATAGGAAAAAATAGAGTTTCATCTAAATGCATTAAAAATGTTTCCTGCTTAGTTTTCCGTGGGTATGTAAGGTTCAATTGCTGCTAGAATATTTGCAGAATTACGCAGTCTTGGTTGACTTTCATTGATTAGGGTTAAGCACTCATTTTTACTGACTAGGGTTAAGCACTCGCCAGTTACGAATTAGCCTAAGCGCTGTTTAGGGTTAAACACTTTTTTACGGATTAGGGTTAAGCGCTTTTTAGGGTTAAACACGGTTAGGTTTCGGTTGTTTTTTTTCGTATTACTGCTTTTTTTAATTTTTCTGTATTTTTCTTTCGCATGGCTCGCACTGTGTCCTAACTCAGTCGAAATTGTGAGACAACTGTTTCATGGGTTAAGTAAAATCACTCTAATAGCGCGACCAATTATTGTTCACAACGTATGGTGGCACTCCAGCACCAAGGCAATCATCTCTTCAAAAATAAAATAAACAGAGATGAGCTTTGAAATACTGTCGCCTAGGCCGGACAGTTTTCAAAATCTAATTGCAATCAGTCTTTATTATCTTCAGTTTTGTTCATATGAGCCAATTACTGTTCACTATAACGTACGGTGGCGCTCCAACACCAAGGCAATCATCTCTTCAAAATTAAAATAAACAGAAATTTAGCTTTGAAATACTGTCGCGTAGGCCGGACAGTTTTCAAAATCTAATTGCAACCAGTCTTTATTATCTTCAGTTTTGTTCATCCGAGCCTCCTTTGGTGATCTCGAAGCTCTATCATAGGATTTCCCGGCCATTGCTAAAAAAGAACAATATTCACACTAATAGTACCAGGAGTGGGGTTCGAACCCACGCGGACAACACGTCCATTGGATCTTAAGTCCAACGCCTTAACCACTCGGCCATCCTGGTTATCTTCTGAGCAACACGCGAGTAAAACGTGACTTGTAGCAAGTTTCCTTTGAAAGTAAGCCTTTCTACCCTCAAAACTGTTGTCTTATTTACTTTCTCGTAAATTTACGTCATTCTCAGAGAAACCGGATGATTCCGGGGCCTAGACCTCGCCTTCTATTGGTCCTTATACGCTGACGCATCCATGAACCAACAAAATTAATGATACAACGCGGTTTGGGTTTTTACGAGAGCGTTCGCTAAGTTCTTTACATCCTGTATATATTCTATATCCGTTGACGACATCGAAGAGGAAAAACATTGCAAAAACAAATGGGGTTCAACGTGTATGGACCCGCAAGCCCCGGAAAGAAAACTCCGAGTCGAAATAGAAGTGTTCAGACATTACGTTCACGAAAGGTGGTCGTGAAAAAGACAGTCGAAACCCGTTCAAATTTCAGAACTTTTCCGAAAACACTTTTGATAACTATAGACAAAAAACGTGCGTAAATTTCGTTTACACCCGTTGAAATATTAAACAACAAAAAAACGTAAACAAGGCAGTGGAAACTGGAGAACATCTTTGAGTCAACGCACAGGTCCACGCACGTATAAACGTAAAGTTCAGTTTACAGCATACGTTAACGTGCGTTGACAAAAACAAGGTAGTGGAAATCCACCCAGTTTTGAAAGTATCTGGTAACGGGAAGGAAACACTTCCTGCTCCAATCTTACAGAAAATAAATCCACTTGGCAGTTTATACACAAAATAACTCCCCTGCCCGTTTGATCGATCAAGGGCGATATATTAAGTGTGCGTTCAATTGCATACGCGCGTAAAGCCGTTCCACTGGCCAATTGGTAGCCTACGACCGAAAACGTATTTCCGGTCTTCCCTTCTCTCCCTCCTCGCAGGCTACCTATTGGAAATATTTGTGGTTTTTAATCTTGGAAACAATAACAAATTTCAATTAACAGCCCATCTCTTATGCTGCAATTACATTCATCCCCATAATATGACAGGTGCTCGTATATTAAATAGTATCAAGTTACTTATACCGAGAATTTACTTCAGGATCATTTGTTGTATATATCATGGTATCTCAAGGTTGTGTGCAGGTACGCATGCGTTGGTATAGTGACGTATCATGAAAAGCGTGCAGTAGTACAACTCCTCAACAAAATGGAAAAGGAGAAATGTCTCAGTTTTGAACAGTAATAATAATAATAAATATATATATTTAATTCAACAAGACAGTGAGCCTAGACGTTTTTGTTGATGAGCCGCCATTTTTGTTTCACGTCTAGTAGCCCAAAATTTATTGTTAAGAGGTAAGTTTGAAGCCAGTGGCGATTTAATGATCAGAAGACTTTGTCGGGCTGTCTGTCATCAAGCCAGTTCGATAGTATTTGACTCCAAGAGATGGTTAAACAGTGCGTTGTTGCATGACTCTTAACTGCTGCGGTAAAAGTCTTATTTTTATTTTTATGCTTCGTGACTAGCGGTTACATAAGTGAAGCTAGTTGGTGGAATGTTATCGGTACCGAACAATTAAGAAGTAGTGTCAAAACCTTCTTTTGTTCAAGAGCCACCTACAACGGCGAGATTGGCTTAGAGAGTTGCATAATAACGATTGTAAATACGCTCTTCATTGATCCGTGAAACATACTTTGCATACTTATAGCAAAAGCGTGAAGGCTACAACTTAGTTTCAAAGAGTAAAGCTGTAGCTGTAAAATGGAGGTAGACGAGAACGCATCAGAGAGGTGCCGTTGGCTTAGAGTTAACTGGAAATGGGGCACAATTGGAAGGACAGACGTCGGTATATTCCTGCGCTTCAACCCAGTGGTAACGTTTCTCTCTGCCGCCATCATTTGGTTCTTCGTTATCTGGTGCGCAGTGCAAGCCGATGTAGCCAACAAAGAGATGGGCAGTTGGATGCTGTGGATTACAGAGGTTTTCACGTGGATGTACATTGGTACCCAAGATGTCTGGGCAGTGTTTATCGTTGTGCTGTACTTTTCCAAGTATGGAAAAATGAAACTTGGAAAACCTGACGACAAACCGGAGTTCAATGATCTGACGTACTTTACCATGCTTTTCGCCGCCGGAGTCGGTATTGGTCTCTTCTACTTCGGAGTAGGTGAGTCATTTTGACAGCGGTTTTCTCTCACAAACATGCGATTAATATTTAACTACGAACACAGCTGAACACGATGGCATTAAGACTTTTTCTTCATCACAAGCAGAGTGCGTACTCACTCGCTCAGTATAAATTTCTGCCGCAGGTCATTTACAAAGGGCTGTGACAAACCTCACCTAGAACCACTGGCATAAAAATCTTGTGAAGGAACTTACTTTATTTCAGTTAAGCTTCAGATTTGAAATTGTAACGCAAAAGCCAGAAAGGTATACAAATATTTAATCAGAAACATTGTATAACTCTGTAACTCTGTGTAAGTTTATAGACCTCCAGATGCTGCAAACATCTCCTGGCCCCGCAGGCAAATGGACCAACGATCGACAAACTTCGCCCAATATCAACATGTTTTGTTGGCAATGACGCAGCAAAACAAAACTGATGCGAATGACTGTATTTTACACAAACAAAATAAGATCTAAAGAAAGATATAACAGAGCTAAAGAAATTTGGGAGAACATTGTACATGACATAGAGAAAAAAGAAGTCATTGGAAAGATTTAGTACTATAGTGTGCTGTTAAGGTTGGCTAAAAAAATATAAAGAACTGTCGACAGTTTATAAAAGTTCGTAGCTGTTTAGCATTCCGTGGCTAACCAACAATATCCCTGTTTAATCGAGTGTGTAGCAGTCGGCAGTTAATTTCATGGTGTCCAAATATTTGCATACTTTTAGGCCGTTACACAGAATATCCTAATTCGTGCATACGAACGAGTTCACTTTAACTATACACTACCAAAAGGAAGCAATTCATTTTAGTAGTCGCAGAGAAGGAAATTAAGTTACAAAGTCAAAGCACATCTTCAAGTTCAGGAAATGTTACAGGTTAAACTAGGCCACAAGCTCTCAGAGTGTTCAACCAGTTTGGCAACTTATCAATAATTAAGGGCGGTTCAGTCAACCATAGTCTTGCACACTGATTTATAAAAATAACAAAAGGAATGAAAAGACAGCGTGATTGCTGAAAAATAAACCGATGTTTAGCGTGAGAGGCTGTAGAACAATGAAGTGCGATTTTAAAGGGGAAGGGTGCTTGTAGAAGTGGGCTAAAGTAATTTTATAGTTATACCTTTCTAACACTTAAGCATCATCAATGAAAGAATTTAAAGGAGCTGTGCAATGAAATTTATCAAGTTTCAAACAGTAGGAACTGCTACCAAATTGAGTCGAAACACAAAAATAGCCCACTCAAAACATTACGATAAGATATAAATAACAAGGCACATACAAAGGAAGGCACGGAACGGATTACAATTGTGGGTTTTTGTAGATTGTAACGTTTGATATAACGCTTGAGAGGTATATCAGTTGGACAAGCTGTGATTTTGTCATTTTGCAAGTAATTTCTTCGCTAAAAGTTCCATAGCGCATTTGGAAAAATCAACTAAATAAGTTCTATAGGGCCAACCTTTGTTACAAAAATTAGAATAAAATCCAGTAAGAAAAAAAAAAAAAACGGGCAGAAGAACTAAAAATACACAAGAACAATGTCTCCGTTGTTTCTTCTGGCTCTCGATCCTGATTAGCTGCACAACTAAAATGATGCGATATATTTATTCAGCTTTAAAGGCAAGGCTATGACACACTATTGCCAGGCTACCTTTGTAAAAGCGAAAACGTGTCTTCGCACCGATTGAATTCCAAAAATAACGGTGCAGTTTTGCTATGCAAGACCACATTTCGATGCTACAGATGGCAAGGATGGACATGGATTGTTGCAAAACTCAAAAACATTACCATGGCTGGTACCCTTTGTTTGATACATGATAAAATCTTCTTAACGCTACACGCGCATTTTGTGCAAGGTTTCCGTTTAAGGTACTTAGTACTGACTAAAGCACGGAATTGACCTAAACCAGCGATATCCTAAAGACATAACCCCTTTAAATAGGCCGAGGAACGAGACAGAGAAAAGCTTCATACTGTCACGGATGTGCAGGAAAGTTTCTGACCTAATCCGTTGAATATATTTTTCGCAAACATTTCCCTCTGACAGGCCAATGATCAAAGCGACTTCCCAGAGAGCACTTCAGTATTTCTCTCTAGTTATCCTTCTAACCCTGACTCTCTCTCTTTTCAGCTGAACCGATTTGGCACTATGAACCTGGCAAAAACGGGAATCGCTACTTGGATAGGTAAATATTAACATTCTGCATGTAGTACGCACCATTGAGAATAGACGATACTCTACTCTTACATAATTAGACTTAGTTTCAAAAATCCGGACTTTATTTCAGTTTTATTTGAGCTTCGGGACAGGTTTTCTACAAATTTCAAGAGATTTTTTGGGATTCTGGTGAATACTTTCCACGTTTTTATGTTTATTTGTAATAAAAAGACTGAACTTTGGAACATTTTTAAGATTTTATGTTTCTTTGATACAAAAACCCTTAGCTTCGAAAAGTTTCATCACAAGCGATCCTGGAGCCTTTGTCTGCAAAGTGTTGATGCAAGCTCTTGGTGAATCAAGCATTCCTTACATCTCTGTCAATCAGTCAAAATGGCAAAATTGTCACCACAAGTCACCCACTCCTTCAAGGGATTTCTAGAAAAAATTGAATCGAATTTTTGGAAAGATTTTTCGGCCATTTTTCGTGATGTTTTGAAGCTATTAAAGTTCACTCTTCACTAACTTTAATAACCTATTGTAAATCTCAAGATTATACGCCACACGCCTCGGGCCCATCAATAAATCTCTAAGCATCAAACCAACTACTGCAGTTTGTGTATTTTTATTCTGATGAGGGACATTTTGAACACTTTATGAAACTTTTTCTCCACAAACAACCCTTCTGAGTCCACTACCAACTCTAGAAATTCGTTTTTTTCTCTCTTTGCGTTTAAATTTCAGATACTCCGACAATCAGCGTGCCCAGGATGCCATCAACGTGACACTGTTCCACTGGGGAATTCACGGATGGATTGTCTACGTAGTGGTTGGCCTCCTTCTTGCCTTTGTAGGTTATAGAAAAGGCCTTCCCATGACCGTTCGCTCCTGCTTTTACCCTCTGATCGGTGACAAGATCTACGGGTGGATGGGCGATGCTGTAGATATCTTTTCTGTGGTGTGTACTATGTTTGGCGTATGCACCAGTCTTGGTGTTGGAGTCATGCAAATGAATGGTGGTTTCAAGCGTCTAAATCCGTCGATTGATTATTCGGTCAAAAACCAGATCATCATCATTTGGGCCGTGACGGCGTGTGCCACAGCTTCAGTGGTTAGCGGCTTGAAGATTGGAATCCGCCGACTTAGCGAGATCTGTTTCAGCCTGGGCATGTTCATCATGATGATTGGCATTTTTGCTGATAACACCTGGCATGCATTGAATGTGTATGTGCAGAGCATCGGATACTACATTCAGTGGATCATCCAGATTGGTTTTCACACGGATGCATTCGCACAATTGGGAAATGCACCAGACGGGAAGCAGGCTCAGCGATGGATGAATGACTGGACAATCTTCTACTGGGGATGGTGGATAGCCTGGTCTCCGTTTGTCGGCATGTTCATTGCCAAGATCTCCAAGGGAAGAACCATCCGACAGTTCATCCACGGCACAATGACAGCACCCATAGTTTACGCATTCCTGTGGTTTTGTATTTTTGGAAGTGCCGGCTTGAAAATGGAGCGAGATGCTGCCCTTGCCAACATCACCTGCGAGTCCATTCTGGGAGGGGCAACTTCGACAAAGTCATACAATGGCCTGTACCGTTTATCCTGCAGAGGGAAGAACGACATGTGGTTTGATGTCATGGAGCAGTACGGCGACCTTGGGAGATTCCTACAAGTGATCTCACTCATCAGTATCATTCTTTATTTCGTCACCAGTTCTGATAGTGGTTCCCTCGTCATCGACTGTCTGTCAGCCAATGGCGACCCAGAACCTCCTGTCTCGCAGCGAGTCTTCTGGGCACTGACAGAGGGCGCTACAGCAACGGCTCTTCTAAATGCTGGGGGCGAAGAGGGACTTGTAGCACTACAGTCCATGTCAATTGCTTCCGGAGTTCCCTACACCATATTGTTGTGCATGATGTGTGTGGCGTTGTGGCGAGCAGTGAAGATGGAAGCAGGTGACCTTGATCCACATGGCCCACAGTTCACTACCGGTCTTTTAGATGTCTTAAGCAGCCCAAATAAAAGTATGGTCGGGAAAGTCCTCTTGGCCGTTATTGCACCATGGTACTCAATGGGAAATGCTGCCTACAAACTTGGTGGTATGAAGAATAGTCGATGGGTATACTGGCTGATATCAGCATTTCCCTTTTACCTATGGATCATTCTGATGACACTGGAACCCGTGGTAGATGCCATATCCTATGTTGCTTGGACTGTGCTTTTCATATTTTTCGCCTACGGAACATCCATCCGGTATAGCATGCGCCTAAAGTACAACATCTATGGCAACGCAGCGGAGGATTTCTTCGCAGTGATGCTCTTGTACCCGTTTGCAGCCTTCCAGATGGAACACCACATGGAACACGACTACGATTTAGCCAAACGCAACTACCATGCAGAGCCGCCAGTGAATCAACACTATGCTGTGGACGGCAAAAGGCACCTACCGGAAAATGGATATGGAACGCCAACAATATCCATGCACGATCTCTCTTCGCGTGGCGGTCATTTAAACCCTGGAGCGGATGGTGATATCACCACGTCAGGAGATTCGTACTGGAAGAAAACTGAAATCATTTAAGCTAAAAGATTTAGGGATTCTAGTTAATTTTGGTATCCAGAACTTATTTACTGGCTGGGTTAATTTTATAATCGAAATTTGTTTAGGATACAAGTTTTTTTTATACCACATGACATTTATGCAGGTTAATCAAGAGTTTGACAAATAGAGCTTAGTGTTCTTGCAAGCATTTACGCTCCGACTTTGCATTGTTGATGTGAAGAGTTAATTTAACAGTTATTTCAAAAGGTATACGCAGAAATCACGCTTCAAATGTTACCGAGAATCAGCTGAGAAAGAGGAAGTTAGGTCGCTGACGATTCTGCTATTGACGTTTCAAGTTAAAACTTTGAATAAAACCCCATGTATATGAGAAACGATTCCCTTACTTTCATCGCGGCCAGAGTCTTTTGATATATAGTCTCCTTCGCGGATTCTTTGTGTGGTCATAACGCAGCCCTCCTCCCAACAGTGCGTGACGTCGACATAGACATCTCTCCCATCTAAAATCCCCTCTCCCTTCGCCCCTTAGTAAGGCCTGATACACAGGCTACTGCGAAAGAGACTGTTTGATATAAAGCTTGAACTCTCGGGTTCAAATAAAATAAAATGGCATTGACTGTGTAGGCGTCTCTAGAACCAAAAAAATTACCAATGATGGTTTTGCAATACACTTTCCCCGCGGCCAGCCTGTTTACAAAAACTTTTGCGCTCCACGGTCACAGCGCAGGATAATATGTAAAAACGTGGAAAGTGGACTTGCCATCAATTAAGAAATGAAAACGGTTGATTTGGTATTAGGACTCGAATAGAACACTCCGCTTTTAAATTAGACGCGGTAGACCGGGAACGATTACTTCGAGACTTTCTAAAACGCGCACGCAAGCAGTTTTCGCGCAGAAGCAGTGATGCCAAAACCTGATTCCTACTAACATGCCAGCTACACTGGGTGTAGGAGATTTCTATGGCGCCGCTTCCAGTTTCAGTCAAGTCCTAAGCAAAAACACTGTACTACCAGAGCGTTATTTCTTTTTTTAGGGAAAAGCCAATCATAAGCACGGCTAAAATAAATTAATGCATATTTTGGACTAGACAGACTTTGATCAAGAAGCAATTTCGTCATGTCATTTTTCACGTGCCTGACCCACAGCGCTGGCGATGTGATTAAAGTTGAAAACTTTCGATCTGATTGGTTAAAAAGCAATCCAAAGAAAAAGATCAAAGTTGAACGAAAACGGTAAATCGTGCCCCGCTCCAGAAGTTTTTCTAGCTGAGTCGCTTCAGCAAAGAAGCGATTAAAAAAAAACCATTTTGCGTCAGTAATGGGTACTCTCCGCGTCGTCACTATCGGCTATTTTGGCTTTAGTTTAATTAATTAATTAACTTACAACACTTTCACCAACCAAACGAAAACAATGGCGAGGGCCACACAACAAAGAGAGATTTCAATTCAAGTGTGCCCATGAGAAAAAAATGGATTTACATATATAACTTGATGAGTACACTGAATCAATTAAATTAAAAGTTATGTCTAAAATAAGTCACCACTACGGCTAAACATATCACAAGTATTAAAACGTTTACTCTAGTGACCGGACGCATTAGTTTGTAAACTATTACGCGCAGCGCATCACTTTCCACGTACTGAAAGTGTTGACGCCGCAATTAAGATTAAGGCAGAATTATGAGTGTTTACTGAAGTTGCCTCAATAAACAGTGTTCATTGGCTCCGGACTGAAAAAACAGAGCCAACAGTTGGTTTGGGTTGATCAAATCTGTTTTTTTAACTGAATATAATTCATTGAAAATATTTTTCCGTTTGTGATTGGACATTTAATCCTCCTACGCAGACGTTCTTTGGGCTTCCATCACGCGTTACTGCACCAGGAACGTGTGCCGGAGAACTAAGGCCGTATGAATGGGAGGCTATGAGATTGAGGACAATATAAAAAACCTAGAAAACATCTACGAGTTCTATGAAGATTACTTTGTATTTCTTTCTACTTCTTTTCTCGACCCGCCTCGCAAAGCATGATAACCACCGGCGGCTTTTCATGCATTGCGTGTATTCTTATTTTTAACATCTCAATAAAGTTGATTGATTGATGCATCAAACCCTTAAGCCCCAATATCAAAATTCTTATTTTCTTCCCTTATAAGTTTCCTATAGAAATAGCGGGGAGAAGTTGCTGATACATCTAAGGTGATCATCTTCCTAATTCTTGCCACTTATCTGTATTAGAGATGGACCATTAGAAAAGTTGTGGTGGGAGTGGGGAATCCTTGAGCCGCAGGAATTTTTTTTCGTTATCAAATTCCTTGTATGAATTTTTTTTAGGCCGTAGCATCAATATTTTTTAGGGTTAATTGGCGTGCATGAATTTTTTTTCATTTAATTTTCCCTTGCTCGAATATTTTTTTTGTACTTCGCCCGCCCCCCCCCCCCCCCCATAAGTTTCCTAATGGTCCGTCCGTTACGAAGCATTGATATTACAAGAGAAATTTGATGCCGATCACTCTTGTAGTGGTTTATGGGTTAAAACCAATGATATGAGGCAAACGTTTATTGCAGCTAACCAAATAGAGGCGAAGCCGGATTCAATACCGGGAGTTTCTTTACGAATTTTGGGCGACGATAGGCCGCTGGGACTTCGGAATCCTTAGCCTATACCACATCTAGTTCAGCTGAAGTTGCTTTGCTATCCTATACTAGACTAAACTCCCAAAACCCTCCCTATCCTGGAGTCAAAATTAACAAAATCATGCAGGAGTGATCTCAATGATAGTCTTGTATAGACGTTTTCTTGCTATGAAACTGAATTGCGGGTACATTTAAATTTCCCGAGTTTATTATTTTGAGTGTCAATTAACGGTGTCTTTCAAAAATCGTCAACCAGTTGATCAGCTCCTTGGAAAATGATACCCTATTCTAGACCAATAACCCCTCCGCAATCAATATAGTTGGACTTCTAGGGTAGGGGCTGTAACGATGCACTTTTAAATTCGATAATGTATGTAAGACGAACGTGCTGAGATTAGCTGAAAGCTTAGTTGATCGTACACACAAGAGATTTAACTCTCTTTAGAATTCGGCCTCTTTATTTTTGTTCTATTGTTAATAAAAACTGACGCTCCTGTTTTCTTTGAAGTATTTTTAACAAACCAGTTCCACTACATCTTTTAAACTGAATCCGTCTCTAGTTCTCTTTACATACTTTTCTGGTTATACAGTTGGAGGCACACTCCTGTGCCCCCAGTTCTTAATCAGCCTGAATTCTGGCTGCACATATGTCATGCTCGCATTTGCAAAGAAGCCCTTTAAGCTAATCCACCCCAGTCGACTACACGCTGGCAGAGATAGACAATTCCAACTGTTAAGTTAAAACCTGTGCCAGACGTTATCTTCTGTAATGTAGATAAATAACGAGTTGAACGAAATGCGAAATGAATCCGCAGAAACGAACTGTTCATAGCTGATAATTACGCTGGAGGCGTTATACCGACAGTAATTGACCGTTTTGAAAGTGTTTTGACATGCTGCGTACTTGTAGTTGGCGTATGGCTTTTTCAACGTACCAAAACCCTTTCACCCCTAATAATAGGTCCAAAATAAAAATTACATACATACATACTTTATGGCAACCCACTAAAAGGGGTTTTCAGTTACAAGGCTACTAATCAACTAAAAAAACTCGAGCCGAGAAAGATCCAAAATTTCATTTGCAATTATGCATAAAAATTAAAAGGCACCATGTACAAGTACTGCTACGCAGGAGTTTTTCATTTCAATGGTTACACCAAAGGATTTCGTCCACAGACTCAAAAGTTAGAAGTACCTTTCGTCTAGTCTTTAGTCCGTGGTAAATTAAATAGTGATATTTACAGCTCCGTTGTTTATTTTCTGATTTGTGGTTTGCGTTTTTAACTTTGATTTGAAAAAACCGCTTTTGTGAGCTTTAAAACGCCAAAAGAAATGCAGGAGAGACAAAACTTGGGTGGTATTTTTACTGGGTAGATGAAGAGTTGTAAGAAAACTAGAAAGAAAGACGAAATGCCAAGACTGCTTTTGTCGATGGGTGACATGGGCTTCAATAATTGATATTAATTTAAGAATGCATGCTTCACTGATTCACTAAGCATTCTTCTTGTTTTGCATACCTTATTTAAACCTCCACAGGATCTTAATTCGGCTCATTTAGCTTCTCTTGTTTGCGGTGAGAGAAAATGGAGGTAGACGAAAACGCAACGGAGAGGTGTCGCTGGTTTAGAGTCAACTGGAAATGGGGGAAGATTGGGAACACAGACATCGGTATATTCCTGCGCTTCAACCCAGTGGTAACGATTATCTCCGCCGGCATCATCTGGGGTTTCGTTATCTGGTGCGCAGTGCAAGCCGATGTAGCCAACAAAGAGATGGGCAGTTGGATGCTGTGGATCACAGAGGTTTTCACATGGATGTACATTGGTACCCAAGATGTTTGGGCAGTTTTCATCATTGTCCTGTACTTTTCCAAGTATGGAAATATGAAACTTGGAAAACCTGACGACAAACCGGAATTCAATGACCTATCATACTTCACAATGCTTTTTGCTGCTGGAGTAGGGATTGGTTTGTTCTACTTCGGAGTAGGTGAGCATCTTTGAGTGCGGGGTTTTCTAACATCATAAAATTGTGGGTTAATCACCTCTGCTAATCTACTATTTGTTGAAATGCACCCACTCATCACTTTCTCATATAAGGGGTATCTTCTTGGAGGGCCTATACTCGATAAACAGTAATTTTACGAATATGTCTTGCAAGGCACTATTTTTATATAACATGTCCATGTGCGATGAAAACATCATAAATCTCAGTTCCTCTTATATTGAAAATATTCTAAATTTTTATGCATCCGATCTCTAATTAAACTTTCTTACCACACGAGTAGCGTAGAAGCCGTACATAGCCAAGTAATGTTTCTTTTTATGATAATATTCAATTGTTCCTTTCTTTCTTAACTTTTATTTTACTTTTTTCATTTGTTATTGTTTTGGTACTGAAATCTTCATGTCGAAGATAAAGTCAATAAAGTTGTTGTTGTTGTTCCTAATCGTACGGGCACGGCGGCGTAATGCCTACACACCTAATCCTGCCTTTGCAGGCGCCCTTACATGTAAACGCGTACTTAACTTCTCAAAAAGAAGAGCAAAAAGGTTCATAAGGAAAAGAGACAAGTAGAAATCATAGAGCGAGCATAGCACAGAAAAATTGTTAAGAATCAGACGTTAATTGGTGTTTTTAAGCCTTGCAGACAGTGGAACCTCGATATCATGTTGCGTTTCGTTAAAAACATGGTTCGTTATATCGAAGACTTTGTCAAGCAAGAGGTTCCACTATACATGACTAAGTTTTCTTTGTTTTCACAACTCAAGGAAAACTTGCTCAAGGCGCTTTAAAGTGTTTGCTCGCAAAACAAGGAAAAGGGAAAAACAATCAAAACATTGCAACACCTGACTTCAGAAAAGAAATTGACATCACTCCATTTTCCCTTTCAAACTTGACCTTTTCACTTTCCAAAAAATTGTAAAATTGATAGGCACATAATGTGTGTATTGTTGCTTGAAGAACAAAACATGGTGATATTGAGCAGTACATGAAAAATTAATCCGGCAATAACATCTGCCCGGTAGTGCATTTATTGACGCAGTAAATTTCGTCAAATAAACTGCTCTATTTAACTGTTTGCCTTCTTTCGGGCTGTTGTTGTAAACTGGTACAAAGGCAGATATTAAGTGGTTTAACTCGAACTGTAGATGACATTCCAAACAAAATTATTATTCTCGAAAGAGCTAGCAGTAAAAGTGCATAGTCCACTTCGAAATGGTAAAAAGGGCGTACGAAGGCATTAATTGATTTTAGCCGAAAATACCACAGGAGTAAATAAAGCAATCTCTCGACCTCTCTCGATGACACGAAGAGTCATTCGGCAATAATTTCACTCGTTCTAAATTTAATCGTTAAAATATTTCCTCTCGCGCAAATATTTGCACATTTGTGAGCAATTAAATATCACACTGCTGCCGACATAACAATGGGGTTTACTCTAATTGCATATGCCAATGCTGACTTTACTGACGTCACGGGGACATGTTACAAAAGTGTTTCCCACCGCTGGGAACTAGACTCCTTTCTCATGCAAATCCTGTGGTAAAAAAAGTATTGTGTTTTGTCAACCAACAAGGCCGGCTTGTAACTTGATTGCAAACCAAGGATACAGCAAGAACTTTTAGTGTACACATTTCAGAACTCAGAGCAACAGTTTAAAGCAAAATCGAATACTTCGGTCGAATCGCTAACTTCATTAGCGATGTAAACTATCAGTGAGGTTACGCAACAGAAAGTTTGTTACGTTGACTTTGTCAGAGCAGATAAACGTTTTTGGCAACAGCAAGAACTTATTTCTCACTTCCCAAAGACATTATGGGGCAATATCTAGTACACACAAAGCAGAAAAAATTAAATAAGAGAAGCTCTAGATAAATGAAGCATAACCAGGTTAGTGTTTGTTTACCACAAATAATTCCATAGCATTAACCTGGCCATTCGAGCATAGCTTGATGTCATAGCCTTTTCTCGGTCTTAGAAAGCAAGAACAATAATAGCTAATAACAAACAGGTCGATCGTGAAAAGGGCTCAAAAAGAAAAGTCACGAAAAGCAAGATGCTTAGAGTTAAATGGTTTGCTTTCAACGAGACAATTGGTTTCCATGGGAGCGTGAGATCCCACCTTTCCCTCATTGTCAGGGGCACCCAACGAGAATATAGTTCAAAACCACTTTAACATAGCATTGTTAAACGTATTTTAGTATTTAAACGGTAGATATAGGCATATGTTATATCCCCTGAAAAGTTTTCATCTGTTCGGATTTCCTAGCTGAAAGTCTAGTGATTCGAAAATTATAGGGATCAAAACTTACCTTTTCGAAAATTTCAGCCCGAAAAAAGGCTCCCGAAAATTCTAGGTGAGCTTTTTAGGGTAAAAATCTTTAAAAATGGGCAATTATACCATTTTTTAGATGTTCGAAAATCCTAGGAGAGGCAGGCAAGCAAGAAATTTTACAACAAATGTTTCGAAAATTCTAGATCTAAAATCGCCTTCCGAACAGATATTTTCCGAAAATTGACGTTGGGTGCCCCTGCATTGTTCAAGCTCGAATTGACAAGAACTTCAAGTTTATACTTGCTTCGGTTGATAGGTTGCAACTCTGTTCCAACACTTGACTACGTTTCGTTTTCTTGTTGTTGAATGACTACACTTTAAGGCCAAAAAACATCGAAAAACAGCACGGAAGAAAAATTCCCGCGGTTGGTAATTGCGTGGCTTTCTTTGCGGGAGACCCGTGTTTGATATGTGTGAACACAAATCCTTCTTTTGACTTGTTTCCTGTCCGTGTAGCTTTAAGTACCTTTAAATACCTGTTAAACGAAGCACTGATGGAGAGGGTGGTGGTGGTGAGGGGTGGAGGGGGGTGGGGGTAGGGGGATGGGAGGGGAAGGAGGGTTAAAATAAGCGCACCACTGGCCTCAGGTTTGTTAGTCAGATGAATATTTCGAGCAACCGACGTAAAATAAGGACTCTTTACCTTTACATTCAAAGCATACAAGGCAATTTTAAAGATAGAGAACAGTTGTAAAGGATTTTTAAAAGTGCAGTTGAATGTATTAGTTAAACAGAATCATTATGAAGTCAAATAATATTAACTTTTAAGAGAACACAAATTCCTTTGTGACCATTCAAAAGAAACCTCTTTCCAGCAGTACGGTTTACTATGTAGTCTCCCACGCAGACGTTGTTAGGGCTTTGTCAAGCGTTCCTGTCCCAGAAACGTTCAAGAGGCAGATAATCGTCAACGTCTGCGTAAAAGGCTATTTATTATGTTCTACAACACGATTCTATCATTTGTGTCTGTTGAACTTAAGACGAAATAACCGTGTAACCTTACAAATAAAACAGTGAGCACACCGATGTACATTTCGCACATCCAAATTAACCCTTATCACGCAAGAAATATTGCACAGACGAACTGCAAAATAAAGAGAGATTTGTTTCTGGCAACAGACTTCTTTTGTTCTATATTTTGTTTTCCCAAAGGAAGTCATGCATGAGATTTTCTTTAGAGAATCTGCCCGAGCACGCGAATAAATGGGACGAAATTTACATGAAACGTGACCAACTGCATAATAACTTAGTTTTGGTCTTATTTATTACATACGACAGGCCCCAGTTCTCTTACGTAACATCACCCGCCCATTAAAGGACTAATGCAGGCTATAAAAGTCAATGAAAAATCTCTTAGTTATTGTTCACTCGAGCTCCAAATTTTCATTTCTTTTTTGCAGCTGAACCGGTTTGGCATTATGCGCCTGGCAATTACGGAAATCGTTACTGGGGAAGGTAAACATTAACATTCTGTATTTATAGCAATTCAGTGTGTACCAAACAAGTGGAAGTACCGTTCACTTTGATTGCCATTGAGAATTGGTACTGACTTATTTCCAGTATTAATAAAAATACTTCTCTTACAGCAGACGCAGTCGCCCAGCAAACTATACTCTCTGCTTGTTGAACATTAAAATGAACTTCATTTAATAGCATGACGACAATTGCATTTTACCTGGGCTAGAAGGCAAAGGCTTATGAGGTCCACGCGTCCTCTAGATTAAAAGAAAATGAGAAAATATGCAAAATTATCATTAAAACTAATAAACAAATACACTAATCATTCGCTAAAAGTATTTGTAAAATATGCATGGGAAGAAAGTGTACGGACCCAAGCTAAATAAATGCAAAACAATTATTTTACTTACAGAACGTACAATAGGCATCATCATCTTTTTTCTTCCCTTTCTTCTGCACATTTAGATACAGCGACAATCAGCGTGCCCAGGATGCCATCAACCTGACACTGTTCCACTGGGGAATTCACGGATGGATTGTCTACGTAGTGGTTGGCCTCCTTCTTGCCTTTGTGGGCTTCAGAAAAGGCCTTCCCATGACCGTTCGCTCCTGCTTTTACCCTCTGATTGGTGACAAGATCTACGGATGGATGGGCGATGCTGTAGATATCTTTTCTGTGGTGTGCACTATGTTTGGCGTATGCACTAGTCTTGGTGTTGGAGTCATGCAAATGAATGGTGGCTTCAAGCGTCTAAATTCGTCGATTGAATACTCGGTCACCAACCAGATCATCATCATTTGGGCCGTGACGGCGTGTGCCACAGCATCAGTGGTGAGCGGCTTGAAGATTGGAATCCGTCGACTTAGCGAGATTTGCTTCGGCCTGGGCATGTTCATCATGATGATTGGCCTCTTTGCTGATAACACCTGGCATGCATTGAATGTTTATGTGCAGAGCATCGGATACTACATTCAGTGGATCATCCAGATTGGTTTTCACACGGATGCATTTGCACAACTGGGAAATGCACCAGACGGGAAGCAGGCTCAGCGATGGATGAATGACTGGACAATCTTCTACTGGGGATGGTGGATAGCCTGGTCTCCGTTTGTCGGCATGTTCATTGCCAAGATTTCCAAGGGAAGAACCATCCGACAGTTCATCCACGGCACCATGACAGCGCCAACAGTTTACGCCTTCTTTTGGTTTTGCATTTTTGGAAGTGCCGGCTTAAAGATGGAGCGAGATGCCGCCCTTGCCAACATCACCTGCAACTCCGTTCTGGGGGGTGGAACTTCCACAAAGTCATACAATGGCCTGTACCGTTTATCCTGCAGAGGGAAAAACGACATGTGGTTTGACGTTATGGAACAGTATGGCGACCTTGGGACCTTCCTGCAAATAATCTCGCTGATCAGCATCATTCTTTACTTTGTCACCAGTTCTGACAGTGGTTCCCTCGTCATCGACTGTCTATCAGCCAATGGAGACCACGAGCCTCCAGTCATCCAGCGTATTTTCTGGGCCCTGACAGAAGGAGCAACAGCCACAGCTCTTCTTAATGCTGGAGGCGAAGAGGGTCTTGTAGCATTACAGTCCATGTCAATAGCATCTGGGGTTCCTTACACTATGTTGCTGTGCATGATGTGTGTGGCACTATGGCGAGCAGTCAAGATGGAGGGAGGCGATCTTGATCCACATGGACCACAGTTTACCACGGGCCTTTTGGATGTTGTGAGCTGTCCAACAAAAGAAACCGTGGGCAAAGTCCTTTTGGCTATCTTTGCGCCATGGTACTACATGGGAAATGCTGCGTACAAGGTTGGTGGCAGAAAGGATAGAAGATGCGTATTCTGGTTGATTTTGGCCGTTCCTTTTTACTCCTGGATCATCCTAATGGCACTGGAGCCTGTTGTGCGTGGGATATCTTATGTTGCTTGGACAGTGCTCTTTGCATTCTTCGCCTACGGCACATCTATCCGTTATACTATCCGAGAGAAGTTCAACATCTATGGCAACGCAGCAGAGGATTTCTTCGCAGTGATGCTCCTGTACCCGTTTGCAGCCGTTCAGATGGCACTTCACATGGATCAAGAGTACGATTTGGGCAAGCCAGACCACCGAGGAGAACACCCAACATCCAATGGTTACGAAGTCGATGACAAGAGGGCTCTACCACACCCCGATTACGAGAAGCCACCTATGCCACTTGAAGATCTCTCCACCCCAGGGGCTCATTTTAATTCAGCTGCCTATGACTCCAAAATGTAGGAGGACACCTTTAATAGTTTCGTTCGTGACTCCGGGAACACAAACTCTGTATATATTAACTGCATTCACTGAGAAGATACAGTACAAGTTTTTTAATACACCACGAGTGTGGAAGACACCTTCGCAGTGATGACTTTCGGCCGATTTGCTGCTTTTCTGATGAAGGATCATTTTGACTCAGGCAAACCTGCCTTCTAGCCAGAGCCGGCCTCAAATTATTTTATGGCAGGCATGGATTTATGAAAATACGACCCCACCCAGCTCTTGTGTGCGTGATGCACAACCCAATCCAGCAAAGGAGAAGAGTTCACTGCGAAGATTGTTCCTTACTCATCAATGGACACTTAGACTGGATAGTCATACTTTGTTTAAACGAAATGGATTTCCTATAGGCGCCAAGTACTTGTGTTTAAGCAGACAATATTTTAAAAATACCTTTAGCAGGGTTTGAGCCAGGCCGCGCCATTGCGCCAATCCCGCACTGCAATTGGAATTGTCCCTTTAAAAAACGGCCAAGGGGACAATTTGTCCCCTTCAAAATTTAGGGAAAAAACTCGAAAGGAAGCACACACGAAGAGATTTATTTCAGTACAGAAATTGCAAGCTGAAACCGAACGTGGAAAGTATATTTTATCGCACCTTTAAAGTTCATTCCAAAGTTACGCTTCAGTCACACTCTACTGCTATTTTTGTCGGAAATCTAAGACAGGCCTTCTGATTCTTCGCGCGGTCGCGGAGCCGCGAAATTTGGTAGAAATCTTATCAAATACATGTCTGTAAAACATATTTGAAACTTATTTCAGCTATAGGGGCTATTTACTTGCCGTAAACTTGCAAATTTATCTTGGAACTTCGTCACTGAAATATGCAAACAGGCTTTGCCATTAGTTCATTTCTGGAGCGTATTGTTGTTGAAAGAGCAAATGATGAGCTCTGTTAGAAAAACGTTAAAAAGGCTGGTCTGATCAGCGCAAAACCGATCGATTTCTAGCGAAATTTGCCTTGAAAATAACCACAAAATCGGCCGTTTTTTACCGATTGCTTTTGTGGAGGTTTGCCCCGAAAACTCCCGCGCAATCGGCCGATTTTTCCGCGAATTTGTCCCTAAAAATCCCGCGAAATTTCACTTTTTCTTCCGAGACCTATCAGAAGCCCTGCTAAGAAGACAAACCCCTTTGCATCAGCAGACGGGTGTACAAATTTCTGTCCCCCTAAAAATGAAAATGTCCCCCAAAAAGTTAGCCAAGGGGACAAATTGTCCCCCAGTGATCAAATCCTAGTTCAAACCCTGCCTTTAGGAAAATAAATACTCTCACCATAGTTAAGCGGCAAAGCCCTTGTGTTCGACGATCACCAGCTGTATTTTCATATTTGCTATTTACCGACGTTTGTATACGAGATGTTATTTTTTACAGTGCTTTTAGAAAATGTTCACAGATTTTAATACAAATAATCCCACCGTTGTTAACATGGAAGTAAAAATAAAAATGCACGTGTAATCCTCGACTTGAAGAGATATGAGTTGCCGGCGTATTAGATTCAGAAACTGCAAAAGAGTTTAGAACTCTGCTGCACGCCTTGTACTCGGAGAAAGCATACTTTGCCATATTACATTTAGATTTTACCTTCAACATTTAAGGTTATTCAAGGACTCGCACCGACTTACATTTCTGAAGTCGTATCTGAGGAGATAGAGAATGTAAGCATTGACGAGTCCAACTCGTTCTCGTATTTGCAGTGGGACTAGGCGCCTGTAATAAACCACTTCGACACTTTCGCGGTAAGTTGTTTACACTGAATTAGGAAAATGCAGCTCCCGTTCCTTTAACAAACTCGCTCCCGCCACTTCGACTTTTCGAAGAAAACTCGCCGCAGTGCGACTTGGGAGAACGAGTTTTTTGAGCACGTGCGGCTGAGCAGAATTGATTTCCAGTGTGCTCAATCATTAAACGCGTCGTCGAAGTCGCACTCGTTATCTATGCTAATATTTTCTAGTACTGTTTCGGCGACACTTGAATATGAGGCGCAGGCATTTTTTTTAACCGACAGTCAACTCAGAATCAGAGAATTTCATCATTATCGGTTGCAGCGAGAAAGACCGACTGAGCTGGTAGAGAGTCGGTCTGCTGAGCGCATGGTAGAGACGTCAGACCACTCACCAGGGTCCTTAAAAACCGGTAAGATCATGTTTGATTCGAAAAAGGCCTTTATTCTACTTTGCATGATGGAAGAACGCAAGCGCGACGCTTAACTAATATTTGGGCGCTAAACTTCAGGTCCAAGTTGTTGAAAAGCTGGATAGCACTATCCACCGGATAATCACTCACCAGCTGATAAGTATTACCGGGACACAATTGCGTTATCCGCTGGATAGTGATTTATTCAATGGATAGCGCTATCCAACGTTTGAAAAACCGGGGCCAGGTGCCAGGTGTTCAAAAGGTGTATACGTGCAGCCCTTTCCAATGGATAAGTCTCTATACTCTGGATAGTCCAATACGTTTCCCTAATATTTATCCACTGGATAGTGATTTATCCGGTGGACAGCTATATCCAGCTTTTGAACAACTGCACCCACACCTTAAACATTCAGGATGGATTTGCCACGTTTCCGAAAACGTTTTCGTCTGAACGGCTACTTATATCTAACAAACAACTGGAACAAATAGGAAGAATGACTTTTAGTCAGTTCTTTTTTGGATACATGTACGTTATAGTAGATGGCCATGGTGACCACGATCCTTGAGAGATTTTGTTCTTCCCCACCCATAATAACACCAAGGTTCGGAACTCTAAAGGGGTGAAAAGGCTAACGTTTTCATCGCTGGTCACTCTTGGTCCAAACGAACAACCAATCAAACGAAAGATAACAGTAAACACAATCAAATTAAGATACATGTCCACGCACGTGTTCAAAGATGATACGTCAATGAAGTTATTTATTCCATTGTAAATTTAAACATTTTTAAGGGAATTTGGATAAAAGAATTTAAAAATTATCGGGCTGTCTGTTACCAAATGTAACTGTTCAGGCTCTCTACTGCTTTGAATGTACAATATCAAAAGAATGGCTTGATATAAACACACACTTTGCCTTTCTGCGAACTATTCAAAGAAACTTTCATCTCCCTACGATCGAACATTACACATTTTTTAAATGTACAGAACTGTTCTGGTATAAATACGTGCCATGAAAGTGAGTGTTAGTCTCTTCGCGTTTCACATCAAACAACAAGTCTGTAGGTAATGTACCGGCCTGCTGTTTCGCTGGGACGAATAATTTTTACAACCTGTGAAAAAGAAATAAATTCAAAGGTATTGTTTTCAAAAGTACAGGTCTGAAAAGAGCTGTTTCTAAGAGGTAGGCGAAAAGAAGCTTTGAAATTTTATGTTGTGTTCCTATGGTGTGATTAGTTTGAAACTTTCACCGCTCTTTGCAGTTTCCCGCCATTTTTAATGCTCACTTTACCCAGTCAACAAAGGGGCTACATCTACCAGACTTATTTGCGTATATGACGTCACAGTACACACGGTTTTTGATTAACCAATGCTCACTCACCTGTCCTCTTTTAAGTCCAAAGTACCGCGCTACCGGATCTCCAGATTGGATACGAGGAAGCTGATGGTCTTTGAGTTTACTGCGATTTAAGTTAAGGACCAAATGGGAGTAATTCCAGGACTAGTTGAAAGCCACTGGAAGTAAATGCACGCGGCCTTTGTTTAAACCCTAATCATGATTGGGTAAATAGTTTTCCCGCTGGCGACGGTCAGGTTGTCTGGACAAACCTCTTTTTGCCCGTGTTTGGCAGCACAAATATCTACTTCATGTACGTCATATCTCTTTAAAACACCACCTAATTAGAGCGATAATTGAAAGTGAAAAACCACCATAATGAGTCAGTAATTTATAAAAGTTCTTGATGAGGTTGTATTTTTCTTTTCCCTTTTCTTTTTTCCATGAGGGACCAATAACGTCCAACCTTATCTAAAATCAGAAGTTATAATAATAATAATAATAATAATAATAATAATAATACTACTACTACTACTACTACTACTAATAATAATAATAATCAGAAGATTTGAGTTACAAGCTTAATACTGGACAAAGGGCACTTTCCATTTAGTCAAAATTTCCGGAATTTCCGGTTCGGTGGTAAATGGAACACGTTTCGTCAGTTCGTCTCACTGGAAAATTCCCAGAAAAAGAGGAAAATCTAAAAGGGTGGGCCCGTTTTCCCGGTTGGAATTTCCGAACGGAATGTCGTGTTCCTTTTACGTTTCTCGTAGTTTGTACCAGTTCCAGGTCCACGCTCGGGCACTGCGACGTACCAGGGTTTACCACCAAATGGAACAACTTTTTACCAATCGGAAATTCCACTTCTGCTCCCACCGAAATTTCCGGGTTTTTTTCCTAAATGGAAAGCGCCCAAAGTGTCCAATCATTCAAGGATTTGACCGGACAAAGCCAACATTCACTTTTAACTGGAAACTGTCCATTGAACAACCTTTATTTCAAGCCTTGGTATAATGAGTGAGATGAGTTTTGTGGTGACAGGAATGATACCACCGGGGAAAGGGGAGGGGAGAGGAGGTGTGAAAAGTGGTAAAATTAGGGGGAGGGAGAAAAAAAATGATAGAGACAGCGGTACAGCAACTTGAAAATCCAATGCAAGCGGCTGTAGCTGCAAGCGAGCTTAATTATTACATGTTTATGATGTATTTGTATTTCAATGCACTGAGTAAGAAATGATCAAAAGGATACTATCTCTGCAAAAGCTCTGTTTTTTCCTCTGGTGTCATGAGAACATGTTCGTGGACAAGCTTAAGAGATAAAACAAAGGAAGTTAGTACACAAGGAGAGATCTCTGCCAAATAGTGTAAATTTTTACATTTACTGGTGTGAAATAAGGTATAGATGATATCCTTCTGGGTTTAACAGTGTTGTTGTAAATAGAGTAAGTCTTTGTGCTTTCTAGGACTATGGTCAAATGGAATGTTACATGTAATATTATTATGTTTTCTAATTTAAATCGATTAATTGTCAGTTGAGCAAAACACACACAGGCACACACCAAATAGGACACTTATGCAACATTACATGAAGTGTTTAAAATAATCAAAATGGCTGCCCAACTAGAGCAATTGAATATGGAGGTGTGCCGACATTTCAAGGCTTGATAACATGACAACCAGGGGGAAAGAGGCGCATAAAGAAAGTGAAGTGTGAATGGTATTTTTAGCAAATTGTTATCTCACTTTTCAACGAAACTGAAACGAATGCTAAAGACAAGGAAAAAATGGCAAACCTTAATAGGAAAAAATGCAGATTTTCAAACGAAAAAATGAGCAAAAGCAATCGATAAATCCACAAAACCAATTCAAGCCCTCCCCCCTCTCTTAAACCCCTATCCAGATGCATTAATCACCCACCTCATGTTCTGTAATGTTGACCATCAGTTCAGCCTCCATAAACTGTTCCAAGATGTACTTAGGGGCAAGTTCAACTAATGCCTGAAGAGAATGTACAAATTTGCCTCTGAATAACAAGACTTCAATTTTACATGTAGACCATACCACAAACAATAAGGATCAATTAAGGTTCCTAAGTAAAGGACCACCTACCCCTCCCCGAAATCAACATAAACACTTACTTCTCACTTAAGGCAAAATTGTGACTTAGTGGAGGGGCAGGTGGTCAGTTATAACTTCATTAGTTTCAATGAGTGCAGACCTATCTGATGGGAATGATCACCAAAGGGACTGTGCCCTCCCCCCAAGGGGTGTCACTGAGGGGGGAGGAGGGTGGGATTTCCCCCTGCTACCCCAGAAATGGCCCCTGGCTACTTTCATAGGAAACAAGAGGAAAATAGAACCAAAAGAAACCTAGAAGTTCAATTCCCCGCCTACCAGCTGTGTACTCACCTGTTTCGCTGATGGTGTCATACCCATCTGTACAACGATTATTGCTCTTGTTATGTTTTCCTCTTGCATTCTGTTACAATATCTGAAGAGATTTGCAAGTAAGATAATTGGTCTGAGTCAGGAAAAATATGTACAAGGCTGAGTAACGTCAAAACAAAGTTGGAAAAACGGAGGCTTTAACCCTTTCACTGCCAAATGTGGCCAAGGCAAATTTCAACCAAATTTCCAAATTTCATTTTCTAAAATTTTGAGAAACAAAAAGCACCATATGTAAGTACAGGAAGGGAACTTTCATTTGAATGGTCACATCATAGGATTTCATCCACAGACTCAAAAGTTAGAGTCACCTTACAAAACTCTATCAAACACTCTGGCAGTGAAAGGGTTAAAGAAAACAGTGTGTCCAAATGGTCAGAGCAAGGGACTTGTTACGCAGCTCACAGCTGAGTTCAAGTCCTGTCCTGATTCTTCAGTGGATATTGTTTTCTCCATTGAAGTGATTTCAACTCCTGGACATGCATGTGCATTTAAAATGTACATTAACCTTATGTATGACTCACTGTTTAATTGTTTTTATTCCAACTTTTGGTTCATCTGGAAAGAAGATAAACATCTGATCTGTAACATAACAAAATAACAACACAATGTAAAAATCAACAGAAACATGTCATTGTTAAATGTCCATACACAAGCCTTAAGAAACAGCTCAAAATTAAATAAATAATACATAGTAATAGCCCATTTTAAACAAAAAAAAATAAAGTTTATTGAAAATTACTTAGTTAACGTAATGAACAACATTTTTCACTATAAACACTTCAAATTGCACTTTTCATTCACAAGTTTGCTTGGTACCACTCATAACTAAAGAACATGATATCAAGTTTCCTACTCAACAGACATCTAATTTCCTGCTCTAGACACAAACTAGGCCTGGGGAGGTACTACCTTATTTGGCCTATACATGTAGGTGCCACTGAACGGGTTCAATCTTCAGGATCTTGTGTCTTAAACAGGGTACTATACAATTTCACTATTTACAGCAGGGTGTCTTTTTGGGCTAGAAGCCTTTTGAATAATGTGAAAGTTGGCGGTCAGTGTTCAAATTTTCTGGTACCAATATTATTTTCCGACAAAAATTCCATGATGTTAGTTTAAATAATAAATCTGTATGCAAAATGAAGAGTCATGGTCATACAATGTATAATAAGGCCTCTTGTCTTAGACAGGGTAGAGAAATTAAGTAAACAATATTTGCCTTAAACAGTGTCAGGGTGCAGTGTTCTTACCAGACTGCCACATTGATGCACTTTTTTGGGAAATGCTGCACTATAATTTTCCCATGGGGTCCCAAGGGCCCAAAGAAGGAAAAAAAACTACATATGTACACATACGTACATTTCCTTAAAATATAAGCCAAAATTTAATTGGTTATGGCGTCTTTAGAAAACACCCATCATTGTAGATTTAAGACTCAGACCTGTGAAAACGTTGAGTTAACTGTATCTAAAAATTGTGACCCACTTTTCTCCCTAATGATCCCCCTTTAGCTTCTCTGTGGGTCCTGCAGACCCGAGTGTACAAAATCCTGGTAACAACACTGAGGGTGTGAAGCCATCAGCAGCATACCTCTACCCAAACCTCCCTTAAGTGCCCCTTTCCCTTCAACGGAAACTAGGGAGAGTACAGTTGATTCCAGATAATTCAAACCTTCAAGGGAAATAGAAAAAAGTTAGGGTTATCAGGATTTCAAGTTATCGAGGGTAAGATTATATAGAAATAAAACTGAAGGGAAATGGAAATTACCTCCAGTTAGCGGGAGGTTCGAGTTATCAGGAGTCGAATGTATTTAATTCTTGATATATGTCAATGCATTGTTACCTGTAGGGTCATCATTGTGCGCTACCAGTATTGATAAATCACTTCTAGAAGGTCTTCCCTCACTAAAATATAACAATATCAATAGCCTATTTTACAGTTACAACCGGAAATGAGGCTGTAGCTGACCTTGTTTTGATACAACCCTTCCTGCTTTACTACATGTCTATAAATCATGTTGTTCTTATAGTAACTGGTATTTTTTTAAACATAATCTCCAGTAAGAGAAGGAAGGAGGTTTATATCAAAAGAAGGTCAACCTTTGCATCGCCTTCACTCAAAGGCTATGACACTAAGCCTACAACTGAAAATCGCTGCCTATTAATGTATTTAGTAGGAATTACTAGCCAAGGACACTACTATACCAGACTTCTACCGAGAGTCAGCCAAGTAAAGTGAAAGCCCAGCTAGCTGATTGTAGTGCATAGAAATTAATTTCATCCTCAGTTGTTTTACGATATGAGCCTCAAAATTAGTCTGAGAGGAGACTGAAACTGCAATATTCTGCTGGAGACCAGCTCTTGCTCTCCTTTATATTTTCTAACTCGGGGAGCAAAGAAAACTAGTTTTACAGCTTTTCCTTTGGGCAAGCTGTAGCTGGAATGTACCAGCTCATTAGTCATTAAAACTAGCCCCAAAAACTATCTGGACAAGCAAGTTTGATTATTGTTCTTCTAAATTTTAAATACCCCCAAAAACTTCACTTGCCTTAAAAAACAGAATTCACTAGTCTGATAGCAATCTCCACTAACACTGGGCTACGGATTCGACTTTCTTTGCACGCTGCTAACCATGAAATTTTTACCTGGGTCGGTCACCAAACGACTCCTTAAACTGATCAAGTGTTTGATCCAATTCATCTTGTGTGACGAGATAGCCTCTGTCATGACACATCTAGAGACAATGAAAAAGGGAACAAAGGCCTTCTGATGAAGCACTGCTATTAAAGTGCCAAGTTTTCTCTATTTGTTGTGAGTGCAATCTTCGTGGTTTAACTTTTCCTTTCCTTTGTTACTCACCAACAACTGAACATAAAATTAAAACCAAGGACTAAATTAAATCACAACATCTAGAACGCAACGGTCAGCAACATAACAAAATGTCGTTATTGACTGATCTCGCAGCCACAGGGTTTCTTCTTCTTGCCACAAAAAGCAACTTGCTTTCTTTTAAACGGTGTATAGGTATATTTTTCAATGTTTGTTCGTGTGCTATTGCAGGTGCACGTTGAAATGAAACTCAGCTAAATAGATAAACTTACTAAATGTTAGGAATGTCACTTACTTGCATTACAGTTTTTCGGATTCTCCAAAACTTGTAAGTTAACTCTGTGTCATCCATATTAGAAATACACTCAAACCTTCTTTGCCAGATAAATATTTTTTAAAGACAAGTTTGACAAGGAATGCAACCACAGCAAAAACCCAACAAAACTGCCAACAAAAAGCTAACGAAAGCAAGCAGAAAACGTGCATGTGCGCCCGCGATCTATGGCAAAAAGAACCCTGTCATGTAGTCTGAAACAAAGAGTCGCCATTTCACACAGCTGTTTTCAAGGAGCCTCTACAACTAGCTGAAGAGAAATCAAATATCTCGGTCCAGGGGCCTGTTTCTCGAACGTCCCGGTAAAGGTATTGAGCTTAAGACATAAACTATAGATTGAATACACAATGAGAGAAAATGAGGGTAACTTTGGGTTTTTATTTTTAAGACTTCATTAGTGTACAGTAGAGGTTCGAGGAGGACACGGGGTAGGTTTTCAGTAGCCTGTTCCAGGCGTTCAGATAGTGGGGAGCGGTGCGAAGTAAAAAGGAGCGCGAAAAAATAAAAGCGAGGGAGGAGGAGAGGTGAGAGAGGGAACCCGCACCTCTCTCCCCAGTCCCCCTCTACTTCTCATCGCTTTCTTTACTCTGCACCGCTCTCCACTATCTGAACGCTTGGAACAGGCTAGGTTTTCAGGGACTTCAGCCCCAGCTCCCAGTCCCTTTTTCGTTCAATATGAATGGTCCTATTGCATGCGTTTTCAATGTCATTGAAATGACTTAACTGCAATGGCTTCTCTTTATCTTCAAAGGAAGGAGCTCGTTTACTACATGGGCGTGCAGAACACCTGCCATATGATAGGGGAACCAAAACCATTCTACGGTTTTAGCATCGACTTCCTGCTCAAGTTCCTTATCGTCCCGGGGGGGGGGATACTTTAGGAATTTCTGGGTGGGGATGTGCCGCTGGGAGCCTGGAACCCTTAACCTTTACCAGAGCTAGTTCAGCTGAATTTTGCTACCCTATACTAGAGTAAACTCCCCAAATCCCCCTATCCTAGAGTAGCTGTGTACCTAGTGTAGATAAAATCTTCAACCAACTGATCAGTTTCCTGAAAATAATACCCTATTCTAGAGCCAAACGCTCTGATTTATATACCCTATCCTAGAGTAAACTGCTTGAAAACCATACCCTTCGCAGCGGCACATACCTATATAGCCCATATATGGCAGTACCCCCCCCCCCCCCCGGGGTTGTCGTTAAGCTCCAAAGGTGACGTCACCTCCCGCGTGAAGTTAAGAAATAAAGGAGATGTTATATGGGACAATTCACAACGATGATTTTCAGCGCAACAGACCAATGTCACTTTGATGCGACATTTCTTCGAGGTGGCATAACATTGTTCCAATATTTTTACCCTAAAAATCGTCGTTGCAAATCGTCTCGTGTAACATCAACGCCGCATACAAGAACGCATCAGTTTGCCGTGACTCGCTCGTTACCAGTCGAAAGTCGAAGGCAAGCGCGAGGCAGGGCGTGGAGCGCGAGACACATACGCTTTAACGTGACACGAAAAACATAAGCTTGCCTTTTGATTGCCTGAAAAGTGCGAGAAATAACGCCTGCAGGGTGTCCATCTTAGAAAGGTTTGACTGTAAAGGCTACATTAACAATAGAGTTGGGTGTAAGAGCTAGAGACCTTGTAGATCACTGCATTTGAAAATTCTCGTTGTGAAGACAAACACATAAACGAAGCCAACATTTTTATCGTTGAAAAGCGTCTTTAATTTAAACCACTCCAAAAGAAAAACTGATTAACTAAAACGTTAAGCAGCGCTCCTAGACAAGAATTTTCTAATTTCAAGTTTAGAGGCGAATTGAAACGCGGACGTAACCTAAGTTTGATAATAAATTCACACAAGTAAATATACAATTTGTTATCGCCTTATCTTGTTTACACTGTAATAATCTTTAATATATCTCTGGTTCGATTGCGAACGTTCATTTTCATAAATAATTATTTCATATTTCAAATTGATTCCTAAAGAATTTATCCAAATGTCTCTTTCACTAACTGCATAAGTTTTTTCTTTCCTTTGTACAAGACTTTCATGTTGTTGATTAGTGCTCGGAAACGACTGCCGCCGTCGGAGGCTAACAGGAATGTCTCATGTGCTTTCGATAAGAAAGACACGAAGTCCATGTAATGCTTGGGACTGATGTGATTCAGCCTGCTATGCGTTGTGTTCACATAAGCGCTAATTGTTGCCTCCAGAAGCTGCCTCAGCGGTTCTTCATCACATCTGAGCCCGCAGTTGTCCGTCATAAAGAATTGACTATTATGAGACTCGTCAGTGGTTGCTTTCACAAAGGTACACCTGAAGAGTAGATCTGACAGCACTGTCGGGCAATGCACTGCTTTGATGATAAGCGGAATGATCTGCATGAGTTCATTGAAGCCCAAGGCCTGGGACAGAGCGCATGCCCAGTGGATGTCTCCAATGGAAGGATGACTGTCTTGATTGTAAGCGAGGGTGAAATGTTTCATGGCCAGTGTTGCAAGTTTAAACGCCCTCTGGGGGTAACCACGGTAATCCATGTAACGAGCAATAGCGAAGAGTTGGGTTGGCGGAATGACAGCTGCAGACTCTACAACGAGCCTGTAGGCTGCCTCGAAGGCTGCAGGGTTCTTCTCACAGAGGCTCAGTGTGGAAAGACAACACTTTTGAGGTTCTCGACTGGCGCACTGTAGGGCGAGCGCTCGTGCACAACACAGAAGGGCTTCTTTCTCAACAACTGTTAGCTGAAGGCGGGCCGCCGTGGCGGGCGCCATGACGGTCGTAGCCACCATAGACGTCGCTTCTGTTGGGGTAAACAGTGAGCTCCAGTTCTTCATGATTTGACTGATAGCTGATGTCCCTGCTTCGATGGCGCATTCTATCAGCCATTGCACCATCTCTCGACGTCGCCAGTTTGTAGTGTTTAATGTCATGCGCAACACTAAGAGTCCAAGCTCTATAGCAACATGAAGCATGTCAATGTCAGGTGTCTCAGACGACTGAACGTTGGATAGTTTGAACGCGTCCTGCGCGAGACGGAATAGCTGTGGTGCTGAGTGTATGTGCCGCTGAGCTGCTTGAAGAACCGAGGAGAGACGGTCAGCGGAATCTTTGGCAGCATTGAGAAGGCGTGATGCCAGCTCACATTGCTGTGACTGTAAATGTCCCAAAGTGTACAATCGTGTGACTCTAGAAGGCCCCACCAGGGGTATTTCCTCATCCGCCGTGTCGCCTGAGAAATCACTTAAAGCCAAGAAACGCATGGCACGGAGGCCAAGCTTGAAAGCGAGGTCAAGGTCCTTGTGTACGAATTTGCTGAATAGGAAGCGCGCGAAGGTGTGCATGGGAACGCTGTTCGCATGCACGCCGAGTCCCAGTCCACTAAATGGCCCGCTCTTTAAGAGAAGTTCAGTTTGAGATTTGAGTACAGGGTAAAGAATTTTGTCGTCAAAGTTCAGAAGATTAAGCTGTGCGATTAAGTGTTCTTCCTGCCGGCAGGCTTTGTCTTGAGCATAGAACCCCATGGGGATTGTTCGCTGCTGCCCGAGTCCCATAAGCGCGACTTCAAGAGCTAAAGTCAAATAATTTTCCTTTCCGGTGCTGTATTCCGACAGATCAATTTCCGAGCTAGATCTCACTTCGGGGAGAGTTTCTGCGTCGCCTCTCGGCCCGTCATCGCTCTCTTGTGGCCCGATCACTTCCTCTACAAGAGTATCGTACAACACGACAATGGGATCAAGCTGGTGCCCGATCCAGCCCTCAATAAACTCGTCTATTTCCGAGTTTTCGTCGCAAAGTTTATGTTCTATTTCCTCTTCACTGAAACTTTCCATCAAGGTTTCCATTTCTTGGACTCTTTCCAACTGCTCTTCTTTCAGACCTCGTGCTACTGCAACTGCCAATTGTAAGGCTTCTTGGGGATAGCCATGAGCCCGCAAGGCATCTACTCGAGCAGCGGCCACGGGCACATCCTCTGTTAAAACAAAATTTACACTTCATTACTCTCTTGACAAATGAATTCTGACCATTCAAATCAGAGAAGCCCTGAAAAAGCACTTTCATTTAGTGACCTAATACCAGAGTAATCAAACTGACCAATGACACCATACTCTACACCATTCAATAAGAATACCGATGATTACTCAACCAGGAAATATTTAGCTAGAACCATAGCGTCGGTCACGTGTTATAAGTTTTAACTTCAGATTGACTGAGAAGTGGCAGGAGTGTTTAAATTGACCTAAAAACGTAGGACATAGTGAACACTTTACTTAAAACCTCTCCAGGTTGGTAAAAGCGACAGTAGTCGTCATATTATTAGTCAAAACACTTATCACGCCAAAAACGACGCTGGTTCACTCTCGCGCGCACTCTTGAGAAAATCTCGTACTCCTAGTCTTCCTCGTGCCAGAATCTAAAGCTCTCTATTAATAGTCCGACTTTGGCCGCTCCTGAGGGTGAAAATAATATCTTTACCTTTCCAAGTAAGATTCTTGTTAACTTTCTCCTTTTCACCGCGCCCAATGATGGCTTTCAAATTGCTATTGTCCCAGTCCAAATCACACGCTTGCACGGCTCTGTAAAACACGGTACGGCGCGGGCACGTTTCGCCTGACATTTCGTCACTCTCTTCAGCGTTTTGAACGTTCGGGTTCTCCAACGGGCAAACTTCTTGTTGGCTCCAGGTTTTTAGCTGAGCTTTCCACGCAGCCTTATCCGCACGACTACTGTCTGGGTTCAAAACTACGCAAACCCATAATGCTCCCAGTTGGTCCCAGAGCTGCCTGCATTTGTCGTTCATCGAGGTACCTTGTTCTTTCCATATTTGGAGCCTTGGGTCCGCTAGAAATTGTTCAGTTATGAGCCTAAGCATGCGCGATCCGTTGTTGTCATGAACGCGAAGCATTTCACGAACCTGCAAAAGAAGTAAAAGTACATTTAAGTTTCAAAGAAGACTGCATATAATCACTGAGGACAGAGGGTGTGATCTTCCTGTTTGAATGATGGTAAATTCACGAAAAAGGCGAGACAAGCTGAAAACAACCGAGTTGCTTTCGTCGTGTGCAGGGGAATCCTATGATTCGGGCTCAGTGATTCATATTTTCTTGTTTATTTCCAAATTTAATAGTCGTTTTGAAATCCCATGGGATAACCATTACTAGTATTCTTTACCTTAGCGAACATGGATAGAAGATGTTTTCCGCTGCCGCTGTAGCCACCTTGGGAGAGGTAATTCCGAACTTGTTGTCTGACTTGTTCTGCATCTAAATGCCAACAGCTTTCATCATCTGCGCTAGCGCCTGCAGTAGGATCAGGGGCTCCGTGCAAGCGGTTAATCTCCGAAGTCTTAAGCAAAATTTCATCCGCCAATCGCTGAGCAGTCGGCAAAACGTCGGTGTGGTGCTCCGTGATAAGATACTGCAAGAGTTTCTGAAGTTGTTCGCGGTTCATTTGAAGCAGCGTTTCTGATATTGGAACGCGTAGAGTCACCTTGTCCGGGTTACGAATTCTGTAAAGCGAAAGCGCCACGACGTGGGGACACCATAAAATGTCCTTATTTCCACAACTGCAAGAAACCTCGGTAATTTTGCACCTATCAAATCCAACGGAAACATTGTATTCCTCTTGCTGTGTTCCATATTTGGTATCCTCTTGTTCTGTTACTTTGCCACTAAGATGAAAACCTGAAAGAAATTTTATGCAGAAAAACATGCATTAAGATGTGTCAAAGGATTTGGAACTTTTTAATAGTCGATGATTTAAGCCCATTTTGCCGCGCTTTATATTCACGCTAAGCCTCTTTTGCAAAAATGCAAATCAACTATTATTCGTCTGGTTTTGAAGTTTCCTTGGCGTTTTAGCCCATTAGTCTGTTGACGAATGACACAGCAATTAATCTGGCAACATATTTCTTGCAGCCTCTCCCTAAAACTTGGCGCATCATTAACAAAGCCGCGGGGCGACAGGTGGCTATCACTTTGTCTCTAATCACCCATCTTCGCACCGCAATTTTCGCCTCTGTCGCAAAATCTACTGAGGAAAAATATCATTTGTTGAAGACCAAAAAAGTAGTGTTACTATACGAATGTGCCGCTAAGCTGGTTTCATTTGGATGGTCTCATCCTAAGATTTTTTCCACTCATTCAAAAGGTAGATGTGTTTTTGAAGAACGCCAATAATTGAGTCTGTGGGAATAACGCCGAACTTAAAACTTAAAGTGTCATCAAGGCTTGTGGGTTTAACAATCGTCCAATCTAGTAGGTTCCGAAAAAAGCAATAACTTGAATTCAATGTGATAAGAGCGTAGCTATTGAGTAGTGTTTTCCATACCATGTGTTATACTATCACGCGTGGAGCTTCTTATGGGCTGAGCGAGACTAGAGATCTTTTCGATACAGCCATCTGAGCGCCTTTCAAGGAACCAACTGTTTCTACAGAACATTTAACGGGTCTTTCAAAGCGATTTAAAATTTTGCAAGAAACTAAAGCTAACAAAACAATCTCGTCATCTGGCCTTCTTTTTGTAGCGCCAGGGTTGGAAAAAAAGTTTTCAAACAACATTTTTGACTATTTAGGAAATAATTTAGGCCACCACCTTATTTTAGTCACACATATCTTACTCGCTGACGCGTTCTTTCGCAAAAGGATTAAGCAGAGTTCCACTTCACATTTTTACGTGGGCGTATCCTGAGTATAGCGCTTTCTGGGAGCGACTCTATTTGTGACTAGATTGTTTGTAAATGAAACGAAATTCTTTACAATCAAACAAAACGAGAGGATTTGAGCTCTATTCCTGGTCTAGACAGAAAGAAACGTAAAAGTGATACAAAAAGCTAACAGGTAATCAGGTAATATTTATGAGAAACACAATGCGGTATAATCCGGTTACTGAAGTTTTACACGGAACAGTTTCCGCGCAGCCCGTCCTGGGTAAAGAAAGAATAAAGTAAAGAGACCGTTCATCGAATAATTTGATTGCTCAATTTATCACAATCCTTTTGTCGGCAGGTCAAAATAAAGCAGTTTATTTTGTCTTGGTAGTAACAGCACCTGAACCACGTCCCTTTCAAAAAACCGCCAAAAAAATCGTAGCTGCCTACTTCACAAAATGATTTCATGTCACTATTCAAAAACAGTCGCTATAACAATGTTATTCCAAGAGAGGAGAGGGAAAACATAGAAAGACACAACTTTTATACAGTAATTATCTTTTGCACATTGAATTCAGTAATAGTGTCCCTGAGGGGATAGTGGAAGTTCCGAGGTAGAAAGTGAACGAAAACTAGCAAACATATGAAATGTCAAAACTGGTCCCTTCGACGATCAAAATTTGTTTGTCAGCCTTAAAAGCTCATTGCGGATTCCAAGCAGGCTTTAATTGCAAATTTCAAGACAAAATTCCGAGGCGCTATTGTTGAGTAAAATTAAAAGAAATTGCTGAAACTAAAGGGAAAGAGCCGACCACGTTCGTAAATTATAAACAATAAAAGTTGCTGGGTTTAATCCACAGATATGGAGCTTGAGAAAGCCCAGTCATATTTCTTTCAAGCCAGTACAAGTTTAACTAAGAATCAAGGAAACGCAAACTTTAGCGAGAAATCGACAATCTTTTTAAAAACAGAAGAAATCTTTGAAAGCCAAAAGCGGTTGACAATATATCATTTTTTAATGTACTGTTACACTGTATTTACCAACTGAACGAAAGTTTTTTAGCAGATATACAAATATTCAACTTCACTGATCGAGACTAAACTTTTGTCTCACTAAACTTAAAGCCCTTGTCTTCCGCGTACAGTCTACCTGTTCCCTTAAAACCTCTAAATTGTTCATTAAACCACGCGGCAGTTCTAAAAGAACCTCAAGAAGATAATTCTTACAAAGTTTCTGTATCAAAGGTGACTATAATAAAAACCAATTTGGAGGCGGAATTTTTTGTGGCGCTGGAGGTAAACAGATACTGTAGGTCATTAGTATTCTATAGAAACTGTGGTAGACAGAGTGGCGCTATCGCCCAGTTGGGCGAAAAAACACATAAAATTAAGCACGAACGCTGAGTCGATTTATATTCAAAACGATAATATTCTTACTTACTATATGCCTTTTAAAATTCTAAGCCTTTTAATGGCTCGCGAAAGAAATTAATTTCTCTTCTCCACGGTCTATAGACGGACAACGACCCAGTCAGGGGAATTAGTTGCGGTTATTAAGGGTACAAAACAGAAATTCACCTACCGACTTGTAGTACATCCCTGACAGCGTTTCCTTCTAGTAGAGCTAACCCTCTTTGGAAAGGCAGCCTTTTGGCGTCACTGTGTGACATTGTAGCGTGTAAAGAGGAATACATACAAATGTCTCTTTCATTTCTCGGGAATGACCAGTAAACTATCCTCAGCTGCACCGGCTCAGGGATGGGTGCGCTTCGTTCCTCAACTTGTTGGAAAGGAATACTTTCCGCCACGCATTTTGCGCTTAAATTTAAAAGAGATAAAGGTCCACATCGCTGCTGTCCTTTGTTAATTTTTGGGCACTTTGCAGCTTGTCTGCATGGAGATGGATTTCTCGGCCGTTTGCGCTGACTAGTCATCGTAGTGAATGAGCGTAGTTCGTCGCATGCGCCGGTTGACTCGAATATAAACACAATCACAAGTGCTGGGATCTAAGGACTCCCCACGTTGGAACCCTCTGGTTTTTCTCAATGAGATTCAAGATAATCTCACGTCTCTCTCCTTTCCCTTTCCAAGCTAAGACAGCGTTTGGAGATTTGATGAATGACCAGAAAAAATCTGATAGAACAGAACAAAGCAACCATAAGATAAAATGTTCACGTCTACTCTGTTATACCTGTTGTATGGCATCATTGACGCGCGATGATCATGAGCTGATTTCTCCTTACCGAAAATTGCAGCTGGAAGCGGGTCGTCTCCCTAGGGAATTTCTCGTGGCACTGTTTTTGTATGTTTGTATTCGTTCGCACTCAGATAGGGGTGTAACGAGACGAGAGCTAATTTAACGGTTGTTTGAAGCGATTCTAAAAGCGCTTCGAAACGCGAGATGTATGTGCGTTAATCCTTTGACATATCCAAACGCCACTTCGTTTACGTAAGGTTTGCTTTGGCCTCAAGAAAGGCTCCTGACTGGCGCGGGGCATAAGATAAACCGCTGGATTTGGCGACAGTTAGTCTGCGAACCCCCGGCACGTGCTGGCTTCAAGCATGTTGATTGACATATCTCCATTATTAAAGGTATAATTAAATTAATAGAAATATACATTGCGGACATTACGTCACTGAAGGCGCGATTATAGGAAGCTGAAATCGAGGGAGTCGTCAAGCTCCAGAGAAAAAAACACTCTGCGGGCAACGACGAAATGCCTAAAAAACACACTGTTTTGGTTTGGATCTGATCATAAACAAGTTGAATGAATAAATATTTTGTTGATATCACGGAACCATAGTCGGTAAGGGTCTATTGTGTGACAGGCTAGTTGACATTCATTCCATTTAGTCGCCCCGGGAGAGTAGCTGCTGGGGTATTTTTTATGGACGGCTCCGCGGCGCCGGATTCACAATGCAGCGCTGCATATGAATTTCAAATTTTAATAACCCGATGTTTTAAGTCCATTTTTGTTTACCGGCGCCGCGAAAGGTTACATGGCATCTCGGCGCTACAAAAAAACCGGCTGAAATGGACTCCTTTGTTTCAGGATGCGAAAAATCGCGAAAAGACTATAACATTTTCGCCCAAGTACAACCAAAATCCGCGATTTTGGTCACCGGAAGCCAGCCGACAAGCTGTCGCCGAGAGCTTATAAGCGAGCGATTAAGCATTGTGGGGAGCGAGGCTGTTTTGTAATGCGGAGACAGAGCGTCGCCACCAACAATGGAGGTCTAGTGATTGGGGGTCCGACTGATAGGTTATGTTGAATTTACAATATTTTGAGAATTCGTCGATAACTGATCCTTTTGGATAAATCTACTGCTGGCCACCCCGCGTCGCTGAACTAGCCGGTGTTCAGCGTGACAATTTCTAAGTGCAAAAATCTTCGTCTTATCGACTTCTCAATTCAAGAGACATTCATAACAGGTACTTTACGATATTAGCTAGTACTTGTCAAAACGTAATTCCCAATTTGAAAAGTCGTTGTCAAGTCCTCACGGATCAAACTTGGGATCGAAAAAATCTTTTGTCAAACAAATCGATGGAGATTCATTCATCGAAACTTT
The DNA here is from genome assembly GCA_964035525.1 of Porites cylindrica. NCBI lineage: Eukaryota > Metazoa > Cnidaria > Anthozoa > Scleractinia > Poritidae > Porites > Porites cylindrica. The sequence continues at coordinate 22,795,563 of OZ037788.1, forward strand.
CTATAGCACGCAGGTTTTACATAACCATAAATCGTTTATTTCACTCGTGAATAAGTCATCTTTTCTTACCAACAGAGCGTTTTGGCAGTCAAAATAAATTCCGTGAGTTCCTCACGACGAGGAAACAACCACGTTGACCTAGTGCTTCCCAAAACAACTTGAACTCTCTTCAAAATTTCCGGTAGTGGATCATATTGACTTAAAGGACCTTTCCTAAACTAGTAGCTCAACAAAGAATCCTTAAATTGTGGTTTACCTAATAGTTAATCTTCAGAGAGGTCGCTTTGAATCTGGCAATGTCAGGAAGTGAATTCCACTGTGTATATAAAGTCGCCTAAAATACTGTACAGTAAAGTTGTCAAATCCTTTTTAAAATACTTAAAGAAGATTCGAATTTTACAGCTTCTAACAGCTTTTCGTCGTATCTACAGATATCAGAAAATGACAATAAGAGATCAAGTGAAGGTTTGGCTAGTTACGTGCGATTTATGCTCTTTTTGTGATATTCCTATTCATTTTGCGTTCTCCAACTCGAGCAAAATTCAAGGATTTTTTGTATTTGTTACATTTTGGTAAAATTCAGGCAGGGTGAACATGACGGAGAAAATGTTAACGTTAAAAAAAGATAGATGAAATATTTTGTACTTGGTGATGCCTTGTTATTCTGACGTAAACTCTGATTTAAATAAACAGTGAATCGTTCCTGTCCTACCTCGATTTTTTCCCCTTGATTTCCCAGTTTTCAGCGATTTTTCCATCTATCTTTTAGCCCATGCGACTTTAATAGTGACCATCACGAGGCAACTATGAAAGGAACTAAAACTGTCCATATATATTTTAGTCTGGTATGCCGCTCAGCTCGATCGATAGTTGTCGTCTTTACACGGTCAATTAACCGAATGTCACGCATGGCCGTGCTAGCACGAATATCCGAAAGCTGGAAAATACGACCTTGTAAGAAGTTGTGTCGTTCAACAAATCCAAACAGAAAATAAAGTTGATTATTTTTTGTTGGATATTTATGTTTGCAGTTTTTTTTACGTTCAGTTTAATAGCCGATTGTTTTGATGGTCTTTCATGACTCAGCTGAATAGCTAGACAGCTGCCCGAGAGCTGGAAAAACTGCAAAATCATAACAAATTTCCACTCCAATTTTTAAAAGAACCTTCCCTCAGAATAATTGAAAGGAGGGCTGCTGTAGAAAGGTTTTGCTTAAAGCCATACCCTTTATTCGACCGGTCACACTTTGAAACCTCGCTAATCCATACATTGAAAAGTAGAAGGACATACAGACGGCACCGATATTGGCCACATCAGTAACGAAAGGAAAGCCATAATTAAGTACTCTGTCGTAAAACCAGTTTATAGGTTATATAAAGGCACCTATTCTGTTGACAAGTGTTTGTAGAAAACGAATTTAACTTTACTCCGGTTTTTCTATTCTAAGACCCCTGGGTCACACCCAGGTTAAATTAATGGCTGACTTTTGAGTCCCGATAAAATCCTATGATGCGGCCATTCAAAGAAAACGCCTCAATCTGCCTTTTATTATCAGGGTAAAATTCGCTTTTTTGGTAGTTTACTAAGCAAAGTGATACTTTCTTGATTTCTGATGGTCTACAGGTTCTGTAAAAGACAAATTCACAGCAAGAAAATGTAACTGGAACGGTTACAAAAGCCTCATTATCAGGTGTGTCCCTCCATCTCCGAACAACCCAAGATCTCAATTCATCCCCAAAATACCAACTGCCATTTTGCAAAGTACTTAAAAAACAAAGTTACCATTCAACAGCACTGCCGAAGAGTTTTCATTTGAATGGTCACACCATATGATTATGCCAAGGGAATCGAAATTTGCAACTCTGTCACACCGCCGCCTTCATAAATTAGTTGACTATGGGGATGGAAGTAAAGACTCAACATCAAAAAAGCCGTAAATGGCTTTAGCCCTTCGAAAAGGGAGGACGTTATTCGGAAAGCTCGATTACATGAAGGTCGATTAAATATTAAGGAAACAGATCAACGCCTTCCAAACGGATACTTTAAATCAACACTCTGTTCTCCATAGATCTCCTCTAGTACTGAATTTGTTTAATCAGGAAGTACCACTTGTTTGATTAGTTCCTTTAGACTCATGGCCAAAGCAAAAAAATTCACAAAAATTAAAAATTTCTTTTTGTAAAATCGTTCGATTTAAATACCATGAAATACAGTCGACTCCCTCTAGCTCTAAGACGGACAACTTTGGGACTAGCGGCTGTGTCCGTTTTTTAGAGAGTCAACTAACAGGAGTAAAGAAAGCCAGGGACCAACTCTAGGGTTTTCGTTTTAGCGAGGTGTCTGTTGAATGTAGTACTATGCAAAAATTCTGCTAAAGAGCTTTCAATTGAATCGTAACATCTCTGCATTTCGCCCGCAGGTTAAAAATAAGTCTAAAAATCTTCTCGCCAGAACTTGGGGTTAGCAAGTGATGTTTTAAGGAAAAAGACGATCATGGTCATCCCAAGCGCCGATGTTTGGGTATTCTATTCATTAGTTCCTGCAGCTTGTGTTGAACGCCTTTAATTTTAACATGAAGGGGTCAGTTAATGGAATCATTTTTTGCCTGTTTATCTGACCTAAACGTGGCAATATTTTTAGTTCAAGCAGCACTGACATGTATTTTGATAAATTGCATCGAGTGGGCAAGAGCAACAAGATCTGTGACACATACTGATAAACCCTTCTCCATTGAATGTTTATTTGGCAGATTGTTAGTATCGGTTTGAGTTTTCTTGATCTTTGTCATAAAAATAAGTAAATTGTCCTTGACCTTTCCACTCTTAAAACCGCCAAAAAAACACAGAAAATATCTAAGGTGCCATGTTCCAAAAGCTAGAAACACGACTGCCAATTCATTTTCAGTTTTAGTAGCTTTCATGTAAATGGTCACATTTGAGGTTTTGCCATCTCCAGAGTCAGAATCATGTTGGGTAGTACACGATAAACCGGATAAGGGATTCAAAGCATCTGTTCTGTAGCTTTTTGGATGTTTGAATGGTAGTGTCTTGGCTTCATGGGTTATTTTACCGAAGTTCACCATCTGTATACTATAGCATGATATAGCGTCGTAGGAAAGTATTTCTCCGTAGCTACCAACTGATCACACTTTAAAATTTATCTACAAAAATTAACATTTCAAGTAAGAGGAAAGCTTTAAAAAACGAATAAAGAGTATTTACTGTCCACAGATTTAATGCTAAATCCATCCTTGACTCTGCTGTATCATGGGTCCCAAATACTAATGCTCCAAACAAAACCAACGTTTATCGGAAGATATGCTTGATCCCATTCAATCCACATCAGACTTTATGGCGGGTTTATGATTATCTTTCATTTGAACGGGCTTCCGATCCGATATGGAGCATAAAAGCCGTTAATAACAGGCACCACAAAGGCTCCACCACGGAAAATAATAAATAAGAAATTTGTGCAATGACTAATCCGGGCAAAAGGAAATAATACAAAAGAACCCCAAACCGATATTTTAAACTAACAGGCTTTATAGACTTTTGTTGATATATGCTTATAAATAGAACTCTCTCAGAAACTAACGTCGCCGTAAGTAGAAACTAAGTTATTCGCTGTTTAACATTTATTACATTATCTCATAGTATTTGACCGATACTAAGTGATCCAGAGGTAGGAAAAATATTCATTGCAGTTTAAGAAACTGGACTTTCTAGTTCCTTGGTACCGGAGTCACGAAATTATAATGCATGTTAATATGTTCAATAAAAGAAATAACGCAAAATGAAGAGGATTACAGAGTCATTACAGGGCACGGAAATGCAGTTTTGAAGAAAAATAAGAGTACCTGACATCGATCGATCGAGCGCCCTTCTTTGAGATGTTTGTCACGATTTCTGTTACATTTCTCTTTTTTCTTGAAGCAATTGAAACAAAAAATCGATGTACGCAAAATGTGCTGCACGGTCTTCTGTTGGATGAAAAGAGCTATTAACATACTGTACAAAAGATAGTCCATGCCCAAAGGCGACTCGTAGACAAAAGAGCTATTTACCGCCTTATCAAACGCGTATTTTTCTGTGTTAAGCCCCATTAGGTCTTCGCGGGAACTTGGCACCTTTTGTAAGTACACTTAGCCACCCCTTGGGCTTCAACGCGTTGTGTTGTGACGGATATAAGTATCTTTATATGCGACCCACAATGACAATATCGCCGTATTTTTATCCGCACATGTCATACCAGTGAAGGCTCAAGAATAATTTTTGAACAATTGCGGGGGCTATTTCAATATGGGATATGACAACAATGCGATCCCAAACAATAAAAGGAAACGTGGCTTAGCGCGATCTTGGATCAACATGTCGTTGAAATAACCCCCTTGATAGCCGTTCCACCTAATGCCAGACATCGTGGCGCTAGTCCTCTTATGAGTGGGCTTCACCTCATGACATTCAGTTTTTCCTAACGCTTGTCATTTTTAACCTTTTCATAAATAGAAACACCTCTGGAGGCCTAAAAATTTTATAGGGAGATATGCACAAAAAAATCATACATTGGATGTTTCCTTTTGTAATTGAAAAACAAACAATACAACATGAACGTATTGCGTAAAACTTCATTGATTTTTTCAACAGTTCACCTTCAAAGTTTGCCATTAAAAAGGGAGGAGTTAACCCGGATTTTATGACATTTATGCATGAGAAAAACCAATTTTGTACAATAATATACAATAATAGCATTTTATAACGAAATGGAAGGACTTACAGAAGACCGTGCGACATTTTTTTCTTTTTCCGTTTTTTCGTTTTTTTTTTCCCTGGGCGATTAGATTACACCGTTTGACCCTTTTTTGTAGTTGGCTATATTTTTCTAAATTTACTCTCAGCAGCTACAACGGCTATCCTACAAGGTATTTTTTCATCATTCGCTCGCTAGTATAACCGGATGCTTTCAACTTCTATCAACATAATATTTCATTTTGCTTTAGTCTAAATACGTGACTTGCTTGGCGCTCAATATCCACATAAAAGCCATTTTGAATTGAAAGCTCTTAAGCGGTTTGTATCAGCCTCAGGCAAAACCAGTAGATTGGAGAGATCACTGAATCTTGAATTGATGATGCTTTGAAAAAAGAAAAAGTTTAGCGCGAATAATGCCCTTGTAAGCAACTCAAGCTTAGCGAAAATGAGAAAAAAACAAGAAGTACTTAAGCCTGGTTTTCATATGTCGGGAAAATCCCAGACGATCGGGGATTTTGCTGTTTCCCGACTGTCCCAGATTTTGCCGACTAATGAAAACTCGAAATCGTAGATATCCCCGATCGTCTGGGATGGACGGGGACAAATCTGGAGAATCGGGAGCGTTTCTATTTTCCCGACGCGTCCCAGATTTTTGCGATGGTCGGCGATCATTCCCGACAAATGAAAACTCAAATTTGTACTGTCGGGGACGTCGGCGATGGTTTTTCTCATTACTAATCCCCTAAATTGCTGGGCTCCAGTCCCCCTATCACAAATAAACATGGCATCTCTCGCGAATCTGGGACAGACTTCTGGTGATTATCTGATATATCGGCAAAATCTGGGATGGTCGGCAAAAAGTAAAATTTCCGATCGTCTGGGATTTTCCCGACATATGAAAACCAGGCTTTAGTACTAAGCTGGGGGTCTAGGAAAATTCACTGATATCTCAGCGTTTCCTTTCGGTTAGAAGACTATAGCACAATTAAACTTTCCGAAAATGAAACTGCTCTATAAATAACGCCACCAAGAATGTTTAAGACAATTAGTCCAGAGAAGATATTTTAAAAACGGCCAATCTGCGAGAAAAAAATCAACCCGGCAATGAACCAATCGCGAATAGTCAAATGTCAAGGTCGATTGTAGGAAACACAGCTTTTATAAGTATTCACTACGTTTTATTCCTTTCTCGACAATTCCAAAATTATTTTCTTAAGAAGTTTTATTTTCTTGATCGCACTAGTTGAAATCTATGTATCTCCTTCGTGTTTTCGTCTGAATATTCAAAGATTATTTACAAAGCATTGCTTCACCGATTGCATGAAATATTCCTGATTATAATATTCTCGTTACCAAGGAGATGACACCCACTTTTAAAGTAAGTACAATGTTCCATGTCTTTGGTTGAACACAGTTTGAGGTAATGAAGCAAAGACAAACCCTTTTGGCGGAGTTATTCAAACAGAAAATGAATACAAATACTTACCAGGAGATAACAAAAAACATATGCCGAGAAAACTGCCTTGCCCTTTTTTTCTCTTTGTTGGCCATCAGCGTGACTTTGTTTTTGGTTCATAGACGTGATGGGTTGGGCATCTTAGCATTGCTCGCATATTCCCTGTTTTATCGTCCGTGACTCGCACTCCAGCATTAATTACCTAACTCGAAATACGCTTCATTACTATTTTATGCCGTTACAGAATTTTACCTTCGTTCTACATACTATAAAGACCAATACTCAAAGCCTCCACTTTCTGAATCGATTTTGGCGCAGATATCGATAGATCCCTTAAAATTCCCTTAAAAACATTTAGTCTTGATGACTTTTCTTTTAAACAACTCGTGCCATAAACATCAACTTACCTGACAAGCGTAGCGAAACTCGTTGGACTGCAGACAGAACACCACGAACTGGCTGGAAAACTCGATAACGACAAGCTCTTCTAAATGTTGTCCTCTCGGACGCCTGACACCTATTATAATGAAAAGAAAACCGCACGCATACGTGTTATAAGCTTGCTTTATACCAAAATGCTATTATTTATTATTACTACAGGTGATAACGATCCACATTCTCCGTATTCTTCGCCCATCGACACCTGCTGGGACTTGTTCCGCCTTTTTTATTGTCCTAACAGCTCCGCGCGCGCCAGCACGGCGCACCGCAATTACACCGGCCCACGAATGCATGCATGGGAGGGACGGTTACGTCACACTCGGTACGTTTACTGGAAGCATTAGTGACGCTCACCAGGAGCCCATGGGCGCTCACGAAAAACGTGAAAGAATCTTCAGTCTAATTTTTTTTAATAGATCAACCTAAATATGTATACCACAACCCATACCCAAATGCCTGACGAGCGAAAAAATCTGCGCTTTAGAATAAACAAGCTTGCCCACCTACCCCTCCCCTAAGCCAACAGCAGGCGCTACGAATTTATGGGGGCAAGAAAGAACGGGCGCGCGCGAGGGAGACGCGTGTTCCCTCGTGCGTCCTGTTCTTTCTTACGGCCATTCAACTTCCAAGCACCTGCTACGCAGGCTAAAACAGTTCCAATGGTTTAGAGGACGGTGCATGATAAAGTAGGTAGGTGTAAGGGGAACCGTTTTTCAATGGAAGGTAAGCGAAAGGGGTACCTTGTCAGACAAAATGGTAGATATATATGGGTATGTGGTTAGACCTCGGAACGCAACCTCTTCGTAGAAAACTTGGTAGTGTGTTCAACCCCCCGCTTCCCAAGGGGTGTTTTGACACGCGTTCATCGAATCATTTATAGCAAGTGACGTCAAATGACGAATGGATTATTAAAGACATCATCTGTATTGAACGAGTCTTGCACCAAGTTTTCAAAAGGCATATCTGGCGTCCCTCGAATTGTTTCATCTCCATGCTATGCTGGAACAGCAGGTGTCAAAGGAAGTTTACGAGTTACACTGATATCAGTCACGTTTATAGCAGCTTGTTCTCATCTAAAAAGCTTTTCGTATGAAAAGGTTTAATACCTTGATCAAAAAAATCTGATAGCATTAATACACACTTGTTCATAATTTTTTCAGCAACACCAAAAACATACGTTTCGATTATACTTAGCTTTGCATTGAAATTGATTATACATGTACAGTACCATAACAAAAGGAAGTGCCGACCGAAAAGTTTTTATTTGAATTGTCACAGCCAAGGATTGCGTCCAAACCTCCTGTTGAAGAACACTACGTACAGGAAAGTAGTACTCAATGGCTTTCCGATTTGCATGGTTGTAGGATTTCATCCACCGACTCAAAACTACAGAACTGCCTTGTACAGTTTACTGATAAGTACCGAAGAAAAGACGGGGAAAGACCTGCTCGGTCGCCTTCATTTAAATGCGGCAGGTTATTGCAATTTGAATCTCATCCATGAATATACGCAAATGTTAGAACAAACTTGTACAACGTAGTAAACAGTAGTAGAAGAAAGAACTGCTCAGTCACTTTTATTTGAATAGTCACACCATAGGATTTCATCCATAGACTGGTCTCAAAAGTCACAACTACCTTGTATAGCGTTATAAACACTACGACATGAAAGAACTGCTCAGAGTACTACCTTTCATTTGAATGGTCACACTTTAGGATTTCATCCACCTTGCCTCAAAAGTTAGAACCACCTTGTACGGCATATAGTAAACAGTACTAAAGGAAGTGCTGCCGATAGTACAGTGTATATAAATTTGAATACACCCGCAAGAACTTTATCCCTCTTCAGAACATCCTTCCACATCATATTAAAATACACGGGATGACTTGGTAGTAGGCTCAAAGTCAAAATTCAAGAAATATTTCAAATTTCATTGCTCAAAATCCTTGACTAAAAACAGGAGTACCGTACATCTCAGAAATAACACTGCTAAGGAAATCCTTGAATGGTCACGTCTTGGAAAACATTTCGTATACAGACATTAAAAGGCAGAATAGGAAAACATTATTACACTTTCTAGGATTGGAAAGGTTGATACTCCGTTATCAAGATTTCAACCACTACCAAACTTCAGAGAAACGCTCCACTGTAAACAGCCCCAAGTAACACTACTATATGTGTACTGTTCTTAATAATTAAATATCTTGTAGATTCTTTTCGTCTACAGTAGAAATAAACTTTTGTTGTTGTTGTTACGGTAGGGTAATGACATGTTCTAGTGGTTCTACGTTAAAAATTCACTTACTTTGGCGCAATTTTATCCAAGAGCAGCAAAATTAGAGGCGGGACGGTGCTGAATTAATTCTAGTTTCCGGAAGGTCCAACGAAATCGAGTTTCATATAAAAATATTTCATGTGTGCTTTGTGACGAACGTTTCTGTATGTCGTTGATTTTGTGTCTGTTCAGTAACACGGATGTTTACAACATTCTAACAGTTCTTTATGACGTCAATTCTCAAGAACTCTCGGAAGAATCGTTACACATAAATTAAACGTTCGGTTAAATTGGGGTCATTACCGAGATTACTCTCCGAGTGTTCATAACTAGCCACTTGTTACAGATGTTAAAAGCATCTTTGTTTGGAAAATATCATGTATGCGTAAAACGGCGTAAATTTTCAATCGTTGTTAGCCAATTGCAAACAACAAGGAAGTATACGGGGGTCAATTTGCGGGAATAATTACTCGGTCGTTGGCGATATCAGGGTTTAGCCACGCATGCATCAGTTCTAAATCTTATGAAGACAGAAGTTTTGACGCTGAGTTAAAGTTCATTACTCCACAATTTTGAGGAAACAATTTTAACGAGTGATAGTCAATAAGAAAAAGGAAGTATTGTCTTCGTTGAAGGTTTCAGATGACGGAGATTTTTGTTTCAGAAAAGTAGGCATTTTAACGGTTAAATACCCAACAGATAATAACCGCCTACTGACGGAAACTTCGCTAGGGATCGTAGAAACGTTGCGTGAACTGAATAACGGAATATTGGTCGTTGACTTGAGCATCTTCGTCAGTTGCTGATAAAATGCACGTTCTCTAAAACGAACCACTAATGAAGCATTTCCTTTTTCTCTTTCTTTTTTCAGTCAAGGAAAGAATTTATAAATATAGCACGTTGTAGAGATTAGTGAAAATAGGCCGCGGCGCTTAGTGTGTATGTGGCTTTACGATTTCTTCCACAACTTGTAAGGGAACGCCCTGTGCATTAAGAGTGATCAGCATGAAATTTCTCCTTAAAATATCAATGCTTTAGATAACATAGTGGTCATGAGAATTGAGTACATGAATCAGGGAAGATGAGTCTAATTGATATTTCAACAAATTCTCCCCACCACTTCTATTGAAAAAGTATAGGGACAGTAAATGAGAATTGTTACGTCGCATTAGGAGGTTTCAAGTCGCAGTCGTGCAGTGGACGTCAAAAGTGTACTAAAAAGCATGATGTACTTGCAGAACTGTTGTTTTGCTCATGAAATCTGAAATTTGGTGTCAGATAAAAACACTGATTTAGATACAGTAATTTAAGTACTCGAAAATTTATAAGAGATATATTTCTTAGTAAATTTTGGAGTTTTTGAAAGCAAGTAGTCTGATCAAGGTCAAGCTGGGCTGGGTGGTAATTATTTTAGGGATTTCTACCAGAACAACAAACACTGATTTAGTGAGTTGCATTTTGTGGTTATCGTTCAAATAACAGCATTGCCAGCTCAGCTTGACCTTGATACTGCGAGCCTAATGGACCGCAAACACAATTAACTCGTATGTTCTAATTGGATTTGATTTAAGCTTTTCACTCCCAAAAGCTGCAAAAATAGAGCTTTGGAGAAAAATCCTGAAATCCTTTTCGGTACTAAAAACGCTGAAGAAATAAAAATAAATGCTATCGTAAGTCACCTCTTATGCGCTTAATCAAGGGAAGACTGGGAGTCATTATCAACAAGCGTGGAACCTTATCAAGCAAAACGTCTTGCAGGGTGTATAAAAAATTCTCGACATCCAAGATCTAGAAAAAGTAATCATGGACTTCACGTGAGATATTCGATTTGGCATTCGCAAGTACTAACGGGAATACACTTGTATCAAAAAGATAGAGGGATTTTCGTATGACCTTGAAAAATTGTTTCGGTGAGTGTTCGTTATTTGTTTTAAGAGCCTATGGATGAAAAGATCAAACCATGGACTCTTCGTTTTCCCGCCAAAGAAAACCCTAATATGGAGAAGGCATTGTTCGACTGGCTAATCGTGTTGCGTATGACATCAAAGCGAAGTATCGATTGATTTCTAAAAAGTTCTCGGGAAATCTCGTTCCAAGGCCGCGATCCTTTTGGGGACAAGGGTGGTTCTCTGGCATAAAGTTTTTTCACCCGAGCGTTCGCTTAACCAACCAAAACCCACGCGCGTTTATACCCGTTCGATAAACCAATCAAATCACTCTATTTCCGTTCGGTTGTTTCTGTTTTTTTTTTCGCGCGTTTTCATTTCAAGGTCATGCGAAAATCGCTCTAATCGTGAGCAGCCCTCACTTTGATTCTCTCGCCACATGTATTAGGGAATATGGATTCCAGAACCCGGGAAAATTTTACTTGTGGAATCCAGAATACAGCTGTAGGGTCCTGTAGGAATCCGGAATCCCACTAACAATTGGAATCCGGAATCCAAGTTCCAGCGATTCCGGAATCCATGGCGAGTAATCCAGAATCCAAGACTGTCTTGGATTCCTTTGCATGAGACGGATTCTCTGTCCAGCTAGTCCTTTGCCTGGTCATTCTTTCATTGAAAGTCAAAGTCACTTTTGTTCTAGGCTCGCAAGAAAAGGTTTTGGGATAATTTGGTTAATTATGTGCGCGGCAACTTTTCATCTGAAATAAAACCATAACGGAGGGACCATTAGAAAAGTTATGGAGTGGTTGGCGAAAAGTGAAAAATATATATATAGTCATGCAAAGGAAAATTAAATGAAGAAACAAGGGAGAACTTAAAACAATAAATTCATGCAGCTCAAAAATTCCCCACCCCTGCCATAACTATCCTAATGATCCGCCCCTGAACAATTGATCATGTTTTGCTCACACTTACATTGGGCATCTCGCCATTTTAAACTTGAAAATACACTTAACAAGTTATCAAAGGTTTCACAACAGCTTTCGTTTGGAATCCACCAAATTTTGTTTGATCTCACTGCGACCCACGCAATCAAAGACAGCGTTATCTTCTGATGATGTTCGATTAAAAATGAGCCACTTTTCTAGTCGCCAAAACAATTTGATGGGGGTTTATCGCATTCATAAAGAGGACGCGTTAAAAAAATATTTGTATTTTATTTACACAATATGAGTCACTTGTTTCTGGTATTTCGTAAGATGTTTTGACCACAAACTTTTGGATATATTTCTTTAAATCACTGATAAGGTCAAGTCATGTTATTCTCTAGCATTGGCCGTTGTTATCGCTTCCTCCTTATTTTTTTTGCGCCTTGTGGGTGTCAGTATTTGTACATATCTCACTTTTTAGCACACCCTGCCTGCTACAAGTAGCTACCGCGCCCTCACCAGTCACGTTTATTACTTTTTTGCATCTTTAGGAAACTTCTCGAAATATCATGTATTGACTTTTCTTCTGTGAACATCCAAAATTAACCTGACCCTGCTAAGTCCGCACGTTTCTAACTTGAATCTGCACGCGAAGCGATCCAACCTTAATTCAATCCTGATCTCGGTACTTTGATTAGGGCTTTCTTCAGTTTTTCGAAATTTGCACTGGGATCATTTAATTATCTTCTGTTTTTGGTCTCGTCTGCTTGTTTTATTTTTAGTGTAAAAGTGTTAAAAATATTCACATTCTTTTCTTTGTTCTATCCTGAGCGTGTTAGGAACACGCCAAAGCGAGCACGCAACTCCTAATGCAGAAAGTACTGCTCTTTGAGGTCCTAAGAGATAACAAACCGCCACAAAAGAGTTTTAAAAATAAACAAATACTATGTCAATATAATGCAAAAACAAAAAATACAAAATACCGAACAAGCTACAGTTCTATGAATAGAAATGATAATAAATATCATGACAATCTTTACAGAGCAGCAAAAAAGCATGACCTGCTCTCCATTTGCCAAAAAAGAGAAAAACAACTAGTAAATAGTACCTTCCAAGACTACTGCTCAGTAGCTTCCATTTGAAGAGTCACACCATAAAATTTCGTCCACCAACATAAGCGCTTCGCTTCTACATAGTCCCTAAGGGCCTGAAACGTAAAGAAACGTGATTTTTTCCCTTTGAAGCCCTCTTGTGGTAAGATTCACTACTTGAATATTTCCCTTTACAACTTCTGGTAAGGATCAGTAGGCTTTGGATGGACCGATTCCTACATCAAATAAAACGGATACGAAACAAATCCTTTTTCATTTCAAACGTCCTGGGACTCATTTTCTGAAAAATCATGAGTCCCAGTTAAAAAAAACAACGAATCCGAAATTGAAAATGGTTGGGCCTTTATGTAACCAGACAGAGGACAGACTCCAAACCTCGTTACTACAATATACTTAAATTAAAATATAGTCCTTCTATTTTAAAGCACAACAATTGAGGCTAAAAGAAATTTGTATCGTTAAACAACAGCCATAATAACTGCCACAAAAATTACACGAACAGTATACTTCTACAAAAACACATGGATCGATCCATCGCTCTTTAAGTCCTACGGGACGCATGCCATGAATTATTTTGCGTCTTTAAGGATTTGTATGCGCCAGGGAAGCAGAACCCAAAGGTAACAAACTGGGGATAAGATTGACTTTATTGTTAGACGCACGCTCGCTTGCCGAGTGCGTCGCGGATTGCATGGACATAGAGCTATCTTGCACCGTGATTGGATATCCTAACTGGCAAAATGGCGGCTATCTCGGTACCCCGGCGAGCCGACAAGATGGCGCGGTCTTCCGCTGAGAATTGACCTGACCCGAGCCGACAAGTTATAACAATCTTCCCCTGTGCAGACAGGAAGAAACGATTTTGTACTATAGTGGAATCATCGAGCTATCTTGCTCTGTGGTTGTATATCCGGGCAAGTAAGATGGAGGTAACCTTGTGCGCTGTTTGCTCCCGTAAGAACTAATTCCCTTTGAAGCCTAAATGAGATTAAAGCGTGTAATTTTGTCGTTAAAAATTGTTCTCCACAAAGTTGTACACTGCACAAGTCAAATATTCAATGTTAGGCAACCCTTCAACGTAAACGGTATAAAGAAAATGTGTGAAATGGTCTCCCCCGGCATAAGTTTTGCAGCCTTCCAAATGTCACCCAGCTAAGTCGGAGAATTCATGACTTTTCCCAGTAAGATCATGTTTAAACAATTTCAATGTGTTGCAACCAGAAATAGAGAGATCTAGAATCATGTTAAAACCGCAAACGTAAATTTTCACTTGTGGTTTACCGTTCATATAGTTTCACTCCGGTTTCTTAAATAAAAATTATTTGGAATTGTTTTTAAATTGCTCATCTACTAATTTGAGAAATTGCCCACATTTATCTGACGTTTGCAGTAAAATGTGAACCTAAAACTCTGTAATGAAGACTGCGCTTGCGCAGGCCCTGAAATAGCTAATGCGAGCAATACAGAAAATGGAAGAGAACAGACTGGAACGAGTGAGTAGTTGTCGAGCTAAAAACCACCAATTCTGAACGACACAAAACGCCCAAGTTGACAACTCAGACCTTTAAAAGTTCACTTGAATTAAAAGTGTATCTTTTTCTACACCAGTAAGGTTATCGCTAAGAAAATACCTTAATTTCAATATTTCATGTCGATTCATGGTAAATGAAAACAAAGTGATACTACGACGAAACTCGAGTTACGAACAGTATTCCATACCAAAGTCAAATTTTGCAAGAATACCGCAAATGCAATGCTTACTATAGCGGTTTCTTTCTTTTAGACATAAATCATTTACCAAAAGAAACTTTTGCAAATGTAAAGTCCACGCCAAATGTGTTTTTATGATAAAGCTGCTTTCACTCAATACTGCCCAATTAAAAGACCTTTACAATAGCGTTGTTATGTACCTTACCAATAAAGACTAAACATTACCGTTGAAAGCGTTTTTCGCTGAAATGATCACCACTTTGTTAAACTATGAAATTCACTTTAAAAAAAGACAAGGTTTTACTTACACTTTCACCATAAAATTGTCTCGTTTTACTTCCCTCGCTTTTTGCTATTCAACTTGTTTGCAATCCATTTACAATATCTTTGTGGGGGATATCAACTGCCTCGGCTAGAGAATTCCCAAATTGAACATTTAATTTTTTAGATCCTTGACAATCTTAGTTGTTGTCGTCCTGGGGGGCTACAAGCCATTCACTGTACGATCCCAAGCAAGAGCTAATTACACAACATGAAAAATAGCTTTAATATCTTAATAGCATGGTACCCAACGAATTGTCACCTAAACTTCAATATTTTCGTCATACAAAAGAGCAGAAATTCTTTTGCCCCAAGCGGGTCACTACTAAATGTGCAAGACATTCACAAATGTGGGAAGTATTTATTTCTATAAATATTATTTTTTAAAGAAGGATGAATTTCAGTTGTAAGCTTTAGACTTTTTTGTGACAAAGAAACGGCGGAAATCGGCGCTTGTGTTTCAGTTTCTGGGAGGGCAGGTAAACTACCAAATTATCATATGTATACAACCGACTTTTTTCGTACAACAAAAATTTACATATGAAAAACTGAGTTGAACCTCGCTGCTTTTTCCCTAAATGTTTGTTCAATGAAAGAAAATAAACTACTTCCTCAAAAAGATTACTGATGTTTAGGACTAATTTTGTAAGCGCTTTTAATCAGCGTCGCTGTTGTACGCTGGATAAAAAGGAGTTGTTATTGCTTCACATCAAGCTTTTACAAGAAAACCTACCCGCAATTGGAAAGTAAAACCCAGCTTGCCCCTCTTTTGTTTATATTTTTAGTGGTTTCATATCATAACTGACTTGTTAACGGCACAAGAGGTTTTCATAATTCAGCCCCTTGGTTGATTGCAGGTGAGGCGCAGTTATTGGCAATCAGAGCTCGATTGGGCTACACGTTTTGCTTTAAACTGCAGTTTACAACCTAATCGAGCAAGGTGCACTAGTTATTTGTCCTATGAGGAAACTGTGGCCGGAGTTTATCCAATGTACAGTGCGAGTTTATCGCCGTAATCTAGATGAAATCCTCATGTGCTGAGCAGCTTCTGTACCACTATTGATTAGTTCAGGATGCGGCTTTCAAGCAATATCTTTTGAGTCTGTGGATAAAATCAGTTACTGCTGCCATTCATTTAAAAAGCTATGCTGGACAGTAATTTTAGTTTCGATCTGCCTCGTGCGGTAACTTACTTTCATTCACATTTTTTAAAAAAATTATATTTGTTTTAATTATTTTCATGTGATTTTTTTTCCTGGTTGCACTAAGAGGAAACAAATGGAGCTCAGCTGCTGAACCGCGAGATAAAAATACTATGTTTGATCAAGGAAGAACGCAAAGCGACATATACGAATATTTTTGAAACATAAAAAATAAAGTGAAAAAGTGTACTTGCAGTAGAGGTGAATTTTCACATTTAATAAACTTAAGTACGAAAAGGTTTCAAATCCATGGACTACTCTCTAATAACCACACGTTCTTTAACCAATACATTTGATAGGAAATAGAGAAAGAATGACTTACCAAGCTATAACTGCCCTCAATTTATTCCCGAAAGTAGACAATACGGGTCATGATCTAGCCTGTTAAGCCTCGAGGTCCATCCAGGTAGAAATGCTGACTACACAAGTGCGTCTTTCAACCTAAAATTTGAAAATGATGGCTGTTTTTAAAGTCCATGAAATTTTAAATATTCGCACGCTAGACATCAGACAAAGCCAGCTGCTTTCGGTCATTATTTGCGCTTCCTTTTCTTTTCATGTGGGAGGTTGACAGCTTTTTCCCTCAAAGTGTTCTAAGAGTTTTTATTGTTTTTTGTCTTTGTTTGCTCAAGTCGTTGAAGTTGACATGAAAACTGAGCGAACCATATGATTCATGTCTATCACTTTCGCAAATTAAGAGTATACATTGATGTATTCATAGAGGAATATTCGATCAACTGAACTCGTGGAGAAACACGAGAGAATGAATCAAAATTCGTTATATTTCTAATAACACCAACTTTTAAAAAACGCTTATACTCATAGCTACTCATGACAACTGCAGTTCTGTCTTTAACACATTGACAATGGCTTTTCGATAGGTTTCTCTTATCTAAAGCCACCATCACAAATTCATATTCCATTTAACATCCTTATTTTGCTTCCCGGAGAAACTTATCGGTCAGCAATATTGCTCCTTCCACTGGGCTACTGACAGCTTCCTTTGGCCCGCGGGCAAACTATTATTGTCTAGGGGGGAGGGGTGAGGAAGCGAGCTGGTGCGGTGCCGAATGATCAGGCTTCTCTAATGAGGACAAACATCGACAAAGAAACGCCGTGAGGCAAATGAGCCAACATAAAATGAATGAATGAGCCAAACGGAACGGGTTTCCCATTTACTTAGATTTCTACCATCAAAATTGAGCGGTCACTTCAGAAATCTTGGAATTCAGACAGCTGTATGTTAGATCAAGGGGTTTGTAGAAGTTTGAACAAAAACATTTCTCTTGAACAACAGTTCTAAGCCGGATAATTTACCATGTATCAGTGATACTGCACATATTCTCAAAGCACAGCTGAAATGCACCAAATTCTTCTCTGAGTTTTCGATGATCACCTGAACAACACAGGAAAAATATTACAGCAGCTATGTTAGCAAGTGAGTGATAACGGAGGTGTTATGGTGTGTCCATTTGAATGAAAGCTACTGAGCAGTATTTTCACGTCAGTGGTACTATTTGCTTTTCAGCATTACACCAAATGAGATTTGCAAATTTCGCTGAATTTTGACTTTGACCACTTTTGGAATCATATCCTCACGCCCCCCTCCCCCACCAACTGACCAAACGTTTTAAATAAGCAAACCACCCCCCCCCCCCCCCAACCATACCTTTTTCTTACAAGAAACAGTTTGCAATATTTTGAACACGTTTGAAAGTTTAAGTGACTCGGTCTTGACCGTACAACGGCCAAATTAAGTTTCTAGTCGCTCCAGGGTGACTACTGCATATGGCTTCATTAAAATTCCAAGCACGCTCAAAATTTAAATTATCGGCTTTAGGAACATACTTACCTGCCCGCATTTCGTGCAATCCTGATGCAGTTTTGGTTCGTCCAGACATTTGGCGCCACGCAAGCTAGGAGGGCTGTTCACTCTAACAAAGGCTGGTAGGGGGTCAAAATTAACACTTATCTGCTAAAAGGCCCGAAGTAAATAAGGCTTTGTAAAGCATGACGCTGTGTTTATGTCCCAGTGGAGTTCAAAAACAAAGAAATAAAGGCATTTCATATAATTATATGACGACCAAAACATTTAAAGGATTATCCGGCTGAAGTAGCATGCCTGAAGCAATGTTTGCCAAATGACCTTTAGTTTAGTCTTGGCAATCGTTAAGTAGATTGACAAACAAGGTGCAAAACGTATCATACTTTGAACAGCCAAAACGGAATCGTGGAAAGCAATTACATAGCCGTTTCGTACTGTCTATTTGCTCAGTGTATTTATTCACAGCTAATTCAGCGTGATTTGAACAAAAGTTTAACGATTTGCGTCATTTGCGAAATCACGTCCTTCGCATATTTATTCAAAACTTCAGAGAACCAAAACTTTATTGACAGACTTTGAGACAAACGAAATATAAATTGTTTTGTGAAAAGAAAATGAACGCAGACTCCTCTTTTCTACCTTCTATTTTAAAATGACTTCAGATGAGAGTATAACATCAAATATTCGGTGCTAAGGACCAAGAATAACTCCATATAATGTACTCTCGTTCCCAGGGTCCCCTCCTACTCGCTCCGTGGGACGAGTAGGAAGGACCCTGGGAACGAGGTAGAACCATTCTCCTCCGTCCTGCTCTCTTATCCGTGCACTTATTAACCCTTTAAGCCCCAATATCCACATACAAATTCTCCAAACTGATCTCTGTACATTTCCTTAAAGAATGAGTTGAGAGAATTTGATAAAAGATCAAAGTATTTACTCTTAGGTGATCATTTTATTAATTCTCATAACCTCATCTCATGATAATGTATGGATATCGTTGGGAGAAAATTGCTGTTGGTCACTATTGGGACTTAATGGGTTAAAGCAGATATATTGTTCAGTTTGTCTGAAGACTACTTCTGGATGTATGGCAGCAACTCCATGACACTAAACAATTCATGGTTTTGCTCTGCAGCATGTAATATTTAACAACGAATGCCGCTAAGGACTGAGCAAAATTGGAAATGGTCAAACAAAACCTTCTCTCATACTTTGAGTGTAGTTAGTACTTGAGATGAAACTTCTCACTGTGGTATTTGCCTGACTTCAAACAAAAACCTGCACTGGGCATCAAGTTAGGGCCAAAAATTGTATTTTTCGAAACAATTTTCTCCAAATTGGAGTTTTGTTAGGTAAATATTACAGAATGCAGACTGACAGTTAAAAATTTGTTTACATGATAGTAAAATTTCATCCTTCCTCTCAATAAAAATGTTATCAAGGAGAAAATTGTCCCAAAAAATGCAACTTTTTGCCCAAACTTCCCCCCCGTGATGCCCAGTGCAGGTTTTCGTTTGAAATCAAACAAAATCCCACAGTGAGTAGTTTCATCTGAAGTACCAACTACACAAAAAAGTATGAGGTAAGGTTTTGATTGACCATTTCCAATTTTCCTCAATCCTTAACGACATTCGTTCTTAACTTATTTTGCACTACTTTTCTTGAGGAAGTACATGTCGCGAAAGACAATGGCATTCTGGGCG
This sequence comes from Porites cylindrica, assembly GCA_964035525.1. Taxonomy (NCBI): domain Eukaryota; kingdom Metazoa; phylum Cnidaria; class Anthozoa; order Scleractinia; family Poritidae; genus Porites; species Porites cylindrica. The sequence goes on from OZ037788.1 coordinate 22,815,171, forward strand.
ATGATGTTATGAGCCGGACTATTCGAAAAGCTACTTACGAACACTATTAAAACCATGACTGATAAAGCTAACTGGTCCAGCGGTCTAGTTTATAGAGACATTACGCTTTTTAATTCTTATGGATGATAACTAAGGAGTCCTTCTTTTCAGCAAAGTGTTTTCCATCCCTGACAACAGAAAGATCTTTAATCAAAGCCAGAGTTTCTTCCACAAGCTGCGGGTCCGCCATCTCGCGGAAATTTGCCGTCACTGTCATGAAGTCGAGCAGTCGATTACCTTCGGTTGACTTCGGGTCAAATACCTCGGTGACATCGTAGGAAGAGTCGTGGTGATCCACTTCATATTTCCAGCCATTTTTGTTGGCGACCTCAACAATCTTTTCCACTACATCGTGAGTCCCATCACGGTACACGCCACTCTGCAGTCGTTGCTTCAATGCCACCTTAAACATCAAATCCCTTCTTGTAGCAATGCAGATGATGTATCCTTTATCGCCAAGTTCAATCTCGTAACAATGACGTAAAGCTTTCTCGACATCGTTAAAGTAGATGCTGTGGATGAAATGTATGATGTCAAACTTCATGGGCTTTTTCTGGCTTTCTTGGTACTCTTCAAAGGTTTGCTGACAGATTTCAAACGCCGTTTTGCCATCGTTTAGCGGATTTGGAAGATTTTCGATAGCTGCTCTGTACAGGTCGCACGCAGATGCATTTGGCTCAATGGCTCGGTTAAAGATCTTCACATTGCACCCCAGGTCTGTCTTTGCCAATTCTTCCTTAATCAATTTCAGGATTAACAAATCCATCACTCCGTCTGAAGTTCCAACGCTTAGCACATTTAATTCCTGGCACCCAGGAATATTTTTCTGTTTAAAACTTAGTTGCCGTAAGCGAGATAGCAACATTTGTTGATTCAGCTCATTTTGCAAAGTTTTCCTTCGAAACACAGCATAACTCTTAAGGTAGTTTTCTTCACTTATTACGAGGGACAAACTCATTTTGTTCCACTGGCGAGTGCTTAGTAACTTTGAAGTAAGAAATTGCAGTGGTGGGTCAAATGTGCATGGACTAAAAATGTAACTTAAAGTAGGATTAAGGAGGTTTTAATTGTGTTTAACCTAAATACAGGCTGTACAAATAGTGATAATAATCATGTACTATTCATTTTCTTGGGGCTTTGCCAGGGCAATCTGAGCCCACTAAAATTTACTAAAAAACCTAAATTACTATTTCCTTTTTGTTTTTTCAAAAGCAAAAACGTTTCTCCTCATCAATTAAATTGCAAAAATAATGGTGCAGCTTTGTTATTTAGGACTATATTTAAGGCAACGAAACTGTTTCCTGTCCTCTGTTGCTACGGATGGTAAAGATGAACCGATGGATTGAAAATGGAAAAAGTTGGGCCAGCTTTTTCAAGTTTTAACATATGTTAAGCCTGCAAAAATTGCCAAAGTGGTTAGTGCTCCCTGGTAAAAATTGTATTGTTTACTACAGGAGCATTTTTGTATGGTTAAACGTACTAAGCAACGACTTCAGCACAAAACTGACTTCTACAGCAATAACCTCATAAACTCTTTAATGTCCGTGAGCTTTAATGCCAGCAAGGTCAGTAGGAATTCAGTTATGTGTCAGTCGACCAAGGGTTAAAGTTGTTTCATTTTGTTGTATCGCACGTAGTTGAACAAAAATTGGAAATTGCGGTGACGGTATTTCGGTAAAACTATTGGTTCGTTGTCGCTAAACACAACAGAACTTTAAGAGTATGAAAACGTAGTTTATTTTACTTTGAATTTGTTTAATCAACTGCTTACAAACATTCTAATTGATGCAAATGGCAAGTAAGGTTAATAAGGCTGCCTTTGTCCAGCTTTTGAGACCGAATGTACACACCATACATGTATTATAATTATATGGCATTGTAAGTTGCGCAGCTCATTAAAGCGAAACACGTTAGTTCACTTTTAAAGTTGTAAATATTTTTATGTCGAATTTTTATCTATTCTACTCAAGTGAGTTTTTCACTTGATCTTGTTTGATACGAGTTTTTTTGTACCTCTGGAAAATGAAATAGCAGACAATGATCAATGACTATGCAAAAGTTGGTGGGTAAACACGTTGTATTGTGGGCAAAGTGAAAATGGGGAATTGCCTTCCACTGTGAAATACGTTTGTCTCAATCCCTTGTAAAAAAAAAACATTGACTTGAAAACTCTGGCTCGTTGGACTCCACTGCTTTGTTTATTTCAGATAAAACATTTAACATATTCATTGCCATGGTTACTTTGTCTACATTCAGTGTAATGATTTCTTGCAGCGACAGATCGGGATCTCAAACAAGACTCGAACCACTCCCTCCCTGCCTGCACTCATATCCGACATGACCCTACTACAGTCGTAGTTTTTGAGTCAGTCTTCATAAAAGAGGTTAAATAGGTCCAGCTCGTGAGGACACTGCTTTTAGTGGCTGCACATGGACGCCTGCACATTTAAAATATATTCTAACTCCAAACAACCTATTTTCGATATATCATAAAATACTACTTCACTGCAAGGTTTAAGATACGATAAACGAGCAAAAAAACATGTGCAACTTGTTTTGCAACATTGCTGCAAAACGAGTTGAATAACGAATAACGAATAACGTTGAATAACGTTGAGCGTTTTACCACCCACGCAAAAACATTGCAACCTCATTTGTTGCAAGATGCGTTCCAACATGGAACAACATCGTGCAACATCGCTATTCAACTCGTTTTACAGCAATGTTGCAAAACAAGTTGCACGTTTTTTGTTGCCCGTTTTACTGAAGTCTTAGAGAAAAGAAGATTCTCAAGCATCAAGGCTTGTATTCTTCACTAACCAAAACTGTATTCATAAGAGATCGAGAATGCTATGCCATCTGAAGAGGCATGAATTATTTGCAACGATTTTCTTAAGCCAAGAAGTTAGTTTCGTCGAGTTTGTCCTTAAAAACTCATAGACTATCTGTGAGAAGTTGACTTGACTTTTCGACAATGGGCTATTTAGCTTTCTGACATACAAAAGTTCTAAGATTTTGAGTGAAAGTAAGCGTTTCCTCACTGTGTTATGGTTACTTAAACTAAACCTAAGCCAAACGAAAAGATATTTCGTTATTGTTTATTGATCACGTTATAATATACTCTCGCGTATAGTAATGGATACCTTAACTATATTCTATAACAACCTACAACAAACTTATCTTGGAAGTGATACTACAACAGAGCTTCTATATCCTTTGCGATGTCCTACAGAAGGGAAATAAGAGAAAAAAGAACGGTCATTAACCATACATGATTTCTGAGCGGGAAGGAAGGGAGGGTGCAGGGTTAGTAAGGGCTAAGACTACCTCTCTCGATGCGCACAGATTTAACCAAAAAGAAAATTAAGGTGGTTGTTAAAAAAAGACACTTCCTTAAAACAAATAAAAAAATCAAAAGATGTATTACTTCAGCCATTCACTTAAGTTGGTTATCACTGACATGATAAAAACGATCTCTTGGATCGCTGAAAAAAAATTTAGAGAGCGCAGCGATTATTGGCCATTTAAAGTTTTTCGCGTGACAACGGGTCGGTGTTGTGCCGTATTGCACTATGGGATTGTTTGAGGGACGCTATCACTTCTCTTAGGCTGTGTTCACACTATAAGAGATAGCTTTTTGCACCGGCACGGAAACCATACCAGATAGGGCTTACGTTCACACTTGACAACGGTGATTGCGGCGCGATTTCTGTAACGGAGCGAAGCTGCGCCGCGCCGATCACTGAAGTGGAGAGTCGCCCCAAGTCGCCCCATGGCTCTGTTTCAAAGCGAGACTAAGTGTGAAGCTTTTGTTAAGAAAATGATTTTTTATTCTCACGCAGACAAAATTCATTTTCACCAAAAAGTATTTGCACTTGGCCTTGTTTTGAAAGTGAGAGTTTTTGGAACTCGAAAATGGCCTATTTGAGCTAGCCTCGTGTCCATGCTATACGGCTTCAAAGATCGATTTATCATGCTGAATTAAGCGAAAGTGCAAAGTATTATTCCAAAAAAACAACTCTCGGAAATAAGAGAACTCAAATTGGTAACGTTTATAACGAAGTGTGTGGAAGGAGCTAAAACTTACCAGAGGCTGAACGTTCGGTGCGTATCGCTTCACTGGTTTACCATTGCGATCACACAAGAACTGAAAAGTAAAAACCCAGGATTAATAGCCCACGTTCGATATATTAAAATTCTAACATGACTCTGAGGCTTTCTGGTAATTTTTCTATATTTGGTGTGGTCCGGGTTCGGATCTTGGCGTCGACACCATATGTGGGTTGAGTTTGTTCCTGGTTCTCTCCCTTGCTACGAGAGATTTTTCTCCGGGTACTACGGATTTCCCCTCTCCTTAAAAAACCATTATTCCAAATTCCAATTCGATCTTGAACACACGGACACGTTTTAACGAGTTCTTAAAACTCCTAAGTGCTCCGAGGGTAAACTAGTTACAATTACAATTTGTAATTGGGGAGAAGCGTTACGTGAAGATACAAAAAAAGGCTACGTAGACGTATGGCTAGAAGCATATAGGGTATATGCTTCTGGTATGGCCCAACGGTAGTCGTATTAACGGGCTTCCACTCTATCTATATCAATCACGTCTGTACCAACCTTGCCAAAATTCCACTTGATAAAGCTAAAGAAAATAAAGAAATACGAATAAAAGAAAAAATTAAAAGAATTCACAGGAACTAATACCATGACTAGAAAATTTTTTACCTTATTTTTTCAGGAAGATTCAAAGATTTTACTGCAGGGCAAACTAAAGTCATGGTAAAGAACTGATTTTCATCTGCTTTTCTTTCTGTAATGAACTATCTATACTAAAACTATAAATCACATACAAGAGACCAACATTCATAACTTCCATATGGAACTTGCTGGAGCGAAAAATGGTTTACTTCCAAGCAACCCGCCATGAATTATAAAGAAAACAAATTGTGAGCAAATCTAAAAACTGGCCTTATTGTCAAAACATCCGCGGCACTGCAAGTCATTTTAGAACTCGTCCGATTATCATCAGTGGAGTTTGCCATAAGGAAGTGAGACTGGCCAGATAAATCGGCTAGGCCGACAGAACGCGCCCACATATAATATTGTGTAAACTGGTCTTTCTACAACACCAGAATAAGAGGATATTGTGTAACAAAGCTATCCTGTTGTTTAAGTCGTTTTACCTTCCTAATGTGCCTTTTAGTTGGCTCTTCAGATACTTGTACAAAGGTAACGCATATGCACCATTGACATTTATCTTTGCAAAAATATCAAACTTGACACCATAGCCATCAGCAAACTGTTTAATTACAGGTTCTGGATCTGGTTCCTGTGAATACAAATGACTACAGTCAACTCCTTACCTGTTTTTCGAGGGTGTATTATGGCGGATATAGCGACCACCTAAGGAACGCTTTCATATGTCCATAGTTTGAGCGATTTCGTGGGGAGGGGCGAAAACGATTCGAATACACTACAAGTGGACGCGTATTTTTCTCGAAAAAGGAGAAAAAAATCTCACTTTTCAAGAATATCCGGGCACGTGTGAACGAGGCCAGGGAACTCGTTGACGGATCAATCTCAAGGTTTCTGGGAAACTATCCACCTACCCCTCCCCTAAGCTAACATTAACACACACTTCTCAATTGGGGCAAAATGATGGCTTAGGGGAGGGGTAGGTGGGCAGTTTCCCAGAAGCCTAAATTGATCCCTCGACGACTTTCTTTGTAGGATTCTATGTGCCCTTGTAAGGATCTACTGAAATAACAAGATCAGGTTTTCTGCGTATACCTGTTTTCCAAACTGGTTACACGGGAATCCAAGAATTCGAAGACCACGTTCCGCATAAGTGGAGTGCAGTTCCACGAGCTGGGTGTAGTTCTTCGCTGTTAAACCTCAGAAGGACGCTACGTTGACAATAAGAGTCACAAATCCTCTGAAAATAATAAGGCCAAAAATTTAAACCCAGCCCAGCAAAATAACGGTGGACTATTCAATGCACACCTTTGAAAAGCACCTTCAGAGGTGAATTATCCTCAGCGCGAGTTCGATCGACCGTATTCCGGAATAAGAATGCATCAAACGGTATTTTCGCTACACAGTCGTTTCGCTTCAAGTCGTTTTGCTACATAATGAAGTCGTTTCGCTGCATCATAAAGTCGATTCCTTACGACCAACTTTTTGTATTTAACAGTTTAAAACAATTTAGAATGAACTACAAACGGGTAATAACGTGTTACGTTAGTGAAACGACTCTACAACTTTGAAGCGAATTGACTTCACTATGCAGCGAAACGAGTTGTAGCGAAAGGACCATACTCCAATATGATAACGTGCAGGAAAAGTTCCACCAGGGCATAGTTGGGAGTATTTGGAGCGGATAAATATGAACGATGATTTCATCCCAACGAAATGTAGCCCAAATATAAACCATGTTAATGAAAAGAAGTTTCCCGTGGTACTGTTTATAATGTTGCGCAAAGTGGTTCTAGCTTTTGAGTCTGTAGTTGATATCCTAATGAGTGACCATTCAAAAGAAAGCTACTGTTTATGATACTGTACAAGGTGGTGCTAAATTTGGAGTATTTGGCTGAAATGCTAAAGCGTGACCATTGAAATTAAAAAATATAGTGCATTACTATTCTGCAGTACTGTTTATAAGGCTGCAGAAAATTGTTCAAACTTCTAGAACTGTGGATGGAATACTTATAAAAGCGAAAGCTACTGTGCAGTTACTTCCTGTGGTACTGTTTATTATGCACTACAAGGTGTTTCTAATTTTTGAGTCTGTGAATGAGATACCCTAGTGTTTTATAAAGCGGTTTTTTTTACCTGTTTTGAGTTCTAAGGGGTGTGACATTCATTTTGGGCTAAGACTGGCCATAAATCGGAGACCTGTTTATCATTACTTAATTACCTGTATTTTTCAAGTGACACATCATTGCCTTGAATGTCCTTTGCACTGAACTCAAATATCGACTTGGCATTCTTCACTTGTTCTTCAACTTCCTTTTGAATCACATAAATCATAGACAAACGATCTCAGTTTGGTTCAAACCCCGTTGAAGTCCTGAATTTTTTTCAGGCTTCTTTACGCAATTGCATAAATTGCGTTCACTGCGACGATCATTTCTTCATTTTCAAAACATCTGAGTATTGTGCAAATATTTTAGATAATGTGAAGACTTTTTATTTGCTCGAGAAGGCGTGAGAGAAAATGGCTACACGTGCAAGTGGGAAAGGTGCTGCTTGCGTGTTTTATTCCACTAATTTTAGTAAAAAGAGACTGCTTGCAATCTACCAATACTCTTAAATTCTACTCAAAATAGTACAAAAAGAAATAAATGACTAAAACTCAGTGGAAATGGACATAGGTAAGATCTCTCCTGTTTAAACTTTGGTCCTAAAGTAATTTGTCAGCTACAATACAGGCCAAAAATTGATCAATTACACCAGACAAAGCCTTATAAGCCATGAATTACTGGTGATAACATATATTCCTAGTAAAATAAAACTTAACAACTTAACTACCTCTTCGGCCTGCCCTGTAGCAGCTCCTGACTTTTCAAAAGCTTTCAACCAAGAAAGTCGTTCTTCATCAGAGCTAAAACCAAGTCTCAAATCTGTTATTAAAAATATAAGAACCCAGAATGACCATATAAACCTTCCCCATACAATAACTCCTGGAGGGCATACATGTATATTTATTCTGTGTTTGTTAAAGACAAGGCTTAATTTATCTACCAGCTGGACAGTTGAAGAAGCTGGAAACTTTTATCATGGTATCCCTATATTAAAAACCTCTTGCTTTACCCTTCAACTCTCAATATCTGCATACAAATTCTCCAGAATGATCTCCATATATTTCATTAAAGAATTTATAGTTGACAAAATTTGTTAAAAAGATCAAAGCATTTTTCCCTTAGTGATCATTTTATAACTTCCCGATACCTTTTCTCCTAAGTTTAGTTTGATATTGTTAGGCTGGTGGTCTCTTCAACATAGACAGATTTAAATAAAAGTTGTACATAAAAGACAAGGCTGTATCTACCAGCTGGATAGTTGAAGAAGCTGGAGACTTTTATCATGGTATCGCAAATTAAAAACCTCTTGCTTTCCCCTTTAAGCCGCAATAACCAAATACAAATTCTCAAGACTGATCTCCACATATTTCATTAAAGAATGAGTTGAGAAAATTTGTGAAAAAGATCAAAGCATTTTCCCTTAGTGATCGTTGTATTAATTCTTCTAACCTTTCCTTTTGATTGTCTATTGATGTTGTTAAGAGAAAATGGCTGTTGATCACTCTTGGGACTTAAAAGGGTTCATAAACAAACTGACCTACTGACCTGACCTCTGAATATCTGCAAAGGTTAACAAAATGCAAAATTTGGTTGATTTGTCAAGTCTTACTGTGGCCTCTTTCAGTGGGTATTTTTTGGAAGGTGTTGAGTGCTAGAAAAAAGAAGACAAAAAACTAATTAAAATCAAATTCTATTAGTGTCAAGTCTATCAAACTTAAAGACATTAACAGCCGCCAGGCTTTTAACCAAGAACTAAGCTAAGAGAATACATGATAACAGATCAAGCATTATATTGTGATCATTTTAGTTATTCTCATAACCCTTCTTTTTGTTAATGTCTGGACATTGTTAGGAGAACATTGACACTTGTCATACTTAGCAATTAAACAGTTAAGGAGGTGCAGTTGACCCCCTCCCTGTTGCTAACTGCCACATATTGCAAGGTTGTGCTGTGGAAGCGACTAGTAGTCCCACCTGGCAACTCACTCTCTGCTTATAGGTCATAAGTAAATGAATGATTCCTTCTTCCTCACCAGATCAGTTCTGAACTCATAGAGTGTGTCATCCTCAGGTCTGAGGACTATAAACACCTGCTGCCACTTAAGCAATCCCTTCCTCTGTGCAGGACCAAACTTAACACCGCAGTCTGACTTAAGTGAAGCCACAGAAGGACCGGCTGGTGACAGATGAGCAGGATCTATGGCATAAGGGAAAGATGAGTTGACAAGAGGGATTGAATAGTGATGTACGTTGGAAACAAAAAAACATGATAATACAGTGTGATCCATTATTACCATCCTGACGGAATCTGTAGTATAACTCTCTGTCCTCAAAATTGTGTTCATCAACCACATGGTGAACCAGATCTGCATCCAGAAGGGACTAAATAACAACATAGAAATAAGCAAAAATCTTTATAGAAGAGAGACAGTTAGCAGGCTAGCTGGCTTCACTTAAAAAAATGCTGGATTTCAGCTGATGTCACAGCAACCATCCTGGTTCAAACAAGAACAGAAGTGTTTAAAATCTTGATGCTCTGAATTTTTGCTGATATATTTCTAGTGTTCCGAGAGGATAATTTCTGTCTAAAATGTTCCCTAAATCAATTTATGATTTGAAGTTTTTTGGAAATCCGTTTCAGTTAACCACTCTATTAGGTGCTCTTGTATAAGTATCATTGACAAGAATTTATTTGAATTATATCAGAACAGAGGTCAAAATTAGGATTTTTCGTATCCTGATTTCACATATTGGTCAGGATTTGGGATTTTCAAGCAAAATCAGGACTAGAAATCCTGACAAGATCAGGATGGTTTAACAATCTGTATCGCTATGTAAAAGATGGTTATACTAGTGATTACCTGTCCTAGCTGAACACCTTCTTCCCTTGAGCTTGCAAATCCATTGGCAAGAAACCAGTCAATTGCTTCGGATCCTATGAAAATACAAAGCCTGTGAGTTGGGTATCTACCGGTAACATTAAACCCATTCATGCCCCTGAACCACCTGTAACCACCAATCGGAATCTCACACCCCTTTTAGTTTTAGCAGTCAACAAGGACGACCTTTTCAGCTAACATGAGCAGGGTGAAGAGATCTTTCAAATCGTACCAGAATGAACATGTTTCAGTCAAAGAGGCCAGACAAAAAGGCAAAAAACCATGTAATGTTGACCTGATGATTCCCATGAAAATGACACAATTAAAAAAGTGAAAGAACAGGGGAGGACAGAAAGTGAAAAGAAAAAGTCAAGACTTCTGTGTTGGTTTTAAACCCAAAACCTATCTAGAAGTTTTGCTTTCTACACATGCCTGAACTATGGAAGCCAACATTATCATGCATCTGGTTGAGAAGGCCATGAAGTGTATGACCTGTATTAAGCCAGTGACCAGAAAAATGGCTAAACTAACTTCAAAACACATTTTTCCAAGAAAATTCCCAAGAGTGAGTCAAGGGTTAACGCTCAGTTGATGATAAATACTCTAAGTTGAGAGATCATAGATGAGAAGAGGACTGTTTACAAAACTCCCTCTATATCTATTTGCCATGGGAGGCTGTTTCTGCTTCTTGATACCAACTAGCAACATATGATGTCCAGTATGAAATTTTAAAAACAGTCGACTATTTCATGGTCATTGGGGGCTAATTCCTTTGCAGTGAGCATTACATCAAGGGGCTTACCAGTATTAGAGCTATGGGGCTAAATGGAGGAAATGTGGAAAGCTGCAGTATTGAATATGGTATTGAGTGGCCTGATCACAGACCTACCTACAAAGCAAACATGATATCTTTTTAGATGATAATATCTGTCCTTGATTGTAAGACCACCTTCATCTGGAGAGGCCCTTAACTTCGTACAAATGCTTTCAATCTGGAAAAAAGACAGGCAAGTCTTAGAAAATTAACAGATTCTTATATAAAAGCAAGTCCTTAGGCAATGACAAACAGTCTTCTCATTATAGTAACAGGAGCATTATTAAATTCTGCTAATCTTGCTATTTGCTTCTTAAAAAAAGGAAGAAAATTAACACAGGTTGATGCCACCTTGGAAAATATGGGATGAAAACACAGGACACCCAGACTGCTAAATGACCACTGAAATGAATGAAACGCATTATTAATTTTATTATACATACAATCACCACCCCCTGATAACTAAAGGGTCATATACATTACATAGCACACAGTAAATTGTAGACAAGACAAAGTTCTCAGTTTTAATTATGCATGAAATAGATTTGTAATGACATAAGATATGTACAGAGTTAGACCAAAAAAATGCAAGTTTTAGTTTGTTTTCTTTTGTTTTTTTTATACAAGAGGCAGCACATTGTAAATGTTAGCCCTTCCAGACAGCCTGTCCCCATTATGCCCATATCTTAGTTGGGGCGTTTGAAGGCTGACTGTTAACCACCCTGCAATGAGGGCTTTGGGTTTGCATACCATCACAACGACATGTTATAGAGTCTTACATTACAAAACAGCAAAAATTGCCAAAAATATTGTCTGGAATTCTCTGCAACTAGCCTATTCACCTGATGAACTACAATTCCGCGAGTGTGCGGCTACAATTAGTAGGCTAGCAAGACTTATTTTTGACTCACGCGCGCTGTATTCTGCGCATGAGAGCAAATAATGGAGGGCAATTCATACGTTGTATAAGGGGTTGTGCGGCAATTAATGTTCCAAACACGGTGCACACAATATTGTGCAAGATGGCAGCAATATTTTGCTCTAAACACAGGCACAACCGAAGCAGAATTCGAAACTGTTAGGTTGTATGTAAATCATGGGCTTACCGGCTCCAATACAACAATAACACACTCACAGTGCTTGCAAAGCAACCATGCATGAATTGCTAACATTCTAGCCGGCTTTGGAATTCTAATTCCGATTTTGCAAGGTACTCGGTTCTCAATAAGACACAGTAAAAGCCTAGCGTAAGATTGGACTGTGTCTATGGGCCCGTCCGTCGGACGGACCTCGTGGCTCGAGCTTAGCAGAGGAGCAGTACATTAGAATCGTAAAGGCAAAACTATCCAAGTTATCACCTAATTGTTTCATCGTTTAACAAACAATCGGACAACTTACCTTTTCGCGATCGATTTCACACATCTTTGCGATCTGCCAAAGGCTGAAGTAAATCACAGCACTGCACTCAATCCATTTCTCTCCAGGCACGGAAATTTCATCTCATTCACGTGACCACACGCACAGGCGTTGCGTTTTGGGCTCTTTACGCGTTACTAAGGAATTTTCGGACAAGCTAATTCGGCAAATTAAACAAATTGAAAATGATCAAAACAAGGATAGGAACTTACAGTTTTATGTCAGAAATTCAGGCCGCTAATTTTGTAGAAGAAAGCTAGAGTTAAAGCAGTTTTAAAAAGTTTGATTCACAAACAAAAAACGCTGAGATTTCGAGCCTGTGTTACTGATCGATTATACTTTGGTTCCTTTGTGGGCAATGTCCCCGGGGCGCAATGTCTTACTCTATAAACGGCTGGTTAAAGAAGCCTGTTCTTTGGGTGTAAATATTCTGTTGCAAAAAACAAACAATTAAAAAAATGTCGAAAGCATACTCCGATTGATGAGGCATCCTCAAACTTTTTTCACCTATCGAAAGAGGTACTCCGATTAAATGATACAATGAAACTACTGATTTTATTGAACACACCACTTTTTTCACCGAACATAATCATATATTCACGGAGACTAATCATCACTCTTTCCTAATTAATGTCTAATGCAGCTGCATGTTGAACATAAGTTCACAGCTCTACCGCAAAAAAACTGCATGTTCCCTGAATGATCAGTTCCAAGAGGAATCTTTCCCACAAGTAGTAAGGATGACAGAGGTTAGTGTGCGGCCTTGAGTACATGAGGTCCCAAGTTTGATCCCCAGTAAAATGAGCGCACCATTGGTCAGTTGAATTACTGTCACTTAAGTTATGAATGTAAAATATGTCTGCTTCACCTTTTGCGGTTTAAGCTTTGTTACAGTGCACAGAGCCATATGCACTGAACTGATTGTTTTTCAAATAATTTGCCCATGGGTCATATTCATCATTAAAAGCCTTAAAGTACAAAAAGTGGAAGTCTAAGCCACATGAGCAAACTAGAGGGCAGGTACCAACAATGATGTTTTGCCCTTTTTAGAGCTCATCAGCATGTCATATTATCACAAACATGATTAGGGTGAGTGAAAAACCACCCATCTCATAAATGCTATGATTTCCACTCCAGTCAACCTACAAATTAATTCTTTACTCATTACCAACTGTCAATCGACCGCTTGCTCTGGTTATAGTGGTAGCCACCTCCCCCCGTGCCACAGACACAGTATGTGCCCACTGAGTAAAGCATTTAGGACCACTGTCCGTCACTTCCCTTCGTCCCATAGCTGTCACGACATCACCATCGTCTGTCACGACAATCAACTTTGGAATTGCTGTGACATGATAACGATTTTTTAGCTCCTGGATCATTTCACTGCCGAAAGGAACAGCCAACCAATCTCCATGACTTTGCTTGAAATACGTTTCCATATCTGTTGCTGTTTTATCAGATGAAACGAACACTACTTCAAAAGGAAGCTCGTTTTCGTACAGCTCATTGTAGAATTCGCCCAAAATTGGCGTAAACTCTTTGCAAGGCGGACACCATCCCGCCGAGAAATACAACGCTACAACTTTGTTTTGAAGGACTTCCTGTGGGTAAACGATTATTCCGGATTTTCTAACAAGGTGCCTATCCGCAAAAATGTTCATTTCGGCTTTCCCTGTACTAACAAACGTGACAACCAGGCGTGACAGCGCTCGATTTCTGCGACTTCTGTTCATGCTGTAAGCGGATTTCAACCTATGACGTCAGACTGTTGTGTTATGCAAGAAATATCAAAGATGGCTGCAAGGACGGCTGTGGGAGCAACGATACGAGCAGTCAGTAAACCGAGAAAATTTGCCGCTAGAAAGGCTGCAATAACCCTAGTAAGTCTATCGCTTTCATTGGAATGGATTAAGTAAATTCGTGGTTTAAACATCATCGAACAAAGAAGTTTTTGTGTTGATAATTTAGTTACGCAGTTTCGTGTAGTCTGTCACGAACGGAATTTTTTCTATCTGCATAAATTCGGTAGAATTTATTGTTTGATACGATCTGTCACATGCTGGTTCTCTGTTTAAAGTATTTGCCACTGTTACTCGCATTTTGATCAATTTTTAAATGTATTTGCAGCTGATTGATATGGCCCGAAGTGGCCGCCGGTTAAGCAACAACTAGTTTTAAGTTTATCTATAAAGCTCAGCAAATTGTATCTTGTTATATGATGTTGGTGCTTTTACTGAAGCTTAATGTTTTTTATTTTAGACTCCAGCAGCAATAGAGAAACTTAAAACACTTCTAAACACAGACGCAGGAAATGTAAGTGGTCATTTTCATAAGTAGCCTTCACTTATTTTACCAGTAAATACACTGTCTACCTCCCCCAGGGGTCCTCTCAAGTATCCCCCTCACAATGGTCCAAAGAATTTATGGGTCCTGAAATAAATAAACAACTATTGTTCTATCTCCCGAAGATGGGCTATACTGCCCTTTGCAGATCAGACATTTAGATTTAGCAGGGGATTTACGGGAACCTCAAGGGCAACATTTGACTCATTTGTTTTTCTGAAAGCAGAGGCTACTTTATTGCAGTTTGTACTGGTGTGCAAAAAAGTAGATTTTGCAACCAATCATCCATTCCTATCCAGAAATGTGGACAAATAAATTAAAACTAACTGATTTCCAACTGACTCTATACTGGTTTGGTTATTGCATCAGCTTGGTCTGCTATTGCATCAAGTTTACCCAGCATGTACACTTTTTGAGGGATGTAAAGGTCACAATTTTTCAGTGACTTGTCACAACAACATAAGATAGTTGTGGATGTATTTATCTGTTTTCCCTCCCAAGAAGAACAAAAAACTGTTTTAGGTCAATATGTTGCAATTTATATGTTTCAAGTGTCAAAAACCATTTCTGCATCACAGCTGTTTATGTCAGCAGGAGTTGACGCACATTGGACTAAACATTGGCTGGACCAAAAATGCACTTTTGTTAACGCCATTTTTCTCATGAAATGCATCAGGAGAATGGGCGTGCCCGAGACAGCTGTCAGCAGAGGCTACTTTGTGCACGCCAGTACCAAGTAGCCTCTGGTTTCAAGTGGAATATTTAACAATTATTCCTCGAGCCTGAATGGGCTCTGAGTCAATAGCCCGTGAGGCGGAAGGCTGAATGGGCTATTGACTCAGAGGCCATTCGGGCTCAAGGAATAATTGTTTTAGTAAAATCCAACTATTTGGCCAAAAATATCGAGAATAAAAAAATTTTAGCTGCTTAAAGCTAGACTTTAGTCCTTTTTTGCCGCCAAAAAGCTGGCGCTTTTCACTACTAGTGGGCTATAACATATAGCTAGTAGTAGCTCAACCAATCGGAATGCAGCATTGATAATAGACCACTAGTTGGATTTTACTAAAAAATAATATATTGTCAGGCTTGCTCTTAATTTTAAATCAAAATGAGTTTCAACCTCTTAAAATACTCAAAATGTTCTTGTTTTCACCAGACTGCCTTGAAAATAGGTGTCAAACAAAAAGGTTGCAATGGAATGCAATATACCTTAGATTATGCAAAGGAAAAGGGCAAGTTTGATGAAGAAGTCAATCAAGATGGTGAGTAGATCAAGCCTAGTGAAGTAGTGCATATTGGTAGAAGATAATGTTGTGAAGTCTTTTTAGTGGGAACCTTTCATGTTAGGGGTTCACACAAGGCAAGAAACTGTATAAAGAGCTGGTTTAAATTAAAATGTGTATTGGCATGAAATCAAACTGACATAACAGCCTTTTCAGTGGTAAGGTTGTTTGTTTTGCAGTATGATAAACAGAGAACATAAGCTTGTGTAAGTTAGGGTATTTTCCTAGAGGACCCTGGTAGGGTACAGTTCTGACAAGGCCATGGCCTTTAACCTTTTAGTCCCAATGGTGACCAACATCAATTTTCTTTTAACCATATCCATAGATTGTCCAGAGATTAAGTTATGAGAATTAATAAGTTGATCACCTAAGAGAAAATGCCTTGATCTTTTATCAAATTCTCTCAACCCATCCACGAAGGAAACGTATAAAGATCAGAATTTGTATGTGGATATTGGGGCTTAAAGGGTTAAAGAGCAACATGGCCACCACCACCACCACAAAGATGGGTTTAACCTGCAACGGCAATGAAGAAAAGTGCAAGTACAATATTTTAATTATACCAACAGGGATATGGTCTCTTCCACAGTGCAACAGCCTGGACTGTGTGATGTGGCTTTGCCAAATATCTATGATTCACCACGAAATAAGTCTGTAAACATTATCAAAATGTTTCTTGTATCTATTTTAAAGCCTGAGCTACATCTGCTGCTTACACGCTTGATATAACTATTATCAATATGGTTATGTCAAGCGTGTAAGGAGCAGATGTAGGTCAGGCTTTAAAATAGACTAATTCTAAAAGAAATTTTTCAAGCCCAAAAGCAAAAAGGAAGGGGAGAATTGCTGGGTGTTCAAGAACATTGAAGATGCACATCCCATTTTCTCAAATGCCCCTGCTTGTTTGTGTGCCTGCTGTGGAGGTATTGATTGAAATTGTCATAAATCATTGGAATTTAGCAGTCCCATACACCACCGTTAACAATTGGATGGACATTTTTTAGCACCAAATTTTGGCCTCTTGGCCCAAAAATTTGGGATGTTTTTAGGCTTCCAATATAAAAAAAGTCATCTACTGATTCCACTTTTCTTTTTATTTCTCATTTTGTTGTTTCAGGGGTGAAAATATTCATTGATTCAAAGGCACAATTGTCATTACTGGGGACAGAAATGGACTATACAGAGAGTAAACTGTCAAGTGAATTTGTATTTAATAATCCGAACATCAAAGGAACATGTGGGTGTGGAGAAAGTTTTCACTTATGATTGCTTATGTTTGCTGGTACCAGATTAAGAATCTGCCTGTACTGTGGATAGTGGATTATTCTTATGTGTCAAGAGTCAGTTTCCCTACCATTGCAGGACTTTGTGATGCACTATCAGTGAGCGTTAGTGTTGAAGGTTTCAATGGAAATGCAAGTCACCTGATTTTGTTCCACCGTGGAGAAATGGAAAGATCAATATTTCACCTTCATGAAACCTGAATTTTAAAAGAAGTGAAGGCTGTGAAAGTCAGTCTTCATGTTTCCCTTTTAGTGCTTCTAATATTATTACTATCGTCACCCAAAGGTGAATCTGTAGCCATTGTCCCGTTGCGAAGAGGTATTTTTGATTACTTTATGATTTATTGATGCAGGAAAATGAAACGAGTTTGCTAAAAAAAATCACCTCTTATCGTCACAGCTGTCTGTTGAAAGTTTTTCTTCTTTAGTTCACCTTTTTATTTTCCATTTTTCTATATATTACAGCAACAGCTCCAAGATCTTGCAAATGAAATTTTAAAACTTGGCAGGAGAATGACACAATTTAATCTTGTCAAGATGTACAATGCTGTACAAATGACTTCACCCTTTAAGCAGCATTTGATGCTATTATTGGTAAAATAAATAAGTAATAAAATTCTATTCAATTGGATGTGAATGAGTTTTGTATTTAGTTAATCTAATGGAGGTGAACATGTATCAAACTTTCTCCATTTTGTCCCTTCCTCACCCAGGAATTCAAATTGCAGGGTCAAGTTACATGTAATGTCCTCTTGGAAAGTGCAAGTTGGTCACATAGCGGTTAAAAAGAGTTAACAAAAAATGTTTAATAACTCAGAAATGTACTTTCACTTTTAAATCAACAACTTTAATACTGTAGCTTCTAATATAATGGCCCGACTACTTTACAATAATAATTCAATCTTTTAAAAAAATACATACTCTAAAACTCTTTTGTTGAACATTAGATGCTGATGCTTTCCACCATTTGAATTCTTCTCAGAGAGAGTTTGTTCTTATAATCAGAAGTATTTTTCTCCAATACTAAACAACCAAGCTGTTTCAAAGACTACTGACTTTTATGTTTACAAAGAGCACAGCCTTCCTTGCTTCGGTTTTGTTTTAAAGGAGCAAAGTGAAGAAGACTTATCTAATTTCACTTCAGAGTCAAATGTGTAACAATTCAATAATGGTCCAAACTTTCACTTCCCTGGTTTAGTTTTTGAGATGTAATTATCAGCCAATTGCACAGTTGTATGCAGCAGGCCAGAGCATATCTTTGCCAAGGTGTACATGTAGTTCATACAGTTTATGTGAAATCCAGAAATGGCACCATTAAACAACACAAAAAAACAGACTTTCCTGTCAGCGACACTGCTCACATCCCCTGTTAGCATGGGTGAAAACCAACCTGTGAAAATCCATATACAACAGCCACTGAGCATTCGGTCCTAATGGCTTTGTTCGGTCAAACTGATTTTTTAGTTCAATGTTTCCATTTCTTTGGCATGAACAACGCCGAACAAAGATGATAAGACAAACTAAAGCCTTATAACAATTTCTGTCCACTTGTTCTAGCCATTCAATGCCAGTCAGTCCACCATAATGGGTGAATTTCCAATGGAAAAAAACTGCACACTAAATTAGTGACATCCTTCCATTCCACGACTGCACAAGATCATAATCCTCTTATGATTGCCTGGCCAGCAATGACATAGACCAGAAATGCTTTAAAGTTTTTCACAAAAAGCAAGATAAAGCTGGCAGTACAAGAACAAAACCATACAGCTGCATGCACATGTCATCAACAGGCTATACTGCCGCCAATTCTTTTCAAGATTTGATGGCAAGTCTAGGCTGGTTCTGACATCAAGGACTAAAAACAGTCCACTGTAATTTTTTGATGGCCAAACAATTAAGTATCATGTAATTTACATGTACAAATTGTAGGTGTACTCAAATGCAGCTGACTGGATGTCTTGATGCCAATAAGATCTGCTCTTTACTCAGTTTAGTTAAAGCAAGAAGTAGGACAATTCTTTTGAATTTATGAGTCCAACTGCGATGTTTAGCTGTGAAATCCATGTTTGCAGATGTTAATGATCCCTTTCAAAAATACAATGTAACTTTCTACATCGACAGGAAGTCTGCAATAATATTCTTTAGAAGATTGTGTTTCTACTCCTTTCTGGTGTCAATCTGTCTGTAAATGAATGACACACTCACTGCTGTCTTTTAGTTCACTTGCTATTGTTAGCATTGACTCTCAGGACAAGATGACGTTATGAAGGTGCAAGGATAATATTGTTCCAGCATTATGTAACTCTTCCAGCATCCAGAATGTCATGGTCTTGCAGTCTCAACAGAGCACCGGCAGGTACAGTTTGTCTTCTTCAGAACAAGGCAGTTTAATATTGACCAACTTTGCAGCACTGTTCTAGTCAACAAAGGTGCAAACACGTATGTATCCAAATACATCTTTAGAACTTGTATAACCTCTTTGAATGGGCAACTTCAACGTGAACAATAATAATTATTAACAGCCACGGGGAATGTTAATCTGAACTTTAACGGAGAGATAATATTGTGTGGGGTTGTTGTAACTACAGTATTGTGGATGCTTCCATTTAAAACAGTGTGCTCCAAATGCCATCATAAATCACCATTCTTCTTCTTCGCCTCCTGTGTTTGAAGACCACGCAGCAGTGCCATTGACCTGGGAGTTAACATCTTCACTGTTCCAATCACCACCCCAGCCAGGATCTCCACCTCCTCCTTTGCCATCATACTAACAAATAAAATTTAACACCAAGACTCAGATTGAACAGACTCATTTGTACAGCAAAACACTTCTAAGAAAGTTACTTTTTGGTTTCAGGGCAAAATCTCACAAAAAATGACCTTCAAAGCTACAACTGCAGTCTTGCATGACAAGGTACAGAGTACAGCTGTAGTTGTTCCAACTTTATTTTATTTTCAAGCACACTTGGGGGTCCAATTAGTGAAGGCCAATTAGTGGTAACTGGGGTTAAAATTCAATCCCAGACTCTTTCATTTCATCAAAAGCATTTTCTCGGACAAGTTTTTCTGTTCTATTTAGAGTAGCCAATCATCAAATTGCAGACAAAAATAATTAAACTGAATTTGCTTTTTTAAGCTTGCATATCTGATTCAAATTTAGCACAACCTTTAAGGTAACTTCAATGAATTAAACTAACACATTTTATCTTGATATGCTGTATGCCATTTTTCTCTAAGCTTTCCTTTTTATGAAGAGACTTAACTTTGTTGTAATTTCTATTCACATAAACATAAATATTTGAATATAATATTCAGATCATCACATGTATTAAAATGTCCAGACAACAACAACAACAAAAAAAACGCTCAGACTAAAAACTCTTTCCAGCACTTCTGCAATTGTAAGAATTCAATGTCTTTGACAGGTTTTTTCAGGGCTGTTCTGTAGCTCTGGTGCCTGACTTTTGCTCCCGGGCTACTAGAAAATCTTAGTTTTTTTCATACAACTCCTATGCTGGCAGAGTGCAAAGAAATTTGTGTCCGATAGCGGAGGACTAGTGGATATTCTTATCGGGCTGGTGAATTTTGTTCTCAGCTGAAGCTTTATGAGGAATTCAAATTACAGAAGAACTGTGAAATCAATTCTGCTCACGAAAAGGTTTTTGGGGCTGGTTGAAATGACATTTGGGCTAGAAAATGCTAGCTCCAGCTTGCCCGAATGGCAAACTGTAAAAATGACTCTCTTTGCACTCTGTTGGGCACCCCAGATTTTACAGGCTCAGAGCACTGGGCTCCCGAGCACAGCCTTGTAATTAGAAGACTAACCAAGACTACAGAGATATGTCCACGTTCGCACACAGCTGCAAAAATTGTGAAAAATTGGAGAAATCGCAGATTTTGTTGGCAGTGGAAAATTCAAGTGTTAGAGCAGGTAAACGGGGGCCCAACAAAGAACTGGGATAAATCGCAAGTAACATAATTTAGCAGCTGCATGGAAACCTGGACATAAGTGGACTACAAGCAAGTACCTGTCTTCTAGTATCCCTCGAGGCAAACCGTCCTCCTGCTGGGCCATAACTTGTCCCAACAGCACTCTCTGCAATCTCTTCTAGCCACTCTGGAACTTCTTGGGAAGCCTATAATAAAAACAATCACATGAATGACAGAACAGCTGTTAATAAAATGACATGTGAAAAAACTCTTTGAAGACAGTTGCAACATGCTGAAGAACCTTCAACTGAGAAGCTTGATGCAAGAAGGGTTTCCGTGTAAGTGACAATTTCACAGGAAAAAAGGTGGCTCAAAAATTCCTAAATTTTCACATGCAAGCTCTAATAAATTGTTGTTGTAATGGCAAACCAGCAGCAAGTTTAGATTGTACTTACGTCAGAGAGAACTTTCACCAGAGCTCTAGCAATCTTGTCGTCTTTGCCTCGGTTGAAGAAACTTGTCGCTTTTCCCTTATGCCCAATGCGCCCTGTTCTTCCTATTCTGTGTACAAACTCTTCAATTTCCGATGGCAAATCAAAGTTAATGACATGTTTAACATTATCAATGTCAAGTCCACGGGCTGCAACATTGGTAGCAATAAGTACTGGGCATCGTCCTTTCTTGAAATCAGCCAAAGCCTCCTCTCTTTCTTGCTGTAGACGATCACTGAAAATTAATGAAAACACTGGTCAGTTGTTTGTATTCTTAGAAATCAATGCCTTAAGTTTAATACAAATTCTGGGAAGGGGCTGAATCTGGCTGACAATACATGGCACATGGATGAAAAAGACATAAAAACTACGACACTGAAACATTCAAGTGAATGTATTATTTTCTTACAAGAACTCAAACCTTCGCAGTATTAATTGTCCTCATTTGAGGTCCAAAATGATATGATGGTTGAGTAAATTTAATTCTATAATTTTGGGGCGCTGAACGGTGAATTTGAAAAATTTTGAGCTTGCAGCGCTGCTTACCCATGAATACTGGTGGTTGGAAAGCCTTCTTGTGATAACAAGCTTGCAAGAAAGTCTGCTCCCCGCTTTGACTCAACAAACACTAGAGTCTTGTCAGTACCTAAAATAAAGAAACAAAAAAAAATTGATTCATTAGAAACTTGCAGGGTCCTCAATTTGCAAACGTCAAGTTGTGAGGTTTAACAACCATACCTAAATCACAGAGCTTGATTCCCCACTACACAACTCTTATTCAAGATGTTTATAAACAGTAACTGTCGTTAAATATCCCCTTAATTATAAACTAAAGTTTTATTTCTTCATGAAGAATGGGAGTAAAGTGTGAAAACTAGTCCAGATTCAGAATCATTCATTAAAATGAGCTTATTTTCTCAAAAAAAGGGATATAGACCACATTTAATATATTAAAATTCAGCATCATAGCTGTAGTATTATTGACTGGTCTGCAGTTTTCCACCATAGTTCCAGGCCATCACCTACGTAAATTTATTCAATGATCTGAGAAATCTTGTCACTCGCACTCACGGTTGTATTAAAAGCACGTTCGTTGTTATCATACACATTCTAATTGAACCTACAATAATAGTATTAGAGGACACAAACACAGAAAATGAATTAAACATGTTTGTTCATTTTTTTTGGTCGAGTCCTCTAAGACTCGCTATTATGCTGGATTTTAATATATCGAAAGTGGTGTTGGTAACCATTTGGCACAACTTTAAGACCTTACTGGAGCTAATTGACTTTTACCTGAAGCACTCAGTAAATCAGTCAGTTTCTCTCTCTTTTCACTATCCGGTACATCCAAAACAGTTTGTTGAATGTCCGAGGTTGTTCCACCCACACGACCTACAGTCAAGAAGATGTAGTCATTCAAGAATTCTCCCGCCAAACGCTGGATTTCTTCTGGGAAGGTTGCACTGAACATTAGAGTCTGACGTTCCGTTTTCCCAGGCATACCATGCTCTTCAACTATTTTTCTTATTGTAGGTTCAAATCCCATATCTAACATCCTGTCTGCTTCGTCCAGTATAAGATACTGAATGTCCTTCAAGGAAACCTGGAAAGCAACATACAAGAAGTGTACACAGGATCAAAAAAGCTACTTATGCCATGCTCTCAGCTGAATTTTTCTCAAAGGTGCCCTTTTTATACATGAACAAGGCCATGGAAATTGGTTGCTGGTTACTTTGCTTGTAGGGTAGCATGTAAGCAAATTTGTGTTACATTTTGCAAAAAGCTGGGTAACATATGTCATTTAAAAAGCAGGAATTTTAGGCTTTTCATCTCAACTTTATTTTGCACATCCTCGTTGAGGAAAATTCAAGAACTTTTTTAAGGATTAATTGATTAAAAAATTCAAGTACTTTTTAAGACTGCAAACCCTGTCTGTTTTGTTCACCTGTTAAAGTAAACTGATCTTTGTACAGAAATTTTTTAACCAGGGTTTTGGACATGGGGGCAAGCTCCCCAATAAGTGTGAAAAATGGCTAAAATGGCTGGAACTGGCCCCAAGGGCATCCTGGGGTCAATTTAACAAGACTTTTATACTTGTAATTCACAATTTCAGCCACTGTTTAAGAGTCTGGAAACAATAGCTACACTTATAAATTGCACTTGAAGAAGTTTATCAAATTGACCCCTGACTTTAAGGAGTCCACCATGTGCTAAAAAACACTTACCTTTCCTCTCGCAATAAAGTCTGCAAGTCGCCCTGGTGTTCCAACAAGGAAGTTGCATCCACTTTCAAGTTGCCTCGATTGGTGCGCTACACTGACTCCCCCATAAACAACTACAGGCCGTAGCATAGCTTTATGGGCAAACTTCTTTGCTTCACCGTATATCTGATTGGCAAGTTCTCGTGTAGGTGCCACGCATAATGCTTGTGGGCACTGGGGATTAGTCATGGCACTACTGGTTAAGCCTTGCTGCATAATCCCTGTCATTACAGGTAAAATAAACGCCGCCTAAAAACAGAAAATAAAAGTTGATAACAAGACTTAGACAACTTAGTCTCAAACGAAAATGAGAAAATAATAATGCTGGTATCAAATTTATCACTTGTAAAATATGAATTAAAGAAAAAATAATTTTCAAAGCAGAATAAAAAAGGAGTTAAAGGTACCAAGAAATGGAATTGCTACACTTTGAACGGCTCCATAATAGAAAATTTCCCCCATATTATTGAAATGCTAAGTGCAAAAACATCCCCTCCATAAAGAAAATTAGGAGGACAGCGAATTTTTTGCAATTGAAGTATTCAATTACAAAAACACCCCTTTCTACTTGGTACTAGTTTCAGCCACAATATCCACATACAAATTCTCCATGCACTGATCTCCATACATTTCCTTTAAGAATTAGCTGAGAGAATTTGATAAAAGATCCAAGATTCTCTCTTTGTGATCATTTTATAAATTCTCAAGGAAGAAGTCACAAGGCAACTGACAAGGGATGTACAGGCAGGAAGACGTCGAAAAAACAGTTGTCATGTGATTCGGAGTTGACAGACAGACAGACCTTGTGGTATTGATTTGTGAGATAGATAAGATCTAGTTTTCAAATCGAAGCAAGCAAATCTGTGATCTAGTTTTGAAACGATTAAAGAAGATTTATGGTTGAAAAATTTGCTTTGCGTATGATTATCTACAGTGTCATTTAGTTATAGTTTACTTTTAAACAGAGGCTCTTTTTTTACCGCTAGTCTAACGTACAAAAGATGTGCATGTGCAATACTAATACAGTCGTTTCCTGTATGAGATGTTTTGTTGTTGTTTGCTTTCAAACGGAGGCTCAATTTTCACTACTTTTGCATGTATTTTAAGCACATGTATGCCTTCAATTCTAAAAAGAAAGTTTCAGAAGGTCTATTACAAAGAGGAGACCATTCCAGATCATTTTGGCTTCCTAAGAGCACCCTTCCTTAACAAGAAAGCGAACAAATCTCACCCAATGCACGGAACAGCGATTTTTTGGAATGAAAGGTTAAGTGTACACTTTTTTAAGAGTGCTCTTTCACGACAAGTTCATAATACTTCTCGACTCAAGATTTGAAACTCAATCCTTGATCATCGAAACTCTAGACTCGATCCTCTAGATGCGAGACTTGATCCTCAAAAGTTTTGAGAATCAAGTCTCGTCTCGAGGATCAAGACGCAAGTGACTGTCAACTTACTTTTGAGTGGTACTCTAGGTTTAAACATTTTTTTAACAAACTGGGCAACA